>JAQMYF010000004.1:20317575-20330432 GCA_030014195.1 Neosilurus mollespiculum
TGTGTGTGTGTGTGTGTGTGTGTATATATATATATATATATATATATATATATATATATATATATGCCCTGCGATGGCCTGGCGAGCTGTCCAGGGTGTACTCTGCCCAGAGTCAGCTGCGATGAGTGCCAGCCTCCCTGCAACCCTAATTAGGATTAAGGGGCTCAGAAAATGAATATATATATATATATTCTCCTTCTAAATCTAAATCTTCTCCCATAATATAGTTGCAGCCAAGCACGCAACCACCTCCAACCAGGCAACCAGGGAGGAGTGCAATCAAGCAACATGCCCCCTCCATGACACATGATGCTGCCACTTGCATCTTTACCAACTGCTCATGCATACATATTTAGTGGTGGCCGAACACAGTCAGAAGGAAAACATTATGAGCTCATACATTCATGCCCATGATTGGCTGGTGACAGCTCAGAGCGACTGCGAAGTGAATGTATGACATTCCTCCCTCCTGTTAGAGCTCAGCTCCAGTGGACTACCTTCTGTGGATGGCTGCATGCATCAACCTGGATTCGAATTTGTGATCTACAAGTTGATAGTAATGCACCTTGTGAATGAGTCACTCAGAATCATATAATCCGTCTACAGAACACTTATTACAAATCTATTGTCCTAATACCATTTTTCAGTATTTTTATCACATAGACAATATGTCTGTTTCATGTGATAATGAACTAGTATATGTACAGTATATTTAGTATATACTGGATGGAAATGTATTTAGCAATATCCACCCTGCCTTCAGTGAATATCTTTCGAAACTCATTTCAAGTTTGAAAAACTGCTTTTTCAGTAAACCTGAATTTCATATTGCATAGCTTTCTTTTACAAAATAAAACCAACTTTTTATGGTTTATTTTTACATTTGTAATTGATTCAGGCATAATTCTGAGTTTGCAGGTTGGATAATAAGCATCCACTGAATGAGGCGAAAAGTGATATAGAGAATTATTTGGTTGTGGGGTTGTTATCTGCTGAGGCTAAAGTAGACAGTCATGTTATGATGTTGCACTTGCCAAATGTGTAGTAATTATTCAACTTATCCTATGGTGCAATAATTTGGTTATCCGATGGCAGTGATGCAATACCAATAATTATTTGATGGCTTTCCACCAATCAGAAACGAGAAAATCTCTGGAATGATTAAGAAAGTTAATTATTATTCATTCAAAATATATATTTTTATCATTTCTGATTGGAGGAAAGCCATTAAATAGTTCTTGGTATTCTTCTACAAGCCAACTTTCCATCAGTGACATGTGGTAAGTTGAACAAGTTGAACTAAAACAGTTATAGAATCCAGTTTTTGTATAATATGGAGAATTATTCAGATCTCGGAGGGTCTTCAGCCAGATAAAACCCTCTCGATCTGAATAATTCTTCATATCATACTTTGCCTCATTGAATGATTGCTTACTATCCCAAGACATTATCCACCTCTCGAACGGTCATGCTTTAAAAATATAAAATTTAATATATATATTTCACTTGAATTCACCCTAACACTGTGAATGACTGAACAATGATCAGACAACAGAATAAAGCAGAAAAATAAAATGTCAAACTGGCGAAATCAATTCAGTCCAAAAGCTCTGTCCAACCCCCCCAGGGAGAGATGCTGTCTGAAGCCTTTACTCAACATATCATTTCAACAGAACTATCTTTTTTTTTTTTTTTACCATTTCGAAAGCTTTGCTGTGTTCAGTTGAAAGCACTTTACCCCTCAGCATCTATGATTCCATCATAAGTCACACCGCCATTATATCATAAAAGTCTCAGATGCTATTACGCACTCAGCACAAGCCGCTGGCAAAGCCTGAACCACAGGAGCAGAAAGAGCGAGGGACTGAATATGTGTCAGAATAACGAGAGATGATTCTCACAGTGCATGATCCATTTAACGAAAATGGGATGTGTGGAAGGTGCTTGCATTTATCACAAGTTGGGGTGCTTTTATCTGGGTATCCTCTCAGCTTCTGTGTTCAAAGACATTCTTTTCTTTTTGACTGTAGCATTTCTCATGCACTGAGTGTGTACTGAGTGTATAATGTGTGTGTTTTTTCTATTTGATGTGTTCTTTGGTTTCTCTCCCTGAGGGCAAGAGTAGATATAAAGTGACCTTTAGAATCGAGGAGAGGAAAAGAACAACCCAATTGACCTTCTGAACTTTGACCTTTTGGGCTTCAGTAAGCCTAGGTTTGGGATGGACTGTTTTTAATCATATTGACACACACACACACACACACACACACACACACACACACACACCAAACACTCATATCTGTGTGTGTGTGTGTGTGTGTGTGTGTGTGTGTGTGTGTGTGTGTGTGTGTGTGTGTGTGGGTGTGTGCGTGTGTGTGTGTGTGTGCGCTCTTCCTATAGTTCACTATTCCACATCCTGATGGCCCTATGTGTAAGGTGCATCCCCTGCACAAACATTTCGGTATGAAGAGTATTTGTGTTATTATAAATATGTTGTGCAAACCTTGAATAGTAATCAGAAGAATAAAAAGCTACTGCTTGTGAATAATCTAAACAAATATTGTTTAAAAAAGAAAAAAAAGAAAAGAAAAATGTTTTACAGGCAGCCTCCTGCTGTCACCTGAACAGGCACTGTGCAGCTGCAAGATATCATACAAGCAGCACCTCCAACTGGACCTGCTCAATCAGCTATAATCATTATGGAGACCACAGACACAAACACACACACACACACACACACACACACATATGCACACACACATACACACACAAATGAATGTAAGTATGAGTGGTTGTTCATGTCTGCGTTAGCCTTGCAACAGCTAGTAATTTACAACCTGTCCTTGCTGTTCCCCGCCTCTCACCCGAAGTCAGATGGGATTGACTCCAGCCTCCCCCATGACCCTTATGCATATGGTGCAGATAATGGATGGATGGATAAATTACAACTTGATCAAACATGCAGGGTGCAGAATACAATCAGTGGCCCCTATTGACAAGCATGTACCAACCTTATAAAACATAATAGTGCACAATAAAATGTGCATGTCTTTGTACTGTGGGAGGAAATCAGTGTACTCTGAGGAAACCCACACAAGTACAGGGAGAAAACTCCAAATAGGCCTTCGCCGAGCCCAGGACCTTCTTGCTGTGAGGCAGACGTGCGAGCCACTACACCACGGTCCCGCTCCAAAGACATGAGCAGCAGGCTCAAGCAGGCTCATGCATACCCTCAAGCAGGCTCATGCTCATGCCCTCATACCCAGGCCCTGTTTCCTCCCACAGGAGTGTCCCAAGTTGCTTCTAGTTGTGAGTGTGAGTGTGAATGGTTGTGTGTGTTGGCCCTGCGATATAGGCTCCAGCCTCCCTGCGATCCTAGTAGGATTAAGCTGTTTAGCAAATGAATGAAGAATCTCTTAGGTAGACTTGGTGTAGGAGGTGTGAGAAACTTTGCATTGTGTCTCCCCCTTGTGGCTGAATTAACTCAGTACACTCACAGAATAATAATAATAAAAAAGAAATTATTATTATTATTATTATTATTATTATTATTATTATTATTATTATTATTATTATTATTATTTAATTATTCATTAATTTTCTAAGCACCTTAAGGTTGCCGACTCTGGGTGAGTGCGGGGTACACCCTGAACAGTCCGCCAGGCCATTGCAGGGCCAACACAGATACAACTATTCACACTCACACCTAGGGGTGATTTGAAACAGCCAATTAGACTACTGTGCATGTTTTTGGACTGTGGGAGGAAACCAGAGTACCCGGAGGAAACCCACACAAGCACAGGGAGAACATGCAAACTCCACATAGAAATGCCCAAGCCCGGGAATTGAACCCAGGCCTTCTCGCTGTGAGACGGACATGTGTCTCTGTGCCACCATGCCACCTATTATTATTATTATTATTATTATTATTATTATTATTATTATTAGATGTTGTTGTTGTTGTACTAGTAGTAGTAGTAGTACTAGTAGTATTTCTTTTTTTTTTGGCTGTACTGGAAGCATTTTGATGATCAAATGTGGCTTGAGTAGACAAACAGCCCTAAAAGTTTACCAAAAAATTATTTTATTAAATATTAATAATAAAAATTATTATTTTATCATAAATGGTCGGATTTAAATGTTATTTTTGTAAATAATCCACATCTCTATAAAATCCTGGAACTTAGGCATGAAATGAGTAAATGTGAGTACAGTGTTGATGATGTTCCTCATCACTGGTCAATGAAATTAATGCTTTGAGTAAAGCCAAATGAATGTCTGCTCTTACGCATGCGCAGTGTATTACAGAGTTCAGTCATCTCAGTTTATCCTCCAGCTCCCTCTAGAGGTGATGTGCACATACACAGCTTCATATTTACATTCACCAGAGTGATTATTGAACATTGTGTGCAGATTAAAGAAGGATCTTAAAAAAGGTCTGGGTTGTGCCCTGACTGCCAGGTTTTTATTTTCATTCCATTATTATTTTTATTTCATTAAACATACCGATGGAGCAAATCAATCCCAGTAATGTACAGTACTTTTCACCCAGCCAGGATTTCAAAAGACTATGCTTATCTCTGACTTTATTCTGCAGGGTTCTACAATATACTTCAAGGGAATTATTGATAGATATACCATACAAGTTTTTTTCTCTCCTGGCCCATGAGTGCCTATCATTAAAAAATAAAATTGTTTCTTTTTGCCCCCAAGAAATATGCTGATTAAAGCAGTTTTTTGAATAAGGCACAGGCCCCAGCAGGTGGGTGATTTGTATCTCAGCCATCTGTTGTGTCTGTAAGGCAGATGGGTCCACGCATGCATACACTAGCACTACCCCCATGCATCTTATGCTACCTCCTACTGGTGTTAACTCGAACCTCGAAATCCATTTCCATACACAGACATCAACCTTGACATGCACCCTAAATGCCCATGCACCCCACTCAGGTTAAGTAACAATAAGAAAAATCCATTAGTTGCCTTTCAGTAGTTAAAAAGCTAAAGAATTATATAGAGCCCCCTATTTATAGGACAGTCCCATCTCTTAGTTTGTGCTCGTTTTCTGTTTTGATATTTCATAAGCTATATATAAAAGCCAACCATTCATTCATTCGCCGAACTGCTTAATCTTATTATGTTTGAGGGGAAGCTGTGCCCATCTCAGCCGACACAGGGCAAAGGCAGGCTACGCCCTGAACAGCTCACCAGACCACTGCAGGGCCAACACACATACCTGTATAGACACACATCCACTCACACTTATATCCATACCTAGGGGCAATTTGGAACAACCAGTTAGCGTAATGTTCATGTCTTTGGACTGTGTGAGGAAACCGGAGTACCCAAAGGAAACCCACTTAAGCACGGACTCGAACTTAAGACATTATTGCTGTGAGGCGGATGAACTGACTACTATACCATCGTGCCGCCGTTTATCATTTATTATTTACAAGTAAATACAGTGTGTTTTGTTAAAAAGTAAGTAATATTGTAGTTTTGGGTGTTAATATTTTTTAATAATATAACATTATTATTAGTGCTCAACACTTACTAGCCACTGTAAGAAGAAACCGGAGTACCCAGAGAAAACCCACGCAAGCACAGGAAGAACACACACACACGCACACACAAATCGAACCCAGGGCCTTCTTGCTTTGAGGCAGACGTCCTGACCATTACGCAACAGCCATTCATTTGTGAGCTATACACAGCAGTCAGTCAGAATCAAGTCATCTACAAGGCACAAACGGACATGGGACAGTCATATTCCGTGCCTAATCCTGCTCCACTCAAGAGCTCTGCTGGAAATTGAAGTGAGCAATGCACAAATAACATCATTACAGAAAAGCACGTGGAGAAGATCTTCTCATTTCCTGATAACCGTGAGATGTTCTCCACCTCTCCTACGGTACTGAGTGAAATTCTATAAACTGCTGCATTTCAATTTGACTAATCGAAGCCTGTACTGTAACATCATTTTCTCCTTTTTCTTTAATCCCTACTCAAATACACACCCAAAGATACACACAAACACACCCACACACAGAGAGAAAGAGAACTGAGAAAGAGAGAGAGAGAGAAAGAGTGAAATCTATAAGATTCAATCAGGCGGTGTAAGAAGAACACTCTATCGATCTGCTCATCCACTCATGATATTTAATCCAGAAACACTGCTACTTCATAGCCACTAATGAATATTGATCATATCTCTTTCCATGTAACAAACACACACTGAATATTACACACGGAATATAAACCAGAACTGACTGTAAAGCTTCTTTTGTTGTAAATACATATATTTTATATTATTATTAATTTCAATTTTATTCTCAGGCTTTACTCCAGGCTGTGAAGGACGCGGATAAAGGCTGACAATGAAGGAAAGAGAAAATCAATTTAGAGGCGAGCATGCATGGCATGTTTAAAAGAAGGAGAAACAATAATGATGTGTGTGTGTGTGTGTGTGTGTGTGTGTGTGTGTGTGTGTGTGTGTGAGTGAAAGTGTTTGTGAGGGAGGTTTAAACCATCTCACAAATCCCCTCACTTTTATTATGCATGATGTCATACTAAAAAATATCACTCTCACATGCACACACACACACACACACACACACACACACACACACACGCATACACACACAGTCAAAACCCTTACTAGATAAAAAATATTAGTCTTGAAAAAAAAAATAGAGAATTACATCAATGTGCATGGTGGTGTAATGGTTACCACGTCCACCTCACAGCTAAAAGGTCCTGTGTTCGAGTCCCGGGCTCAGCAAGGAGTTTGAATGTTCTTTCCGTGCTTGTGTGAGTTTCCTCCAAGTATTTTGGTTTCCTCCCAAAGACATACACATTAAGCTGTTCCCGATTGCCCCTGGGTGTGAGTGTGAATGGATGTGTGTGGCCCTGTAATGGACTGGGGAGCCGCTCAAAATGTACCGTGCCTTCATGCAGACTTAGATGATACAGCCATCGGCCTCCCCGCAAATTGATGAGCTGTTGAACTCCGGGAGAGGTGCTCCACAGAGCACCATATATCAGCTAAAATGTGATTCCTCACACACACACACACACACACACACACACACACACACACACGTCACAAAACTGTGAAGCCAAAGCGGCAGCATGTCAATATTGTAATTATGTTAAAACTTAATTAAGAGAGATTGAAGCAGAGACATCTGGAGCATTTTGTGTGTGTGTGTGTGTGTGTGTGTGTTTGACATTGTCTGTGCATTTAAAATGACTTCTAATCTAGTGTGATCCTATCCTTTTACTGTACACATGCAACAAAATAACATTAGACCAGATGCAGATCTCTCTCTCTCTCTCTCTCTCTCTCTCTCTCTCAGTCTGTGTGCGCATGCATGGTAGAGAGAGAGAGAGAGAGAGAGAGAGAGAGAGAGAGATTCTTCTTCATTACGCTCCAGTCCAGAAGCCACAGACTCCCACATCCTATAAAGCATAATAATGAAGAGGCAATGCTCTGTGCATTCCTAATGAAAGCTTTATTACCTTCACCATGTACTTTATCATAGCACATGGTGGTGGATTGGCGATGACATCATTGCTGCAAGCACTGAGCTCATTCAATAAAGCATGAGATCTCAGAAGAGAAGAATATCTGTTTAGCCAGCGGAGAGTAAGTAGTCTACCAATATATGCATTATCCTAAATAATGTACAGTATTCAATATTATAAATATCAAAAATATTATTCTATTTTGGAGGTTTATAGCTCCAGAAACACCAGTTCAAACCCGAGATTCAGTTATTGTCTGTGTGGAGGTTCACATGTTCTTTGTGTGTGTATGGGTTTCCTCAGGGTTCTCTGGTTTTCTTCCAGTTCCCAAAAACATGGCTGCAGGTGATTTGGAGACTTGAACACTGTGTGTGTGTGAATGTGGGTGTGCACGGCTGGATTGACATCCCATCCAGAGTGTATTCCCACCAACATCATGCCTCATATAGCTTTTTTTCCACCAGCACGGTGCCAGTGTCTTTTTCTGCCTTAGTGTATTTTGGGAATCGGCCCACATTTCGACAGGTTGGAGAACTGAAAGTTACGTAACTGAAGTTGGTGTTATTTCTATTGAAATGTTGAAGTGAGTGAAGTGAAAGAAGTGGTGCACATACTGAGCCATGATTTTCAATTTTTAATCCACAGACATTACAACTACATATTTTGTGCATGTTTTGATACAGGAAGACAAATAACAACAAACCTAACTGAGAATAAAAAAATAAGTCAGAATCTATAAAATATATATTAGCCCTTAAACGTCTGTTAAACTCAACTTGGTGTGCGAATGATATATAATGTCTAAACATTAACAGGAATTAAACTTCTTTTGACTTCTCATGTGCTTTCTATGTCCTTCCCAGTTCTGGGGTAACATTTCCAGAAAATAATCATGGCAGACAAATCACATCTGCGTTGCTTGTTTTCAAGGAATGAACATTTTATTGCTTCGTGTTTTGTTTTTGTTTTTAAACGATGAAAACCACTGTGAGTTTGATGCTTAGAAAATTTGCTTTACATTATATTTATTTATTTATTTATTTATTTATTATAAACTGTATTAATCCTGCAAGGGAAATTCTTGCTCTGATTTTAACTCATCCAAAATGAGCACACACACTCGGAGCAGTGGGCTGCCACACATTGGGGTGCCTAGAGAGCAGTCAGGGATTAGGTGCCTTGCTAAAGGGCACTTCAGCCATGAAGGTGGAGGAAGGTGGTTCGGGAATCGCACCAGCAACCTTTAGGTCTGCCTTAGGTCTAGGGTTATTTGTTTGTTATTATTATCAGCAAGCAGATGAACACACATCAGTCACAACTACACATCTGTATCATGACCCTCCAAACTATACAACCCCTGATCTATGATCAGGTTAACCTCAGGTCAGCCCCTCATCAATAAAGACCATGCTGAAGACCAATAAAGGCTGTATTGTGATCCCTTCAATTACTATGGACGCAGTGGGGATGTGTTCATACTACGTCCTACTGGGTCCGTACCAGGTTCTTACTGCATTCAACATGTTCCCAGTCATTTCTAATGTGTTCTTACTACATTCTTGCTTTAAAACAATCAAATTCCACCACGATTTCACTTCGTCCATTGTGATCTTATAAATACTGTGCTATGCGCTGCACTTTTTGATTTATTCTGCACAAGTTTTATTGTATCCATATCTATGTTCGAGAAGTCCGCACCATTCTTGTACTACGGACCCTACTAGGTTTTAAGTTTACGCCACTGTAACACTGTTACTACGTCCTTATTGAGGGCTGACTGCATCCTGATTCGACCACCTCTACACTACTTTTTTTTGTACACGTCCAAAGATTGACCTCGCACATGTCCTCCACTTCCATGGAAACCATTCCATGGAAGTGGAGGAATGGGTGGAACCACGTCTTTATTCAATTCTACTGCGTTGTTACCACAGTAGAATCTTGTTAATATGCACTTCTTTTAATTGTGTTTTCACTTAATATGCGCCCACCCCTTAGACCCAAAATCTGTAAAATGGGAATGACCAAAACACGTATTTTTTTGTAATTTTTCACTGAAATTGTAATGATAATATGATGCCATCATGCAATATGATGGCATTCTGTGTTGATGCATCCACGCCTGCACACAAGCACATTCACACCCGCATATTAGCTCTAACACCTGTATACACACCTATATACACAGCACTCCACACCTCCTATGATCTCTGCTATGTGTATTTAATAAGTTTTTCACCTATTGACCTGTTTTGAGCCTTTTTCTTCACACATGAGCATCTTCTTCATACATGTGGGCCTATGATACATAGGGTCACATGACCATGTTTTCACATGCAAACATGCTAAAATGCGGTCTCACTTAATATGCATTGAGGTGCATTGGACCCCAACATGCGCATATTAACAAGACTCTACTGTAGGTTGTACAAGTTCCTACTGCATCTACACATTTTTTTGAGATTGTATTGGGAATGTGGCTGAGTGTGATGGGGGGTTTAACTGGCAAAGAGAGTACTTTAAACTACACTTTCAAAAATGAATTGATTCACGCGGAAAGACGAGTCACAATCGGTGAACTTGCTGCGCAACTGGACTGTGGTCACAATGCCATACAGAAAATGATGGAAGTCTTAGGGTATCGAAAGTGGGTACCTCGGCAGTTAACACCTGATTTGAAGGAGAGAAGAGTGGAAGTCTGCTGTGATCTTCTGGAAGTGTTTGAAGCCAAAAAAGACACGTTTTTTTTTCCGATGTGGTGACAGGGGATGAAACGTGGGCGTATCTTTATGATCTGGAAACGAAGAAACAATCCGTGGAATAGTGTCACACCTCTTCTTCAAGGCCTAAGAAGTTCAAGAGCCAGCAATCAGCACAAAATGTCACGGTGACTGTTTTTTGGGATGAAAAGGTTACATTCTCCTTGATTTTTTTGGAACATGGCCATACCATGAACACCAAGCGGTACATTGAGACACTTCAAAAGCTTAGAAAAGCCATAAGGAGGAAGAGACCAAACAAGAATCTGAAAAGGGTCTACATTCACCATGACACCATGACCACACACATCTTTGGCAACAAATCAGGCAATCAACAAATTAGGCTGGTTGGTGGTCCCCCATCCACCGTATAGCCTGGATTTGGCGCTCTCCGACTTGTATCTGTTTGGTCCAATGAAAGACAGTCTTCGGGAACAACGATTTGTTGACACTGACGAGGTGAAAGTGTCTGTGAAGAAGTGGGTACATCAGTGCACACCTGAATTGTTTCAAAGAGGATTCGAGAGTTGGGTTCAACGCTGGCACAAATGCATCGCTTGTGATGGAGACTATATTGAGTAGTACCTTTGTATTTAGAATTTGTATTTAGAGTTGCTCTACAAACATATATAATTTGCTCAGTTATTGTCAATTAATAAAAAAAAGTTTGTGCATTACTTTTGCTACAATCCTTGTATATATATTTTATTTAATGGCATTTAGTGATTCCTGATTTCAGTCATACTTTATCAAAATGATGAGAATTTTGTGATGTAGCTCCACCCAGCAGTTCTGTGATGTCATGCCTGTGTCAGCTTTGGGTTGAAACCAAGATCTAGATTAGGCACTGATGTCAGAATGGGGGGAAAGGGGTTATGATTGTTCCCACAGTCCAGTACAATCTTTATCTAATATAAATTTTTTTTAAGCATAACTAGGAAAACTAGATTTTCCTGGTTCTTTTACCTGTTGTTGTTGTTGTTTTCTGAAGAATTTACGTAGGTCCTTCCCGTCTCGAAGCACTTAATCCTACTTCTTGGGCTGCGGGGAGGCTTGAGCTTGTCTCAGCTGCCACTGGGTGAAGGCGGGGTACACCCAGAACAGCTCACCAGACCACTGCAGGTCCAACACACAAACAGCCCAACCACAATCACTGTCACACATAGGGCCGATTTGGAACAGCCGCTTAGCCTAAAGAGCACATCTTTGGACTGTGGGAGGAAACCTGAGTACCCGGAGGAAGCCCATGCAAGCACAGAGAAAACATGTAAACTCCATACAGAAACACCCCAACCCGGTACCTGAACCCAGGACCTTCTTGCTGTGAGGCGGACATTCTAACCACTACACGACTGTGCCGCCGTACACAGGTCATGCTACAGTCTATTCCCAATACTCAAAACCACTCCAGACCTATACATTACCAAAATGAAGGCTCTAAATTTCTACTTTTCCATCTCCTCAATAGGTGCTTTGGTCTAAACATAAGTAACTGGTTTGGCATTAAAACTCATATTTATATATTTTCACTGAGACGAGGATGAGGTTTGTAAAAATGGTGTGTAAACTTAATAAATGGATTTCATATAATAATGATGTATTTTGAGTAATATAATACAATCCATCCAACCAAATGGGATGGAAAACGGGGATGGGAAGATTCTTTTTGAATGATTTTCTGTAATTGGTGGTCTGGCATCCTCTTGCATTCTCCAACAAATTGAGTCCTGGATGAAGGAGATGGGGGAAAAAAACCTCAATTGAGTTGTGTGTCCTTGAAACCACTGCTTTAATAAATGACCCAAACACACATGGAGCCTTTCTGTTTGTCCAACCAGACTCATCATGGAGAAAATAAAAGAGAAAAAGAGAGAGATCTGTAAAACCTACAAGATGTGCAACCTGGAGCTATTGTAAGTGAATCTCTTCTCGTTCACATAAACACACGATTGCAACATTACAGCTCTTCATGTTTCAGAGGATTCAACAAGACAACAGAGTCCTTCCATTTAGCACAACCATTTCATATATAAAGTCGATATACCTGTATCTGCTTTTTGGATGGACACTGTACATTTCCTGTTATGTTTTAAAGAACTGAGGCCTCTTTAGTCGATACTGCAGCAATGTCAAATAATATGTAAACTTCACTGTGGTCACAATTTTTACTCGGCTTCTGTTCATTAAGGACACTGAAGGATATTTTGCTGAACTAGACAGCATTAGGATCTCTCTTAAAACACACATTCACAAGCTTTGTCATTAAACACCTGGCTAATGTGCTGAACTGACACTTAGATGAGACACAAGCCTTTAATTGTTTATACTCAGATGACATGTAATTTACTGTAAATAGAAATTTTTAAAAGTTTAGGGTAAAAACTTTCATTTATTTTTCTTTGGTCAGTGCTTTTCTTGTTCAGGGTTGTGGTGTATGTGCCCCCTCCCTACTCACACACACACACACACACACACACACACACACACACAAAGCAAGAGAGAGTCATTCACGCAAAATGATTTTTAAGTTAACAGTTGCTTTTAAATTAAAAAAATAAGTAAAAATAAAAT
>JAQMYF010000004.1:20360140-20379773 GCA_030014195.1 Neosilurus mollespiculum
ACCGATGATTTCGGAAATACGAAGGTATTTTGCAGAGATATATTTGTGTCATTTACTTTTTTAAAAGTTATTATAACGTGAAAATGTGGGCCTATGTTTTTGGCAAGTTTGTAAGCAGTCAAAAGGACATACACAACTTGTAATTATTCAACCATTCAATGTTTTGTATAAGTATTGAGCCTTTCCACAGTTTGTAATACACAGATAGGGGCTGATTTAGCATGACACGTCATGAATCTACACTAGGTATTCTATATTCCAGAAGAAGTGGGGCTGGTTTTTTGTTGTTTTGTTTTGTTTCTTTTAATTCTCTTTTTTTTTTTTTTTAGTTGTGATCACATAATTAGCTAAATGAAGTCCATCTCCAAGCAATTAAAATATCATGTGATCTACGTCCATCAGGAAACACGTGTTTGCCTTCAGCCTCCCTGTTTGGAAGTATTTGTGCCATACAGGAGAGCTAACGGGTCATTGCTATATCAGAGCTTCCACTAGCAATTTACAAATGGTGGGATGTCCCCCGTTGTCATAACATTTTGGAGGGGACTTGATTTTTTGGGTGGGTGGGTTGTTGGGGGTATTCTCGCAAAATGTTAAACCTATGTGTCATATGTGGCAGAATGATTATTTTCAAGAAAATATCTGTGTTTTGCACCAAGACAAATTATACAAACAAAAGCAGATAAATTAAATTTATAAACTGTTACACAGTTAAAATAAGCGAGGTGAGTATCGAACTCGAGTTTGTGGGTTAAAAATATTCACTTGTGTACCTGCTCATCTCTTAGCCACCTGAGCTAATACTGCACTGAGTCAGTGTAGCAAATACATACACATGGCTAGACCTATGTTAATGTTTATACATGACTTATCTTGACTGTCCATGTTATGTCCTTGTCCAAATCGAACCAGTATTTCAGGAACTGACACGTCTCTGCCAGCCATTAAAGAAAACAGCACTAAACATGCCCCTTCAATCACGTCCCTTGATACCGCAGGGAAATCCCATCTCATTAACATACAGGACAGACACGTCATTAACAAAAGTAATGTGGAAACATAACATAATTGTCACTTTTCTTAAGTTTTCACTAGCAGTGAAATACATTACTTACAGCTTCAAGGTCACCGGTATCTTGGTGCACCAGACTGATGGCCAACTGTATCAGTTTCAGCCGTGTTGTTTGCAGTGGTAGTGGTGCACATGGGTTTGTTAATGTACCTAAATATGATTTGTTGATGTTCAGGCATTATGAACTAAATACAGGATCTAGGAATTGTTATGATAACCGATTATAATATATGTGTGACTCAGAAGGGGCAATTTCCATTTGTTATTAAAAGCAGATATCGCTGGTTGGCCAAAGTATTTACCCATATCCGGGCTATGCACAATTCTTTATTTTGATTGGTCGTCTGAAGATTGACTCACTTTTTTGCAGGAAAGTCCCCTCCTCAAAGTTTAATGTGTGCGGGAGGCACAAAAAAAGTGTGGGAATCCTGCAAGGCCACATGCTAACGGGAGCTCTGAATAGGCTCTTAAGCCTCAATTTTCTAGGGGCGTCTGCCAAATGCTTTAAATGTAAATGTCTGCAAACATGCTTGTCCACATAATACTGTTATACACACAGCTTTGAAATGATATTCTGGCATTAACAGTTACACTGCTTCAAGTAAAACCTGAAAAAAAATGTTTGTTTTTTTTAAAGATATGAGTTTCAATAATCCAGGTAAAAGACATAACAGTGCATGATAATATCATATACCTACAACTGGAAGTAGAGCATCTTTCATTATCGTTTTTAAGGAATCAACAATCCCATTCTGGATATCACGGGACAAAGGCACAGGTGTGCGTGCATGTCTATGTGCAGACAGGTTAGAGGGAAAAGCTGTTGCTGGGGGAAGAGGGCAGAGGATAAATGTGTATCACAGTTTCGCAGTGTATAGAGGGAAGTTCCTATTCAGTAGGGTGTCATATTCACCATTTCACTTCATATAAAATTGTAAAAAACTAAGAGCAGAGATGTTGTTTACTGACTGTACTTGACAATGATTTATTATCATGTTTTGGATTTGTCTGCCCTGTGGTTATTAATAAAAAACTGCATCTGCCTCTAGTGTCTACCTGACAACTGGCACAGAGATATTTAGGCTCTGCTGAGCCATTTAGTGGTCATTGTATTTAATCCTCTCGATTTATATAAAATAGATGAGCTAGTATGTGGACAAAGCCTGTTGTATGCATGCATTTACAGTATATTTGCACTATAGAGCTGCTGCTGTAATCATAAAGACTGTCCTGTATTTAACCCAATAACAGTTACTCACAATATTTGTATAATGAACATCCTTTTAACACACTATGCTGTTTGCATAAAGCTTTACTGTAATGATTTACATTAATCATCCATACCATTACAAAGATTATGACCATTGCCAGATACAGTGAAAATATTGATTATCCCATTATATTGACACCTGTAAAACAATGGGATCTAATAGGTGTAAAGTGAACAGTTAGTTTTAGAAGTTGACATGTGGGAAGCAGGAAAAATTAGCGAGTGAGAGGATCTGATAGACTTTGAATAGGGCATCACTGTGATGGCTAAACCTCTGGGTCTATTCATCTCCAAAACAGCAGGGCTTGTAATACTTAACCTGGTATGCAGCACCTACCAAAGGTGGCCCAAGGAAGGACAACCAGTATAGTCGCACGGGTGTCACTGATGCATGTGAGGGGTGAAGGCTAGTACTGTACATCTGATCTGAACCCATAGAAGAGCTACTGCAGCAAAGACTGCTGAAACTGTTAAAGCGGGCTGTGATAGAAAGGTGTGAAAACGCAGTGCATTGCAGTGCATGACATGGTGTTAATGTTATGGCTGATCTATGAAAAAATGCCACTTATCAAAGTAAAATACCAATTTCGACCGACTATGTCCCGCAGTAATGCCCCATGTAACAAGGTCAGCCCCCCTTCCATATATGGTAAAGGACTCTGGCGCATGTCTACATTTTTCCTTATAGAAAAACATTAATTTATTTCATTAAAAATATCATCGATGTGGAAGTGTTAAGGCTTGAACCACTGACTATGGACCACCAAGCCACCACTGCCCTGTCGGATTCTCTATGACATTTAATTTACACAGGAAACCGAAGAATAACATTACTTATCTTACAGGCGAAACTACAGTGCCTCTCTGGGTTCCAAGGAAGACTTTACTAGATTACAGGTGACACAGTGTTTGGCAGACAAGCAAACAACCTATATAATGGCAAGATTCTGGCTGGTTTAGCTGGTTTTATTTTTAAATGATCAAATACTGACTACTGTTTGGCCCTAAGCCCAGTTCAGTGCATATCTGCTGATTTTATCAGATACATGAGAAGGCATACTCTTACATATGCTACACTGTTTCTGTTTTTAGGCACTACAAAAGAATTTTGCCATGATTTTTAATTATTATTTTTTTAAGCAAATGCTTTAGATGTTAAGTATGTGAAAATTGATATGTTAAGTACTTGAATTGTTACTATGAAAAGTACTTGGGTACACACACACACACACACACACACACACACACACACACACACACACACACACACACACACACACACTTAATTACTACTTACATTTTAATTTATTCACCACAACATATATATAAGCCTCATCAGCTAGGGACAGGGTTACTTAAGAATGTTTGCAGGACAGAGAGCAAGCACCAACATATTCCTGGACCAAAACACTGACATTCTGTAGAATTCAGTAGCGGAAAATGAGCGCATTTATCTTTGAACTAAATCAACATCAACTATTTCTGGCGAAGCTTGGCTCTAACAGGAAGAACGTTTCTTGAGAATTGCTCAGATATGTTTGGGGGAGTGGGATGCAAATTGTCCTTTGTTTAGATTTTGCATCAAGAAAGCACCCACACCGTGTTGCTGTGCTTATTTAAAAGTGGGTCAGATTGACAGACACTTGAGAGACACTGAGAGAGATAGAAAGAGACAAACAGAGAGGCAGAGAAAAGTTTAAGATTAGTACTTAGTACTCAGTACGAGTTTAATCGTGCTCAATGGCTTCGTGTCCTGCTCTTTTCGAGGATTATCTGCTGTGCCCTGTGTGCCGTGATGTCTTCAGAGATCCCGTGCTCCTGATGTGTTCTCACAGCTTCTGTCAGCCTTGTCTGGAACAGTTCTGGCAACACACCGAGTCCCCCACATGTCCTGTATGCAGAACGAGCTCGTCTGTGAATCATCCTCCACGTAATCTCGCTCTGAGGAACCTGTGTGAGGCTTTCATACAGGAGAGCAAGCAGACAGCGTCAGCTGGAGCTGAGATCCTCTGCTCACTGCATAACATCAAGCTCACACATTACTGCCTGGAGGATAAACAGCCTGTTTGTGTGGAGTGTCAAGCCTCAACAATACATGATAAACACTGCGTTAAACTGCTCGATGAAGTGGCAATGGACTTGAAGGTGAGGCGATAGTCAAAGAGCTTTACTTTTGTAACACTGCATGGAAATACATACACAGCTTTATTTTCTGCACCGTTTTTATGGACTGATGTTCGTAACAGAGTTTAATGGATTAGGAGTTTTGGTCAAACACTGGGTTGAATTTTTTTCCCACTTTAATAATAAAGTTTTATGTGTAAAAATTTTTTACTGGACCGAAAGTGATTACAGCATTAGATGACTGTAATAATATTCAAAAAATGTGCAAATACTAAGCACAATAGTCAAATATTTACCATCATGCCAATTTCCTGGAGACATTACAACTTTTTCTCCCCCCTCTGAACATTTTTCAAACAAAACCAAAACCAGTTATTGAGTAATTAACTTGTAACCTAGCATAAAGTACTCATTATTTAATTGTATTAAATTTATTTCTGAACTGATATTAAATATGCCTTAACTCAAAATTAAGGTCCTTTTAAAGCTGATAAATTTTACTGACCAGACTAAAAATAATCTTATAACTACATTATTAACTACAGAACACCTGGCTATACCGATTATATAGAAACTAATAGTGACCATTAATGAAAAAAATGAATTAATTGATTAATTAATTTAATCCTACAAGTGTCTCGGGGATGCTGGTGCCTATCTCAACCGGCACTGGGCAAAGGCAATGTACACCCTGGACAGCATGCCAGACCATCGCAAGGCCAAAACTCACACAACCATTCATACTTAGGGTCAATTTGGCACAGCCAATTAGCAAAATGTGCATCTTTGGACTGTGGGAGGAAACCAGAGTACCAGGAAGAAACCCACGGAAGCAAAGAGAGAACATGCAAACGCTCCAAAACTCAGGACCTAATTGCTGTGAGGCGTACGTGGTAACCACTATGCCATCGTTCTATGAATTATTTCATAGAAATAGATTTTAAATAAATAATAATAAACAACATATATCCCTGAAGCCTATATAAAAATCCCCAGGCATAGACAATTATTAAATGTGCTTTTATAAGTAAATATTTTGAATATATTTCTCTGATATTTATGACATGTAAAAGAGCATTAAAATAAAATTGCTTTAGGGAAAAAAAGCAGAACATGAAAAAGAAAACAAAAAACAACCTTAAAACCTGCATTACTGGATTGTTTATGTTTGCTTTATATTTTTTTTTCTCAATTACTAGTTGGATCTGAAAAGAAAACTGGCACCCCTGAAGGAGAGACTTAAACTCTTCAGAAACGCTAAAGAGACTTGTCTGCAGACGGAACATTATATTAAGGTAAATAGAAAAACATAAAGGTTTATATGTGTGTTTAGTTGTGTTTGTGTGTGTTGCAATACATAAAGATGATGTAACCACTGTATATAGATAATGCTGTTATGATGTTATACTGAGTTATTAATATTATTGCAGTGTCAGTCCCATTTCACTGAGTCTCTGATCAGGAGGGAGTTTGAAAAGATTCATCAGTTTCTTTGGGATGAAGAAGCTGCACGAGTTGCTGCTCTGAGGGAAGAGGAAAAAGAGAGAGTTCACACAATCGTGACGAAGATGAGCCAAATGAGTAGAGACATTTCAGTCATCACTGACAAAGTTACAGCTTTTGAAGAAGAAATGGAAGCCGACAATATTGCATTTCTGCAGGTATAAAGTCACTCATATGGCAAAACAACAACAAAAACAATAATATTACTTAAATTGATATGAATTGAAGACCAAGATGATAATTTCTTATTTTTAATTCTAGAACCATGAAGCTACTGTGAAAAGGTACTTACTTTACTCTTTGTCTCTATTTTTATATGTTTTGGTTTGTGATTTTGAGTCTAAACCCATGGCAGCACTGACCCCTGAATGTTTCCCCAGAGCTGAGTGTGAGCTGAACAATCCTGAGATCAACACTGCATCATTGATTGACGTGGCAAAACATCTGGGCAACCTGAAGTTCAGAGTGTGGGAAAAGATGATGAGCATCATTGAATACAGTGAGTTCATTTCAATAAATATAACATACTACCTTCCTATCACGCTAAATTTTATAAATATTAAAACAATGCATAGCATGGGTGATTTCATTTGCATTTACAGCAGCAAACCTTAAAAAAAAAACAGTTATTATAGAGCATATATACACATTTCCTCTTACCCTCTATCGCCCCCAAGAGGCCAATCTTCTACACTAACATTACAGGACAAATCGTTGAACAAATAAATTTATCTGTGAATATACAGACAGTGGCAAAGATTGGCAAAATTCTGTACACATAAAAAAATTAAAAAACAAAAAACCCCACAAATAATGATAATAATAATTAATTAATTCATCCATTTGCTGAGCCACTTATTCCCTCTGGAGTTGCGGGAAGGCTGGAGCCTATCTCAGCCAACTCTGGGTGAAAGTGGGGTACACCCTGAGCAGCTTGCAGGTCCACCAACACACACACACAACCATTAACTCTAACTCTCACCGAGGGACAATTTGGAACAACCAATTAGTCTAATGTGCATATCTTTGGACTGTGGGAGGAAACCGACACAAGCATGGGAGAACATGCAAACACACAGAAACATCACTGCTGAGCCCTGGACATGAACCCAGAGCTTTCTTGCTGTGAGGCATACATGCTGACCACTACACAATTGTGGCGCATATAATATTAATAATAATAATAATAATAATAATAATAATAATAATAATAATAATAATAAAATCCAAACTGAGAATTTACAGCTCATGTGTAGCTCATGTGCCAAGCATTTAATTCTTAACCAAATTCAAATTTCATTCCATTTCCTGTTCTTTTCCCTCCAGCTCCTGTTATTCTTGACCCCAACACTGCTCACCCTTATTTGCACCTGACTAATAATCTGACCAGAATGGAGCTTCGTAACAGCGGTCCAGAGCTTCATGGGAACCCACTGAAATACAGTGACTACTCTAGTGTCCTCGGTTCTGAGGGTTTTGATTCAGGTAAACACTGCTGGGACATCGAGGTAGGAAACAGCTTAGCCTGGGCCGTCGGTGTGATATCTGAGTCTGCCTATAAGCACAGAGAAAACCTCTCAAAGCAGGGTCTGTGGCATATAGGTTACTACAAGGGGAAATATGGGCAAGGCTTATCAGATGAGATGCTTACTCCAATTAAGCTGAAAGACAAAATCCAGCAGATCCGGGTGCTTCTGGACTATGACGGAGGTTGCGTCTCGTTCTATGACCCTGTGAATGATACTCATGTGCATACCTTTGAGCACACATTCACTGAGCGAGTGTATCCATATTTCTGTAATGCTTGTCCTGATGGAGCTCTGAAAATTGTCCCATTAGGACTCTCTGTTACTGAAAACTAATGTAAATGTAAAACAAGTTTCATAACTCTAAACCAAACTGCACAAGTGAACATAATCAACTGTGATGATACTGGAGGACTAAGCATCTTTTAAGCTTACTGCCTCCTAGTGAATTTTGTTTGTGGTTTTGTGCTAAATGACAAGCTTTTTTTAATGCACATTACCCAGCATGCTATGGTGACATTTCTTTTGCATTTCTTTTTTATTGCAGTGTTTAAATCATCCTCCTAATGTGAATAGGGAACAATGTGAATATCCAATCTATGGTCTAAAAATCTGATACCAAACCAGGTATTTTCATTTTGCTGAATCGCTTAATCCTACTAGGGTCACAGGGAGGCTGGAGCCTATTTCACCCTTCTGTGAATGAAGACATGGTACATGCTGAACAGTTCGCCAGTCCATCTCAGGGCCAGCACACACACACACACACACTACCATTTACTCAAAGCACTAGGAATTTTTAAATATTTAAAACAAAGGAAAACAAATGTTTAAAATATCGAGTATGGTAAAAGCAATCTGTCACATAATGTAAAATATTTTGTTGATTCCATTGATAAGATTTGTGTGTTTCACTGGCAATATTTTTAATTAACTAAACAAGTGTTTCCTAAGACTAAACTGAAATACGCACATGAGTCCTTTACCATATATGGAAGGTTGACTGGTTTTGGGCGGGCAGGTGGCGTTGCATGGGGCACCACAAATGTGCAGTGAACAATCAGAATTCTATCGGAATTAGGGAAGTCTGCGTAGATACTTCGCTTTGGTGAGTGTGTACTGTGTTTTGATTTGGTCAGAGCTTGTGCAAGGTTAAGGCAACAGATTTCCTTTAACTCCTTTAACTCCTTTAATAAAATTGTGGTGTCCACACCAGTTTAGGTGGATGCCAAAGACAGGGACATACCAAATACTAAAAATTTCTGAAATTTGTGTGAAGATAAAATAAAATACGAGTTCTTTATTTTCATTGTACAACTAAATTTCTAACTATAAAGGTGCTTTCCCATATTATGGATATAATTAAATAAAATGAAGCGGAATACATACATAAATTTATGTATATATTTTTACATAACTGGTCATGGACTGTACATTAAAATGAATTAAAATTTTAAATTTTAAATAAGAATAATTACACAATCTTACTAGCAGTCTCAGAATTTTGAACTTTGCTGTCCATATAAAGGCACAGACATACAGCATCATTAGTATAATCTATAATGTGAATTAAAAGCATCAGTTTATTATTTATGAGAAACTACAAATCACACCTCAAGTTATTTTTACTCTGAAAATCAAGCCTGTATGTTTTCAGTCGATGCTTGTATAATAAAGTGTATAGTAAACTTTTTGTGCCTTTTTATTCACTTGTTAACCATTCACATAAAACACACCTGTGATGTTGCTTAATTATATTTGATTATTATATAACAGATTACCTACTATTTTGCCAAACCACTTAATCCTAGTAGGGTCCCAGGAAAGCTGAAGCCTCTTTCAGCCAACACCAGGCAAAGGCGTGTTACACCCTGAACAACTCGTCAGACCCTCGCACACACACAACCATTCACACTCTCACTCTCACCTAGGGGCAATAAGGAACAGTCAATTAACCTAATGTGCATGTCTTTAGACTGTGTGAGGAAAGCAGAGTATGTGGAGGAAACCCACGCAGGGATGGGAAGAACATGCAAACTCCACACACCCTCACCGGCCATGGGACTCGAACCCAGGACCTTCTTGCTGTAAGGTGGATGTGCTAACCAGTACGCCACCATGCTGCCCTTGAGTAATCTTAAATTTGATTTATAATAATCACATAATAAGAAACACTATATAAATTTGTTCATACTTGTCTGTAAGTGAAATATATATATATATATATATATATATATATATATATATATATATATATATATCACTAACATGCACAATTTTCATTATATAGATAATTCATATATTTATCTATATAGTGAAAATTATAATAAAAAATGTGCATGTTAGTGTTTAAAACCTCGTCATCCTGGGAGACTTCAATGGCGATGTGGGCAGCGACAGTATGACCTGGAAGGGTGTGATTGGTAGGTACGGCCTCTCCGATCTGAACCCGAACATAAGGGTGTCCATAAGTGCACTTGGCACCAGGACACCCTAGGCAGCAGTCCGATGATCGACTTTGTAGTTGTGTCATCCGACTTGCGGCCACATATTCTGAACACTCTGGTGAAGAGAGGAGCGGAGCTTTCAACCGATCACCACCTGGTGGTGAGCTGGCTCCGATGGCAGGGGAGGCCGGCCTCCAGACCTGGCAGGCCCAAGCGTATAGTTATGGTCTGCTGGGACCGTTTGGCGGAGTCTCCTGTCAGAAGGGCCTTTAATTTAACTCCTACCTCCAAAATCTCGGGTGTGGGAGGAATTTGGTGAGGGCCTGGAAAGGGACCTCGAAAAGGTTCTGGACCACCATCTGACGCCTCATGAGGGGGAAGGCTTCACAAACACTGTTTACAGTGGAATTGGGGAGCTTCTCACCTCGACAGGGGATGTTGTCAGGAGGTGGAAGAAATATTTCGAGGACCTCCTCAATCCCACCAACACGCCCTCCGTGGAGGAGGAAGACCCTGGGGGTTTGGATGGGGGTCCACCCATCGCTGGGGCTGATAATAATTTTTATGGACAGAATTTCTAAGCGCAACTGAGGTGTTGAGGGTTCTGCTTGGTGGACATAGGATCTCATCTCTGCTTTTGCAGACGATGTTGTCCTTTTGGCTCCATCGAGCCGGAACCTTCAGCTCTCATTGGAGCGATTCGCAGCTGAGTGCGAAGCAGCCAGGATCAGCACCTCCAAGTCCGAGGCAATGGTTCTCAGCCGAAAAAGGTTGGAATGCACCCTCCAGGTCTGGAATGAGGTCCTGCCCCAAGTGGAGGAGTTCAAGTATCTCGGGGTCTTGTTCACGAGTGAGGTAAAGATGGAACGGGAGATCGACAGGCGGATTCGGTGCAGCCTCTGCTGTAAAGCGAGGCTTGTACCAGTCCGTCGTGGTGATGACGAAGCTGAGCCGAAAAGCAAAGCCCTCAATTTACCAGTCGATCTACGTTCCAACCCTCACCTATGGTCACGAGCTTTGGGTATTGAACGAAAGAACAAGATCGCGGATACAGGCGGCTGAAATGAGCTGCCTTCGCAGGGTGGTGGGGCTCTCCCTTAGAGATAGGGTGAGAAGCTCAGCCATCCAGGAGGAGCTCGGAGAAGAACCGCTGCTCCTCCGCATTGAGAGGAGCCAGTTGAGGTGGCTCGGGCATCTGATTAGAATGCCTCCTAAACGCCTCCCTGGTGTGGTGTTTCGGGCATGTCCAACCGGGAAGAGACCCCGAGGTCGACCCAGAACACGCTGGAGGGACTATGTCTCTTGGCTGGCCTGGGAACGCCTTGGTGTGCCCCCGGAAGAGCTGGAGGAAGTGGCTGAGGAGAGGGACGTCTGGACCTCACTGCTTAGGCTGCTGTCCCCATGACCCGACCCAGGATCAAGCAGAAGATGATGATGATGATGATGAGTGATTAAAACCCTTCGGAATCAATTTGTTTGCTCACTTTAAGTCAGAAGATGAGCCACTTCAGTAATCATGATGTAAATGCACTCCAGAACCGCTGAAGTTGCAGCGTAGACCATAACCCCTGCTGCCTACTTCACTTAATCAAGTGTCTTGATCAGAATGGAAACTAATTGAAGTGTTTCTCTCCTGAGTAAATGCAGGTCTGTTCAGAAAGAAAGGAAAGCTATTAAAGCAAACGCTACATCAGATAGACCTTTACAAACCTTATTACTATTGTACAAAGAGTCTGGTGCTGTGAGAAAAAAAAAAACTTGTCATGAATAAACTAGCCTCCATATTAGCCATATGCTCGCTACACAATAAACACAGTGCCTTAACAAGTGTAGCTAGTGTTTCTCATTTAATAATAGCTGAAAGAGACTTTTATAAATATAGGATATACTAACATTACATGAATAATTAATCTCATAATATTGTGGAATAAATAATTGAGAAAGGCATACTCACATCAAAACATGGTAACAGCATAGTCTATCTAAAAGAATGATGTGTCTATTATTATTATTGTTATTATTATTATTATTATTATTGTATTTAAGAGAAACATTATATTTTTAATAAGTAAACAAAAACAATGGTGGCTCAGTGGTTAAGGCTCTGGATTACTAATCTGAAGGTTGAGTGTTCAAGCCTCACCAAGCTGCCACTATTTGAGTAAGGCCCGTAATGCTCAATTACTCAGCTGTATAAAAATGATAACTGTAAGTCGCTCTGGATAAGGGCGTCTGCTAAATGGCATAAATGCAAATGTGTTCACTGAGTGCATTCCCAGTGCATAAGGAGTATTCCACAGCCACAAGGGGGGGCTCTTGGTGTATGCAGGGACACACACACACACACACACACACACACACACACACACACACACAAACTTATTTATTCATTCATTCATTTTCTAAACAGCTTAATCCTAATTAGGGTCGGGAGGATGGCGCTCATCTCAGCCGACTCTGGGCGAGGTACACCCTGAACAGCCTGTCAGGCAATCGCTGTGCCAACACTCACACAACCATTCACACTCACATCTAGGGGCGATTTGGAACAGCCAGTTAGCCTGCTGTGCATGTTTTTGGACGGTGGGAGGAAACCGAAGTACCCGGAAGAAACCCATACAAGCACGGGGAGAACATGCAAACTCCACACAGAATGCACAAGCTGGGAATCAAACCCAGGCCTTCTTGCTATGAAGCAGATGTGTGCCACCGTGCTGCCCATCACACATACAGACACACACACACACTCTATATACATACATATATATATATATATATCATTAAGTATATGAAAAACAAATGAGGACTATTAATACTGTAATTAAGAATACTAATTACCTTTGCCATGGAGTATTTAATTCAGAGTTTTGTATACGACACAGGAACGTAAGTAAACCCCATAAATTCCATATTTTTGGTCTTTGGACTGTGGGAGAAAACCAGAGCACCCTGAGGAAACCCACACAAGCACAGTTAGAATATACCAACTCCACAGAAACATCCCCACCATGCACTGAGCTTGAACCCAGGACCTTGTAACTAGGACCACTGTGCCACCTCTTTTAGCAAGTAACATTTCTAATTCTATGTATTTGGTGTACTACGTAGCTGATCTCTAAATTCATATAACACCACATAAAAACACATCGGTGTGTCTCCTAATAAGCAATTAGCAAAGAATAACAGTTCATTTTTGACCTCAGATGTTTTCTGTATTTATATATATATATATATATATATATACTGTATATAGGTGACACAGTGTCTTCTGCCATATTAGTTTGTTATACAGCAAGTATGCCAAAATCCTCCTGGCTCTTTATCAGTGTACTTTGAAGAGCATTTGCAACTGTTAAAAGTGTCAAGAAGCCCTGCTCTGTGTGTTGTTTGAAGGCCCAGGGCTCAGCTGTAACCTTGCCGTGTCTCTATGGCAGTGGGCCATGCAGGCAATAGCTAAGAGGCTTTCCTTTCCCAATCCCTCTACAACTGTCACAAGCACTCTGTCACCTGCAGATGAAGCCATTCATAGGAACCTTAGCAACACCGTGTCCTACTTGTGACTGCTTGTGGCTTTGTGACTGAGTGTGGCACAGCATGATTTAAGTACTGTAATCATGGTACTATTTGTCTTTATACTTATGAATTATAGAAAATAAAATATTAATTTGTACAGCATGTATTCTAATAATTTTCCCTTTCATGTGTTTAACTCTTAATCCATACAAGTTAACCAAATTAAGTTATCAGGGGGATTGGAACATGACATGACGGAGATTATCCATCTCTCTACACATGCACAGAGGCATACACACAATCATGTGCAATATGCTCACAAGATCATCTTATAAGTCCCAGTGGAATATCTTGTTGATAAAAAAAAATTAAAAGTGAGGCTGTTTTCTTAGTCAGTGTAGTTATTGGTTCATTTTCTTTATGAGATATTGATTGTGTTTGTGATCCTCTTGAGACCCCTCACACTACATGGTGTGTATATCCTTGCTAGGACTCTTGGCTATTACCCCCTTTTTGGTGGGGGTTCTTAGGAGGCTACGTAGGCATGGTTGCTCAGAGTTCTGGGTTTGATCCTGGGTTTGAGCTACTCTCAGCAAGATGTTTCACATGCTCTCTATGCTCAAGTGGGCTTACTTTCTTCCTCTACTTCCTTGCACTATACCAACACATACTGGTAGAGTCTGAACATGTATGTGAATAGTTCTTTTAGATCGACTGGTGGATTCTCATGGCTTTACATTTGTGTATGGAGCTCTGCTAAAAATTAGAGGGACATTCATAGTGTACAATTCACCTCTAGCATGCAGCATGGATAATGTAGCAAATAGGTCCTACATGGGTACTATTTTGATCACAAAATTGCTTGTCTTGTGATTTGTTCAATAGTACCTGGATGTGGCCAAATTAGTTAAAAAAAAACTCTGTTCCAAGGTTTTATGAGATGATGTTTGACCTTTGAAGCTCAAGCAAGGTCAAAGGTAACTGTCTCATTTTGAAGTACATATGTTGTTTTCTATTAGTCTCTATTAGGGCATGTCTGTTGACACTCGTTTCGAAGTTACAAAAGCTCAAAACTCCTTGACCTTGGTTTTCACTTTTCAAGGACACTCAAGGTCTCTCAAGGTCAAAGGTATCATTTGAAAGTCCATTTATGTTTTTCTATTATTGTGTTCCATAGTAACAGCATGTCCATCAGCACTAATTACAAAGTTATATGAGTTCTATCTCCATTCCTTTGTGACTTTGCTTTGACCCTGACCTTTGACCTAGACATTACAAAATCAAATAATTTCTGGGACTCAAATATTGTCCCCACCAGGTACACAGTCAGATTTTTGTTGACAGCCAAACTGACAAATGAACTTACAAACACTGAGAATAACAATACCTCCACCAAAACTATTTTGGTTAACAACAGTTTTACAAAAAACAAAAGAAATGAAAATATCAAACACACACACACACACACACACACACACACACACACACAGGTGGTGGTAATGTGCACTCACGCACTCACTCATTTGCTGAACCACTTAATCCTATTAGAGTTGTGGGAAGGCTGAAGCCTATCTCAGCCAAGACTGGGTGAAGGTAGGTTACGCTCTGAATAGCTTGCTTGACCACTGCAGGGCCAACACACACAACCATTCATACTCACATTGGAACTGCCTATTATCCTAATGCACATGTCTTTTGATTGTGGGAGGAAATTGGAGTGCCCAGAGGAAACCCACGCAAGCACACAGAGAGCTTGCAAAGTCCACACAGAAATGCCTGAGCCCGGGACTCGGATCCAGTACCTTCTTGCTGCGAGGTGGACGTGCTAACCACTACGCCACTGTGCCACCCCAGTAATGTGCATTAAAATCACATGCACTTGGACTTGAACTTACTAAAGTAGAAATAAAAATAAATTAAGATTACACAAAATCAAAACAAAAACAAAAACAAATTTCTACACTATATTAACTTTGATGTAAACACTTCATATAGACTGGTCACAGCTGGTCTCAGTTCATTTAATTTCAATTCCCCAATGTAATTTGCTAAAGCTGTGCATTGTGAACACAAAGTGCTTCAGGTTTACTTTGCCTTCTGCCATTATTTTTTATCCCTCTAGGCTTGCTGTAGCTCTGTACACATGCTAATGCTCTTGTTCCAGGTGAAATATGTTCACAATTCCAATCTCAATCTTTTCTTTTGGCCACATTAGGATAACTGAGTTTGCTTTCTTTAAAAAGGAGTATATGTGAAAACCACGTAATAGTTACACTGTAAAAATAATTTGAGTCGATAGCGTAAAAGATGAGGATGAATAAATGATAATGGCCGATGGAGCGTACACGTGCGTTCACTGACCTTTTGCGTGGCACCTTGATGATATATAATGTCAGATCCTTGTTGCTGTATAATAGGGCCTAACATTAGGTTACGTTTCGTTACCTGGATGACGTGTTTATGCTAATAATACTAATAATATTACTACTGCCATGACATTAGTTACTATGTCATTAGTGGAGAAATTCGAATTTAAAAACTTTCCTCTTCCGAGTCTTTGTACACACGCATACTGTGTCTAACTCGAAGACAAAGTTGAACTTTTAATTATCTAATTAGATCCTGGCATTAGACCTATTGGAAAGTTCCTGTGTATGTAAATGTAATAACTATCATAATATTACTTTACTTTACAACAATTTCCATATTCTCTCAAATGTCAAGTAATAACCTGAACAATATATAGCTGACGCGAAAGGTAATAACTTACTAGGACCGGGCACACACTCGTGGACTGCGGACAGACAAACACACAATTTCCTGTGGAACGAAAATCTGCACGTCACAGTACCTTCCGCGTAGCTCACACGAAAGATAAAAAGTAGTGATGAGTTAAGAAGGTCAATTTTACTGACATAATATAAGCATACTTTTTAAAAAGCTGTGATTTTTACCTTATTTATGTTTCTTCATTACACAGGAAACCTTTAAGGCAAACCAGACTTTATTCAGTTAAAATATTTACAGAGAAACAGACAGACGTTCTTCATTAGCTTCACCAGAAGGTTGTGCCCATCTGCAAGTTGACCGTGATTCTTTTTACATCATAGCTTTTGCAACGTCATACTGTTCTGGAATGCCCATTATAAAAAGCTTCTGTCTCTACATACTTTATAAACGAACACACACACACACACGCACGCACGCACGCACGCACACACACACACACACACACACACACACAAATAAAATGCAATTCATTTTGTTACACATAAACCACAGAATGCTTTGTCCTGAAGACTTTTCTGAGTCAGGGAATGTAAAGCAACAGATTTAGATCTGATATTACAAAGAACAGACACGGCAGTAGACTCTTTTTTCCTATAAATCTTAAACAAATGTCTCCTCACATTGTCAAAAGGTACCCATTTTTTTTTCCATCCCATTTATGTACAGCATCCAACATTAAAGCCTTTGTGTAAGTTGGCATCACAGAAACATATGAGACATATGAGAACAAGTGCAGTAAAATAAATCTGTTTTGTATAACAGTAGCCGCTACTAGGTGCACAGTCAATTAATCACCATCCGTTGATCAGTCAGAACTGTGATACACTGCAAGTGCATTTAACATGTACCTGCAGTTCATTTTGACCTGAAATACCTCAGAATCAGAAAAAGCACTTTTATTGTTTGTAAGTAGGAATGGTGCCAGGGCTGTGCACATCTGTGACATGCAGCCCAATATAATTACTGTAAATAATGTCATACAGGTATACATTACATTCAGTGTCAAGTACTATCAGTGTTGATATAGTCAGTTCATTCATTATCACAGCTGACATTGGGCAAGCGGCAGGATTTATCCTTGACAGGTTGCTAAACTATCAGAGAGAGACAGACATTCATGCATATGGGCAATGTAGAATATTCAGTTCACTTAATCCCCATGTTTTTAAACTCTGTGAGGAAACCAGAGCCCAAGGGGATACATAAGCAGCCTCAAGGAGAACATGCAAACTCCACACAGAAAAGTTCTTGTATATTGGTATCTGCTAACAGAACCTGCTAACACGTTATAATTATTATAAAATTATTACAGACTGGACATTAAACTTAAAAGGTTTGTCCTAACTCTCACTAATTCCTATTTCTTCTTTAATCGCCTCTTTTCCCCACATCTATGTAAGGTAAAGTCTGTTGGCGAGCTGATTCTGTAGCGTGAAGTGACAAGGAGTTCAACTCCTCCTGGATGGGGCGCTAGTCCGCAGGTTACCTTTCCAGTATTTTTTTACTAGTGCCCATTTATACTGCTGGGTGGACAGAGGCACACTTATGGTAGAGACCTCGCCCAAGGAACTTTGCACAGTGGAGGTTTTTGAACCTACAACCTCTCGATCATGAGCCCAGCACCCTAACCACTACACCACTGGCCCCACACCTTTATGTACTAGAGTCAATATCTTGATTCCTCAGTGTCAAACTCCAAGCATGACTTCTCAGTCAGAAAAGCTCTAGTATGGTCTGCTTGCCACAAGTTCGATAAGAAACTGTCCATATACCAAAGCTCAGACGGTTCATAGCCAGCATGGAATTAGTTCCTTAGTATTTCAGTGAAACCTAAATGCTCACCAAGACCTTTGAGAAATGCCTGGACCAGAATGCCCAGGATGGCACTCGACATCAGCTGAAGACAGCATCTTACCAAGAAAAAAATTGTGTGCTGATCTACCAGTCATTTTATCTAAAATCAGGCTTCGCAGAATGAATCTCACTGGTTAGTGTGTCCGCCACCCAGAGGAAGTTGCTTACGACTCCGTCCTCTTGAATTCAATATGTATACATATAGTTTTGGCAGGATTTTTACAGCCGGATGCTTTCCTGATGCCAAATCCCGACAGAAACATCTGTTCACACTCATGTTCACATCTGGGGTAATTTGGAACAGCCAATTAACGTACATGCCTTTGGACCGTGGGAGAAAACCAGGGCACCCAGAGGAAACCCACGCAAGCCCGGGGAGTACATATGAATTCCACAAAAAATGCCCTTGCTGGCCAAAGGTCTCAAAGCCACGACCTTCTTGCTGTGACGTGAAAGCTCTAACCACTATGCCACTGTGCTTCCAAATATCAATAATTCCTAAATACAAGTGGAAATAATATCACCTTGACTCTTGGACACTGGGAAACGTCTTGCAAATATGATACAAAAGTTTGTTTTGGGTTTGTGCTTATAAAATTCCAAAATGAAAAGTGCCAACAGTGCTAGTAAACAAACATGATGGTTGATATTTGCCTATTGTGCCATTTATTTGAATGGCTGGATGATGTTTGTGAAGTAAATCTGTGCTGTGTTGAAAACACTGAGGTAGTGGAGGCTCTCAGCTGCAAAACAACTCCTGATGTACGAGAGAAAAGGCTTAATGACCGTCCAAAACAGGTGGGAAAAGAAGGGAATGGATATTTTAGACTCTTGAATCTGTGTCTTCCGTTGTGTGTTTTTCTAAAACTTGTACCATTATGTATGTTAGTTTAAACATTGGATCTGAGCATGTCTGTGCTCCTGCAGCAGCTGCTGTACAACCAGGCGATCTCATGGGTGAACCCCTCACAACCATCCCACACTCTGGGATTTGACTTTGTTTGTCTCTGTGGGAGACACCTGTTTCCATGACCTGCTCACACATTACACAGCATACACACACTTTACATGTTCACACGTATGTGCATACGTAACCAAACTTTCATATGTGCATACGTAACCAAACTTGCACAGGGGTGCAGTATGTAAATCTCACATACACACATACACACCTACACTCATACACAGACGTTTAGCACTGACCCATAACACAAACTCTCACAAAGAGTTGCAGTCTCTTTGGAGAAATTCAAGGGGAGTGTTGCACCTGAGTTCCCTCCCTCGTCTATCTTTCCCTAATTACCCAGCATGCATTCTAGTTTCTCCTCCCAACTAAACCATACACATACACACATACATACACACTCCTAATGCTGCAATCCTCTTTGTGAAAGTGACGCGTTTCTGTCAGAAACAGAGCTAAGCTGGAGTGAGAGAGAGAAAGCGAGAAAGAGAGCGAGAGAGAGAGAGAGAGAGAGAGCGAGAGAGAGAGAGAGACAGAGAGAGAGAGAGAGAGAGAGAGAGAGAGAGAGAG
>JAQMYF010000004.1:20396842-20408818 GCA_030014195.1 Neosilurus mollespiculum
ACCTGTTGATAGTGGGGCTTGAACCCCCGACCTTGGGATCCGTAATCCAGCACCTTACCACCAGGCCACCACTGCCCCTTCAGCACATAAGTGTATCTGTTAAATACTAGAATGCTTGACACCAGTGTTGCTATTTTTAGGTAAGAACATGTAATTGTCATGTCTCTTTACAGTGCTGAAATCATTTCGACACTAATCTGTGCACATGTCACTTATTTGCAGCATCGTGTATCTACTACACAAGTTGATGTGGACTGCAGCTGTAGAAATGCTGTTATGTAATGTACTAGTCTTTACAGTATTTATCGAGTGTGTATGACTTCTGCAAAGCAGTCAAGTACAGTTGACTTTTGTTGTGAAAGCAGCAAACCTGTGTGCATGATGGAACAGTTCATGATGGTTTATTAGGGCCCCACATAATGCCAGCACCCTGTAGTGATCACTCTGGCCTTGCGCCCCATCCTATTCTGGGCTGTAACTTCAGATTCGTCTGCAACACCTGCCTCAAACTTGGTGGATACATGTAAGGTGGTAAGGCAGCGTCTCACGTCCAAACTTAAGGGCACTGTAACCTTTGACCCCCAATTAAAAGAAAAACCCCGTCTGGGCCATATTTCCTTTATTATTACCCTCACATGCACCAAACTAGGTATTCATGTACATCTTAGGAAGGGCGAGTGTCACATTCTAATATTTGGTCACTTGACCTTTGACATCACTTAAAAGAAAAAGTTTGTTCAGGCAATATTTCCTATATCCTTAACCTCACGTACCAAACTAGAAATAACAACACATCTTGTGAAGGGGAGTGTTGCGTATGAACATTGTCACTGTTATCTTAATGTTTTGACCTCACTTAAAACAAAAAAGCTTGTCCAGGCCTATGTTTGGCCTTACACATACATTATTTATGGCCGGGTCACTCGCGTCAAGGTCACGGCTCACAATCAAATGTCAACTTACATTTGGTGAATTGAAAGATACAGTCTGACAAGAGTAAATCCCACCTTGACCTTGAAGCAAATCACCAGACAGATAGAAAGATGCCGTGTGTTTCAAATTCTGTTTGAGTTTCGAGTGTCTGTCTGTACTTCAGCTAGAGTGGGGCCCTTATTGATGGTTGCCGTCACTATGGTATTCAGTTTTGACTGATGTAGGGTGCTGTGTGTATATTTATGTGTATCATGCAAAATTTTCTAGTGCATGATACAAAATGGTTGACTCTGTATAGTAAATGAATGCAGTGTAATTCTCTAATGGATTTTAAATGACTGAAAATAAATGTTTGCCTTATGCTGCTAAACACTAGTTGTTGGAACAGCACTCATCACGTGTAAAATGAAATGTTTATCTGTCTCTTTACCATCTTCTCTAATGAACTTCATTTTGTTTGCTCTACGATTCAGTGATTTCCTCATCCTGCCCGGTTTTATCGACTTCACCTCGGATGAAGTGGTGAGTATCTCTGCATGCAAACATTTCAGCATCAGTCATTGATTCTTTCCCTAGAGTCTGTGTCCTCATTAAGCACGCCACGTTTAATAACAGTTTACTGAGCAGGACGTTATTTTATTTTTTTGAATGAAATCATAAAGCGGAAAGGCTCCTCCATGCGGAACAGCTGCATCAGTTTGTGTGTACTTTGGAAGCAAACTGAAGCAGGGAGTGGAGTGTAAGATAAACAACTGGTTAAGGGACAGCTGATAGGGATGGAGTTGCACAAATGAGATGTGCAAATGAGAGGCTCAGGTGGAGCCAGAATCCCAGGTGCATAGGGCATGTTCTCACAAGCAGAGTGGTCTGTGCACAAGTGAGTTTTTGTATACATGTGGATGTGTGCGAGAGATGAAAAGCTGAGGGGAGAACATGCCTTCATATTTAGTAAATAATTGCGATTGATTGTAATGAACCTGAACTAGAAACAAAGATACCATGTAAGATTTTACATTAGATTCTTATTAAGCCTGGTGTGACTCAGGCCGTTCAGTACTGATTTGTTGATGAACTTAGCCAAGCGTTTACAGTGGGTCTGTATAGTGTGTAGGTCTGTGTGTATTCTCTGGATGGTGTTCTCTTGTCTCCTACTACAAGGATGGTAACTAGGTGCATGTTGATCAAGTTAATGAAACCACCTACATTTGTGTTTTGTAAGAACACTTTAGAACTGGAGTAATGCAAGTAATGAGAGAAAGCCTCCTGTGGGCACGTACGTACACTATATGGGCAAAAGTTTATGGACACTTGTCCATCAGACCCATATGTAGCTTTTTCCCGAAGTTGGTGCAGTACACAGTTGTGCAGAATGTCTTGGTCTGCAGTTGGGTTGCAATTTTACTAGATCTGTTATTGACCCGTGCTTATTAAAATGACTCACTGCAATTGTATAAATGTGATTTTATTTTATTGTACATAATAACAGCTCTGATTATATATTAAAACATATATATTTAAATGTTCTTTATTATTCTAAAAAGTAAAATTCTTACCAATCTGTAGCAAACTTGTCGAATATATTGGAAACTTACACTGTCGAATATATTGGTAGCGCCACGTAGCCTTTTGTTACTCGTGTGTGCCGATTGTTTGGTTTGATGGGTTTGATTAATCATTGCTTTTGAATTTCCCCTTTTGGGATCAGTAAAGGATTGTCTTATCTTGTCATTAAGGACCTGACCTCAGCCCTGACCCGGAAGATAACCCTGAAGACGCCACTTATTTCATCTCCCATGGACACTGTGACTGAGTCGTCCATGGCCATCGCTATGGCTGTGAGTATCCCGCACAACCATAAAATTCACCCTGGTCCATTCTGAAGTGACAAAGCCTGTGCAAGAAAAGCTATATATTGAGTCTAATGTAGAAATGTCCACTATCTTACCTATCAGAGCTGGTCAAGTTCCCTGTAAATTTACAGTCATGTTATTAAATGAACAGAAACTTTAAATGAAGTCTGCAGCTCTGGGAATCTGTCCATGTGTTCATTGTCAGTTTTGAAAAATAACTTGTCCCGGTCATGAAGGGTGGAATTGGGGCATAGTCCCGGTCACTTCATAATGGATCACAACCAACATGTAACATGGCTCTTGGCCTTGGTCTTCTTTTTCCCCCTGATCCACATGTTAGCTCATGGGCGGAATCGGCATCATCCATCACAACTGCACCCCGGAGTTCCAAGCAAATGAAGTTCGGAAAGTTAAGGTGAATCTCATCTTTTTTTTGATGACTATTGAATTGCGGAATCTGCGTTCTGATGACGCGTGTAATCAGTAAAAATGTCCACTGTGATTATGGCAGAAATTCGAGCAGGGCTTTATCACGGATCCAGTAGTGATGAGCCCTCGACACACAGTGGGCGACGTGTTTGAGGCCAAGGTACGACACGGCTTCTCCGGGATCCCTGTAACTGAAACTGGTAAAATGGGCAGCAAGCTTGTGGGAATCGTCACATCACGAGACATCGATTTCCTGTCAGAGAAAGATTATGACCGGCCGTTGGAGGAGGTTTGTAAGAAGACGAGTTACACCAGTATCAACCGTATATACACTGATATTGACTGATTATACACAATCCCTGGGTTTTTAGCTCCTGAAGGTCCAGTTTGTAGTACGATAAATTTATGCAGAGTGTTTTTACTATGTTAAGTTGTATGATTGTGATTTGAATTTTAACAGGCGATGACCAAGCGAGATGATTTAGTGGTCGCGCCAGCAGGAGTTACTCTAAAAGAGGCCAACGACATACTGCAGCGCAGCAAGAAAGGTCTGGTTCCTTATGTATTCTTGTACAGTACTTCCAGTGGTGCTTTCCTTTTCTTGTTTTTCCTTCACCTATTCTGATGGTGATGGGTTGTATTGTTGACAGGTAAACTGCCCATCGTAAATGACAACGATGAACTGGTGGCCATAATTGCTCGCACTGATCTGAAGAAAAACAGAGAGTACCCTCTGGCCTCCAAGGACTCTCGCAAACAGCTGCTCTGTGGGGCCGCTATCGGCACACGTGAGGATGACAAATACCGACTAGACTTGCTCATGCAGGCTGGAGTGGACGTGGTTGTGCTGGTACGTCTCTGTGGGGTATAGGCGGGGGTGGGTTTCGCAGCACAAGGGACTCGATCATCTAGTTTCTGGACTTTTCTCACTTTGAGTTTGTTCAAAATTGATCAGGATGAATTTTGTATAATTTTTAGGGGGTTTTTTTGTTTGTGTTTTTGTCTTTTCAGTTTGTAATCTCATTTTGAATGTTGAATTCAAATTTCAACATTGCATTGATGGTGCATTTATTTGAAAAAAAGCAACCTTTTATGGTTTATATGTTAAAGTATTTTTAATAATACATTATCCTTGAGCTTAGCCTGGAATAATTTTTCCTCTTGGGTGTTTTTTTTCTTTTCCCTGAGGTGTTATTTACTCCATGACTGAGACACACGCCTCTGTGTTTGTCTTTCAGGACTCATCTCAGGGAAACTCCGTGTTTCAGATCAGCATGATCAACTACATTAAACAGAAGTACCCCGAGCTGCAGGTCGTGGGAGGAAATGGTGGGTCACTGTCATGATGTTTATTTTCAATTCAAACCCAAAACTTGTCTTGGTGCCCAGAATATTTTCTGTATTTAATAATAAATGTTCCTGGACTGCTTTATGATCACAGAGCAAATTTAATTGTCAAACTTAATAGAGTTCATCAACTGTTTGTCAGATTTAAACAATTATAGATTTTTTTTTATTTAAGTCTCATCAAATTAGTTGACAGCACTTTGTCTAGTTGTATAATGTTGCATTCACTTTGAGAGTATTTGTACTTGTTTTTAAATTTTGATGACACTATTATGTTATAGCTATAAACCTAATTACTTTTCCTGATTAAAGTCCCAGAGATGTTCAGTTTTTAATCAGAAAATCATTCGCTATAATGATTGGAATGCCTTTAAAAGAATGAGGCAGTTAATAATTATAGTTTGCTTCTTTTTATTTATGAGTCAAATGTTTTATTCATGACTCCTGTCCTCTTTTTCTCTCTCTGTAGTTGTGACGGCTGCCCAGGCAAAGAACCTGATCGATGCAGGTGTGGACGCTCTCAGAGTGGGTATGGGCTGTGGATCCATCTGCATTACACAGGAAGGTGTGTGAGAGATCAAACATGTTTTGATAAAGACTTGCATTCATGTATGGCTGAGCTGTTAATGTGTTTTTGCCTGCAGTGATGGCGTGTGGGAGGCCCCAAGGCACCTCTGTATACAAAGTGGCAGAATACGCTCGCCGTTTCGGCGTGCCGGTGATCGCCGACGGTGGCATTCAGACAGTTGGGCATGTTGTAAAGGCTCTCGCTTTGGGAGCATCCACAGGTAGCCGTCAGATCTGTCATGTAAATATTCTGCATTACGTTTCTTTGCTGTGTCACTTCTTTTACCTGTTTGTTCTGGTTTTGTTCTTGTGTGTGTGTGTGTGTGTGTGTGTGTAGTGATGATGGGTTCCCTGCTTGCGGCAACCACAGAAGCTCCCGGCGAGTATTTCTTCTCAGATGGAGTAAGGCTGAAGAAGTATCGTGGTATGGGCTCTTTGGACGCTATGGAGAAAAACAGCAGCAGCCAAAAACGCTATTTCAGGTATAAACATACAAAACAAATACAAAAGGTATTTTTTGCCTCCTCATTAGTGTTAGCTTGGGCCAGAGGAATTTTGTTTTTCAGGTTGTCTGTCTGGGCCATTCTTGTAAATCTGATCTCTCAAGAACGCGTTAAGGGATTTTCTTCAAGCTTTGCACAAACGTCCAGCATAACTCCAGGGTGGTGGTTAGATTTTGGAGGTAAAAGGTCAAGGTCAAAGGTGTAAAACTGCCAAACATTAGTTCTAGTTTATATATAAATTTGTTGAGTCCCTAGGCTTATAATGACATTATTATATATAATGATTATACAAGGTTTTATTGATAATTTGTCTTAATCTGCATTATCAGACATATAATATTTGTTTATAGATCTTAGGCTCGATTGCCAGTGGGTGGAGAGGAAATGTGTCGGCAAATAAAGTCATTATTTTACCTGCTGTGAATTTCATCCAGTTATTTAGTGGGTTTTTTTTTGGTGTTTTTTTTTTTTAAGAGCTTTAGAGGAGCTACTAAGAAGCACCATAGCCATAGATTATGGCCTGGAGGGTTGTAATGTGTCTGGACATGCCCACTACCTGAAACCCAATGTTGCCATGTCGCTGAGTTGATGCTGATTGGCTGTTGAGTATTGCTGACTTGCATAATGATGGGCAGCAATAAAACAATAAATCAGATTTATTATTAATAATGAAACTGAAACCCAAAAAAGAGGCTCATACACCACCGCTCAGCCTCGCGCAGTATAAAAAAAACATACAGTTTCACTTCGGTAGGAGTAATGTTTGTGGAGCAAACTCCGAAATCAGAAGCTTGATGGAATATGAACTCGTTAAATGGATAATTAATCCAACCAGACAGGTGATACAAATGAACGCAGAAATCAGATATGAAAGGAAAAGCGTCAGCTATCAATAGAGACGTCTTTTGGGAGCTCTGCTTTTAGGCAGTGTCTAAATTTATATATCGCAATTCTGTCTCCCCTTCTTACAAAATATTCTTATTATAATCTTACTGAATAAGTATGACACGTTTATTTAGAGATGTTTAGACTGGCACATAACGGAGTGGAAAATGTCTCTTTAGTATCATTTGCATTTTAAATAAAAATATACCATGTCGTCTTAACCAGTTTTTTGTAGTCCTTGCTACATTGCTGAATGTTTGTACTTCTGTGTTTTTTGTGTGTCACAGCGAGGGAGATAAGGTGAAGGTCGCTCAGGGAGTATCAGGCTCGGTTCAGGATAAAGGCTCTATCCATAAGTTCGTGCCATACCTCATTGCTGGAATCCAACATGGCTGCCAGGATATTGGTGCAAAGAGTCTGTCAATCCTACGGTAGGCTTATGTAATCGCTAGAGCACTGAAAATGCCCATATTCCTTTACATTTTACTGCGGTTGTACAGAGTGAGTTCTTGAATCATGGCAGCCTACATGTGAGATTGAACTAGCCTGGATCAGTCCAGAATTATATTCTGAAATTAATTTGACGCTCAGAATTTAGGCTTGTTGTTTAAATTTGTACATAAATATTGTGGAAATTTATTAGAGCCAAAGCTTTGGATTCCTGGACTTTTACCTTAAAGGACAGAATAGCTAATGTTATTTGTATGCCTCAGAGTTAGGAAGTAACTGATCCTTTGGTGTATCGTCTCGTATCATACACAGCAGACATAACAAGATCAACATAAAGACGTAACAAATCAACCGTGGAAAAAAGCCGATGATATTGAAATGTCCTTCAAAGGGTTTCTTTTTACTTTTATAGTGTGGGTACATTTCACAGCCTGTAGTTTTTCACCAATGCTTGAATAAAGAAGTTGAAGTAGTGGTGCATATAATTTGATCAGAGTCTGTGTTTCTCCTTTTTTTTGTTTTTTTTAAATGTGTCTACTTTGACCAAGTCTGGGAGGCGTACTTGTTTTTGAGTTATTGAGTTTTGAGTTTTAAATTTAGTCAGTTCGAGTTGCTAATAATAATGAGAGCTCGGTGATAAATATAACAGCCTCGAACATGGATGGGTTGTGCTTTCAACCAATGTAACAAAACCCACAGTCCCTTAAAAGCTCTCATTAACAGCCAGTATTGTAGCTGGTATTGTGTTCACTTCAGTCAGTTTGTGCGTTTGAATTTTTGTTAATTTATTTTGTGGCTACGCACACCTGTATCTCAAAACAGCTTGACATCTCACCATCAAACTTAATGGGTAGCAACTACAGGACCAAAGGCTGAAATGAGTTTATGAAAATGTCATTGTAGTTCAAGTTCAAGACCAGCAAAATGGCCGCCAGTTGTCTATAATGAATAGGCAGTAGCTAGTGCGATTCTTCTATCGGAGGCTTTTATTTTATAGGTTTTACAGATCATCTGTTTTATAATTCCTCTTTTGGTGTTATTAACAGCTCTATGATGTACTCCGGAGAGCTGAAGTTTGAGAAGAGGACAATGTCTGCTCAGGTGGAGGGTGGCGTCCATGGCCTGCACTCGTAAGTCTCCGCCCACTCTGCTCACTTCCACCCAGGCCATCTGAGCCGTCAGTCACCCTGTCTCTGTGGCTCTTTCTCAGTGCCCCTTACGCAATGCTGCCGTGCTCATTGACTGCTCCAGCAGCTGTCCGGCAGAGCCTCACAGAGCGCTCAGGACACACAGGTGCTGAGACTGACAAATAGCCTGTATCTCTTGTTTCTCACGCTTTGTGGACCACTTTCACATACACAGCGATAAGTTATTCCCACCAACACCAAGCAAGTATGGTGCTTATCTTTCACTTAGGCAAGAGCAATTCTCAGAGTTTACAATCGGACAATCAGAGTGACCCTTTATAATATCTGTTGTTAGTCAGAATAATTCACAGAGGCTTTATAATAATAACTTTGTCTTTGCTGATGTGTTGTTCTGTTCGTGTTCTATTTATTAGTTAGCTTGGATTTTTAAATCACGAGATGTTGCATCTGTATATTGATGGCGAAATCTATTTTAAATGAGCCAGTCAATCTTCACTTAATCGCTGATAACTTAAAACTATAAACTTTGAGACAATACAAGAATCCTTGTTCTTAGTCCGAGAAAATAAATGTTCAATCGGCACCATATATCCAGCTTTGTGAAGTTATAACTGCCCCAGTTTTGTTAATCATTAAGTCATTTTAGCATGGACTGAAGCTATTAAACTAATAATAATTCAACTAAAATCTAAGTAGCAAATCATCAGACTTGTAACATTTTCCGTCTGCAAAATACTATAATACTTTTTCCTATCTATAGATTAGATTTTTAAACATTTTCACCAGCATTATTAAGTGGCCTTTTATCCCGCCCAACGCTGGGAAGAAAAATGCCTTAAAATATGACATGAAGCAGAATGAAAGCTTCTGCTCATCTGTTTTAGTGACGGACCTAATTAAGTTTTAGATGTTTTTTTCCCCTCAAAATAAAATTAAATCTACATTATGGCCAACAGTTTGCGGACATCTGACCATCATACTTATGTGGTTTTTGAACATGCTGTTCCAATTTTAATCCCACTTTGCTGTTGTAACCTCCACTTTTTTCTGAACTGCTTCACTATATTATGGAGATTGGCTGCAGGCATTCGTGTTCATTCAGCCAGAAGAACATTAGTGAGACTTGGTATTGATGTTGGGCGCAGAGCCCAAACGCAACAGGGGTTCCAGGTCATCCCAAAGGTGTTCGGTGGGGTCGAGGTCAGGGATCTGTTAGGCCTGAGCAATAAAATGATATGTACCATCAGTAGACACTTCATCAGTAGTAATAATGAAATTGTTAGACAGAATATTCAATATTCACTGTGCTCCCTCTGTGTTTCATAAACAGCCTATCGTATCTCTTAATCATGAGGCGTGTTTCGAGTGCCACACCGATAGCCAGTCATTTAACAGTTGATAAATATAGCGTTCGGTTGCACCACTAACACATGACACTACAGAAATAGTGTGACGCGAGAGAATTAGCATTGTTTCCCACTGGTCTGTTTGACGAGGAGAGTGGAAAGGGCCTGCATTACCTACATCATAAAAGATGGTCTACTACGTGTAATTTCAGATTTCATTGAAATTTTGTTTACAAATCAATTTTTTGACAAGAATGAAATGAAGAGACCTGAAAATAGAATGGCCAAATGTATACAGCCCATCAGTGTTCTTTTAATGTAATAATAATCACTGAAATAGTTTCATAAAGTGCTGTAAACAGGCTAAATGCCTGTGCTCACGCAGGTGTTATAATAGCATAAGGACACGTAGTAACGTGCATAGCTCTCCATTTATGTCAATCATTGCAGCACAGCATGTTTCCTTTTAGCGATTCGGTACATTATTTACATTGTTATTTATCTGCTGTTTTCAAAACATTCAGTTTTTTCTTAATTATTTGCTAAAATCCATCAACAAATTCATATTCACACAGTAAAGTCTACACAGAATCATTGCGATGATGAGGAAAGGTAACGTATTTAAATGAAAAATAAAGTGGTTACAAAAACAAAAAAACTGACAAAAAAACATTTCCCTTTATTATTTATTAAAAACAGGTATTTTAATTAAATTGATCAGTAATTATTGATATTGAGTGAAATTGAACCTTTTTTTCATAATCATTCAAAGGCTTTTGGTGAAGGCCCACATATGGGAGTGATGGTCAGGTGTCCACAGTCTTTCAGCCCTGGTGTTACTGTAACATGCTAAATATAAGCCCTTGTTTCTATGCCCTTTAATGGAGATAGACCCAACAACCCATTCCCATCCTTAGGGATCCTCCTGATCTCAGCAGGGAATGTAAATTATAAATGGAAGGCTTTTTACAGAAACCAACCTCTAAAACTTTTTTTTTTTTTTTCTTTTCATCTTTCTTACTCTTAACTCAACTTGACCTGAATGTAATGTTTAATTTAAACTAGTAGTATGAATTGGCCTCCTGCTGTGTTCATGCTGGCAATAAGCCTTTGAGCTGCTTCTGATTGTATATTCAGTGGTATTCTAGATATTCGAATTGAAGACAGCAGGGATACCGGCATTCTTTACATGTGACTTGGACTTCAGTTGTTTATATGGCCCATTAACATTGCATTAAATATATACAGCAGTACAGGAGATAGCTTTCCTTTAACCTGAAAAGTTACCACATACAGTATATTTAGAATTCTGGCCATTTTAGTGTTTTTAAAGATAACCCCAGTTTTAACAGCTATGTAAATATAATTACAGACCTGCCAGCCTTTACAAGCTCCACATTTTAACAGCAGAGCCGTGTCAACCCACAAAAAATAAAGTGATGTAGTTGAGGTAATCCACATGTGAATCTGGAACGATTGCACAGCTGTTTTGAAGTTTCCAGTATTAACTGACCCACTGGAAGCCTTTCTCCCTTCCCTCCATCTGACATTTGTAGTCTTCCCAGTTTCCTGGGTGAAAGATGCAGCATTCTTTCTTCGTCAAGTTAAATGGAAATTTGCGTGAATTAATGTAAAATTAAATCAAAGTTTAATATATTTATTAGTTAAATATATCTATAAATTGAACACTTTACAAATAACTTTAATGCTTATAATTAAAAATGGATTAAACACAGAAAGGAACCCACCAAGTATTCCTCATTACAGCCTATTTTCAGTAGGATATAGACATTAGAAAATTCTACACACGTACATCTGTTTTTATTACTGTAAAAAGTATTTCTGCTTCTTGAATTTTCTGCTAAATATATTTTTCACACTTTGCTAGTATCTAAAACTTAACTCTAAAGGATGAGAATAAACTTTTACTCCCATGCTGCCCCACACACAAACCATCCAAAACTCCTCCCTAAACACTGTACGTTATTCCTCTTCAGGGTTGGCAGGTCTGACCAGTTTTGTCTGGAATTTACTTAGATATCAACACTCAGCAATCCCCTCTTAGTCCATACAGTCCTCCCAAAACACTTCAAGTTTTCCCTCATTTCTTTTTCTGGAATGATGTGAAATTCTCTTCTTCTCTCTTTTATGCACTCATCGTAGATATACTTTTGTGCCATGTAAGTACTCAGTCCTCATGTCTGTTTTTTGTTTTGTTTAAATGTAAATTATGGTGGAGGGGATTGTAAGTAGTAGGATCTTTAATCAAATTTTAAGTTTACCTTTTTTTTTTCTTCCTCTTGAGGTCATTTTGGTTAATTTCTAGATTGTTTCTAACTTGCCTTTGCAGCTCAAAAGCCCTGTATCTACTCTGTGTGCAAACTCTAAGAAAAGAAAGGGTCAAAAATACTAAATGTGCTGACACTAACTATATCCTAGAACAGTGTTTTTCAACCGCTGTGCCGCGGCACACTAGTGTGCCGTGAGAGATCGTCAGGTGTGCCGTGGGAAATTATCC
>JAQMYF010000004.1:20408918-20421990 GCA_030014195.1 Neosilurus mollespiculum
ATCTATATTGTGATTACACAAACTGTATTAAGCTACAGAGTGCCATTTTGTAACATTTTTGGTTTGTAGTGTGCCGCAAGATTTGTTCAATGTAAAAAATGTGCCGTGGCTCAAAAAAGGTTGAAAAACACTGTCCTAGAAGATTACATTTATTGATCATTTATGTTGGCATTTTTGGATGATCAGTAACATTTTCATGTACGTTACATGTAGAGATAGGGCTGACTGAGGACACTGGGAAAATCATAATCTGCTTGATACTGTTGTAATTGACTATGAGACAAGTTTTGATTATTTTCTAGCAATCAAGAGTGTTTCCTACTGAAGTCTATGATGGGGACTCTGGGGAGTGTTGAAAGAGAATGGTGCCAGGGTTTATTGATCTGAACCTAAAATTTCGCTTTACCCAGCTCACTTACTGACTCCCAGAATGAACAATACCACTTACAGTTTAGCCCTATTTGCAGAAATTTAAAATTTTCCTCAAATTAATATTGATATTGTAATGATTTGGACAAGACTGCTGTCAAGACTCTCAACTTAAGTTTCATGAATGTTGAATAAATTTTTGATTGCTAATAATTTCAGATATTATCTGATTTAAGAAAAGACTGATTGATGCAGATTTGCCACATACATATTAGCACGATGTTTTCAATGAGGTCAGTCAAGGAGGTGGAGTTTTCTTTGCACTGAAAGCATACAGACCTTCCGATCATTATGTAACCTACATGAAATCCTGAATATAAGCATGTTACAGTACAAAAACTCCCTTACATTCAATCAGAAGTGAAAATCAAAAAGTGTTGTGCAAAATTATCAGTAACTTTTTCTAGATTGAGATTTTCAACCTCTGATAAAATGGAGAATGAGTTAAGAGAGGTTCGTCGCTAATCATGTGAGCACAGGTGAGTTATAAATGAGGGTGAAAGGAAACTTCCATCATAGATCGTTCACCAAATAAACCCAAACAATTGGACATTCTATGTATTTGTTGAATGAAGTTGGTTAGTATGTGATAAAGCTGCATTTATTATACACTCAGTAAATAGGACTACCCATAGGGAGTTGGCATTAATTGTTTATTCAATAAATTACCCTATATTAGCTAAGTAACACTTTATTCCAGGATGTCGGTTGTGGCTGGTATTGTTTATCTTCTTTGATATAGCCAGGTCATTAGCAGATAATGCAGGTTATAAGGGGTCATTAGTTTAAATTTATATAGTAATTAATGTCCAAGCTAACAATGAAAGAGAACCTCCTTGCTTCATCTGTCTCATTAGTTGATGTTGCTACTGCTGTGCCCTTCTCCTCCCTCTCACTGCTCACCCTGATCCAAGGAAACAAATGGGAGTAATATATTTGGGTACTTGTTAGTATTTTTGAACCAATGCCCAAATATTAACTGCATGTGGGAAACACTGATCAAGCTCCAGGTCACCTGCATCAACCATCTAACATGTAAATACTACCTTCTTTTCTCCAACATGTAAAAAAAATAATAATAAAGTAAAATAAAAATCTGTTGAAATACACAGACGCCGACACCCACAGTCAGTCATTTCCAGCCAGATGTGTGAAAACAGCTGACACGGAGCCATGGTTGAGCTGTGTGGTAGCTGGGTAGTAGATGTTGTGTTGTCATGTACACAACGTGTTGTGTTTGACCACTTCTGATTGCTCGAATTTCTCTACCGGCATTTCACATGGTTGAAAGCTTGTTAAGGGGGAAAGGATATCAGTGTAACCTTTGTGTAATGTGTGTTTTGCTTTGCTTTTATAGATAACAGGATCATGGTGGATGCTTTAAACTTAAAAACGAACATTTCTGAGTCACTGATATGTGCTTTTGGTGTTCTTGCATTGGATGTTAATGACGCACTTTATCTTTCACGTAGTTACGAGAAGCGGTTATACTGAGGGGGACAGCAGAGGCCACACGACCCGAGCTGTGACCAAACACAACTGAACTCATCCGATCTCTTCTACATTCCTCCTCCTGTCCTTCTTTCTTCCTCCTGGTCATCTTCCTCTAGAAGAAACAATGGTGTTTTTCACGACCAGGTATCCAGTGCACCTTCGTAACACAGACACGGACATTGCTGTGCACTATTGGTGAAAACAACTGTATTTTTATTTTATTTTTTTCTGTTTTCTCCTCATATGACAATCTGCTTCCCTTCTGTGTATCGTTGTTTTTACAGGACAGTGTAAGTCTCACCGCTTTTTATCATGTGGCCAATGTAACCAAAATTCTTCCTGTTGAATGTCTTCTCTGTTTGCCTACTAGCAATAAGCTTTAATGCTGTGCTCCCGGTTGGTATGTTCCTCACTGTAAGGGTACTGGGCTAAAGAAACCAGAATGGCGTACGAAAGCTAATAAAGTTTCAATATGAAGTTAATGTACACATTTCACTTGATTTAGTTGGCTTTTTAGGTTCTCCAGTCTCCAACAGGCTAAGGGATATCCTTAAGTTACAATCCGAGAACCGTTCCACCTGTACGCCTTACGAACGAAAGCAGAGTATAGAAATATGATGCTGCACCATTGATGCTGTATGATTTGGACTGTATTTTAGCATTTTAATTTAATATCTTCAGAAGTACACTTTTGGCCGAATGAACTCACTTCTGGATACAACGACACAATGATTTACAGGCAGATTTACTAAGTGGTAGCGCTGCCCTGTAATGGAAAACGTTCCAGTATGGTTGACTATGATCTGAGTCAAGTAACATTTGTCATCCGTGTGTGAAGATTTGTGACATAATGCTATATCACTGCGCAGTTTCCATTTCTTGGAAGAGTTCCAGCTCCTCTGGGGTTTGCATAATAATGTACGACAAATGTAAGTCATGTACACTATACAAGTGTAATACCAAACGTGATTTTTGTGTATGCTATACAGTGAATAATTAATCCATTATAATGACTTAATCCATTCCCAGGAATAATGTCCTGTACAAAGGTGTCCCTTCCGTTTGTGTGGATGTGTGGTGTTGTCTGAGTCATTGTCTGACTTTAGAGTGTATAAAATAGGTTTACTTTACAACAGGTCCTCTTATTTTGTCTGCGATTGCTGGCAAGTCAGGCAGTTCCCTAAATTTGTACAGAGTCTTTTGGACAAAAGAAACTGCTCAAAGAAATCTATTTTATTATTCCTTTATTATGTTCAATGTTACTATCTTATTTTTGACAATGTTCTTCTGTAAAGCCGCTCACTAAAGTGAGAAGCTGAAGATCTCACATAGACTGAATGGGTGACAAGACCACAGTTTATCTCACACAAAATGACAGAGTATCTCAAACAAAAATCTCTGTGCTATAGCTGTGTAAAGCACAATTAGAGCAAAAAAAAATGAAAGAAAAGAAAAAGTGCAGTTTTGGGTGTTTGACCTCTAGACAGAGTTAATGAATACTGACTTCGACAGGCTTTTGCTGCTCATGTATTACTGCTGTACAGGAGTACTGCCCAAAGCTGTGCACTCAGCTATGATGTGCTAAAGAGTCACATTAATAAAGACGGTTATGGTCTAAAAGGCTCTCATCACTTTTCTTCATTTACATATCACCTCTAGATGGCAGTGTTGGCATTTAGAGTATAGACTACAGTGCAGGTTATGATTGGAACATTGCAATAGCATCAGAGAATACAGTGGATCATGATAACATGGTGGTCTCAGATCCTGAAATGGATCATGGATTAAATAAGTTCAGGTAAAGAATTGTTATTAATTTGGCCAACACATCCATTTTTTTACTTTTTTATTTTATTTATTCATTAATTCACTACAAAGTAGACACATGGTGCTAAAAGCTTATCACTTTCACAGACTTGGTACTTATAATAATTATAATAATAATAATAACAATAATAATAATAATAACACAGGTGAAGTGTTTTTTTTGTTTTGTTTTGTTTTTTTGCCACTCAGTACAAAAAAGATTAATAAATTAATGACCACTAAAGATAAGAGAATGGGGAGGAAATAAAAACCAAAAATTACACAGCTCTTTTCCCCTACATGCACTGACTGCTGTTGCTGTACTGGTATTATAAACTTTATCAACCTTAGTCATTTTTGTCAACTTGGAAATCTCTTTTTTTTTTATAAGTAAAGTCACACCTGAGTACACTCCACTCTAAAATAAAGTGCTATAAATGTAGACATATTGCTGCTGGAGAAGAAGCCCTTCCTTCCTTGTTTAATCACATCTTGTCTTGACATTTTGTCAACACGTGTATTGTATGCATATAAATATATTATCTCCCATTCTAATAATACCTGTTTCAGTAAAGTTGCATATCAGTTATCACAAACTAACTGTCCAAACTGTAACCGTGCCTTTTAACTTGAACATATTTCCATGTGCAGCTCAGCAGGAAGGTACAGTGCTGGAGCAAAATCCATCAAAGTCAATTTAAAAGTTTTTTTTTTTTTGTTTTTTTTTTTGAGCACACTATTTTCTATTGTATAAATTGCTTAACATGTTGCTTGCAGGAAAATGTTATCAAGACAATTAAAAAAGGCACAGAATCCCTTTTCCTTTGATCAAGAAATCCTGATTCTGTGACTACAGAAAATAAACCCTCTACCAATTCCCTGTCTCTTGGTTCATTTTATGGTACCATAAATCTGTTCCAGTACGAACTCAGATTTTTATTTTCAGTTCACTGCCGTACTATTTCCATTCCGTGTACAAACTTGATTTATCAGTTCTTACAAACTATTTGATTTTCCATCTCCAAAGAAAATCCAAAAAATTAGGTCTCATGCACTTGGGTAAAAGATAATCCTCACTCCTGGAGAGACTCCATTCAGTCCTGATGTGTCCCATTAACTTACAGTTCAATGGTGTCACTGCAGACACTCAGTGCATCTATCTGTCTACAGACATTGATGAATTCAGCTTGCACAGCCAGTTCATCAGCTGGTGTGCGAATGTGTTGCTGATCATACAAGTGCTCTCTGGAAGAAATCGAGCCCAGAGCCCTGTATTGTTTCTGAACGTGACGCCCAGAGGAAAAGCTGGTATAAAAAGAGGTCGGACCTCCATGACTTCGTGTTCCTCCACGCAAGGAGCTGAAGTTGGAAGCCTTCCATACTCCGCTGATCTGTGGTACAGCTGGTGATGGTGCAGAAGGCAAATCCACATCCCCACATGATGCAGTGCGATAGAGGGATGGTTCTGCAGGTAATCCTCGGCACGGCTGGCCATCTGGAGGCCCCCGTGTGCTAAGGGACAGCCTGGAAGAGCTGAACAGGCTGCGATGGAACAGGACCTCACTGTTTAGAGCTTCATCAATGCTTCGCCGCAAATCAATTGGAGATGGAGGCCTCAGATCTACAGTAGAATCACAGTCCAGACCAAAAAAGGAAGACTGAGAGGCGAAAAGTCCGTTTTTAGGAAGTTGGGCAGGGGCATGCTGAGGACTGCTAGGATAGTTAAGGTCCAGGCCCTCTGGTTCTCCAAGAGGAAGCTCTGCTAGGGTATAAAGTGGCACACTCTCACTCTCATGCTGTGACATGCTTTCATGCAGTGTTTCACCAGTCTTCTTGGTCCAGCCACTTGACAGGATTTGGGGTTTGGCGATCCCTGTGTTTCTGGCGGAAGACTTGTTGAGCCATGAGTTCCAACGCCTTAGTTTGGGGCGAGCTACTCCACAGTAGAGGAGAGGATGTGTGAGGATGAGAGCTAGTGTGAGACAAACGCATGCCTCACATACTCTGCAGCTTAGCTGAAAGACCCACCAGGGCCAGGGCATAAGACCCATCATGCCACCAGTTAGTCCCAGTGCATGCAGAATGGCATAGAGCCTGAGTCCTGCACATGCCAGGAGGAAAAATGCTGAGAACAGTCCCATTCCAGCTGCCCGCTCCCACACACCTGCCTCATTGAGAGGACATTGGCTGGCCTGGCACGCTAGACGGTCGGGGGAATTCTCCCTCAGCCTGTAGATGTGTTTGGCCTCAAAGCGGGCACAGCAGTAGAGCAGCAAGTATGAAGTGGAGAGGAGACATGAGAGAATAAGAAAAACTGCAGGGGGCAGCAGAGAAATGAAAGGGAAGGATGGGACAATCCATAATATTCCAACTGTACCCATAACCGTGGCCATGTGGAGCAGCATGAGTGCAGCCAGCAAGCAAATACACCGCCGTAGTGCATTCTGGGAAAGTAGCTGAGGAGAAAGTAGCACAATCAACATACCGAAGGCTCCGGTTAAACATGGGTAGCCAGCCTCATGTAGGAGCCGTGCCCAGGCCACAGGGAGGCGCTCTTTTTGCCCATAGGGGTCATAAATAAGCCAGAAAGCCCGACTTGAGCCAATAAGCAGCTGCAGGAGATGCAGAAGTGTGAAGTTGGCACAGCCAGATGGCTGGCACAGAGGGAGGCACAATAAACTTAGTGCCGACAATACAGCCACCAAGGAGAACACGCAACCCAGTCCATATACCTGAAGCTCCCATGCCAGGCCCCAGGTTGCCTTTGCAGCATTCCAGTCTAAAAATAATGGCACCAAAAGGGGAGGGGTTGTTATTATAGTAGGAGGTGGGGTCATATTCCCAGGAGGGGGCACTGGGGAAGCAGGAGTCAGGGAACTGGAGAGGTTGTCCGGGAGACCAAGGCTCCAGAGAGGGTTGGAGGAATTGCAGATCCCCGTGGTGTCAATATTGCAGTCAGGCTGGGAGGAGGATTCGGTGAGGTCATCGTTCCAGTCATTAAGTGAAAGCAAGCCTGAAAATGCATTAAAGGAATATTTAGAAACTTCTGTACTTCTCACATCGTTATGAAATGTTTGCATAGTAGACTTATGATAGGAGTATTCTACTCAAGGTATGTGCATAAACAAGGATGGTGCATTGCAGTTATAAATCCAATTATAAGTCACATGTTGACCAAATCACATGAGAACCCTTTCAGAAAAGAAAAATGTGACTGAAAAACTAAAAGACAAATTCGAATGTCCCAAGGCATGTGTCAGCGTTGTGATGAACACAGTTTGAGTTGAAAGACATGAAACATTAGCCGTGGTAATTAGTTGGCCTATTTTACAGTGAGGGCTGTGGAAGTAGGACTGAATTAAATAGGTCCTGCAGTCTCTCATACACGGTGCAGATTAGAAGTCGTTGACCTTGGTGCTGTTCTCATTCGAGTAGCTATTTAAAAACCGTGAGGTGGCACACTTTAAGCAGTTACATCACAGCTTCATCCTAGTCAATTAGCTGTATTTTGGTAAAATAAGGTTTGGTGTAAAAAAAATAATAATAATTAATTAATTTTAAAAAGACCCCTAAGAATGATAAATAATGTATTAATGATTATTGATTATTGGTCAGTGGGTATCTAGTGCATGAATTGGATGCTTAGAGGCCAAACGTCTGAATCAGCTCTATTCCTTAAGCTAAGGATGGAGCACATGGTGCCTTTTTGCTTGATCTGTGTTCTGTGCACCAGCTATTCAGACATCTGTGTAATGAGAGTGAGTGCTAAGAATTACCTGGAATAAGAGTGAGTGGAGTTAATCCCGGAGTTGGCCTGGATGCCTCTTCCTTTAAGGAATCCATGCTATCATTCTTCTCATAGGGACTGTCATGCACATTGTCCAAACCAGTACTCCTCTGACTGAGCACCAAGTCTAATTTCAAACTATCTGTATAAAGGCAGCGCTCGATTAGTGATCTCAACTTAATCAACTGGGTATATAAGTCTTTTTTCTGACCCATTTTATGCACAGATCAAATCTAGACCATAATAGTGCTCGCATACATTAACCCATGCCAATAAACCAATCTAAAAGTTACAGCTTGTCATCAGCTATTTATTCATTTTAAATATTTAAATGAATCGGAAATTAAAATTAGAGGAAAGAGAAGCAGGTCTTCTTGAAGTATATGCTCCCCCCTCCTCCGCTTGCTGAGACTGATGTCTCTTGTGCGCCTCTGGAATACTGATTGTACACTGCGGCGTGTGAGACTGTAACATGCCACGCTGCTACAGTGTACTGACAGCAGATTGAAGATACTGGAGGCAGAGCAGGCAAATCTGTCTCTTTTCCGGTGATGACTTATTTGCTATAATAGCAAATATAAAATTAGCATATTAGGCTTGGGGGGTTGGTCATAAAAAAGAAAAGCAGCTGATGATCGATGATTACCAATTAAATCTTTGTGCTATTGATCAATCAGAACTATTGTATAGTTCTAGAACGAAATCTGTACCTTGCTTGCATTGCATCCTCTCAGAATTGTAAGTCACGGTAAATAATATTTGTTAAATGAATAAAAATAAACAATTACCTCTCAGGGAATTGGTACCAGTGTCAGGTGGTTTCTTGGTGATCTCCTCTACCATTCTTCTGTCATCCTGTATAGTTGGCAGTGGGTTTGTTTGCTTCCGTTTTAGACCTGAGTCATTTGATATTTGACCACTAGCTTTGGCCTTCCCCAATTCCCAGGCACCACTAAGCCTTACTCCAGGTCCCCATTGGTCTGGAGATGTTGAGTGCACTGGAGCTTTGAATACCTTTCTCTGGACCTGGGAGGCTAAATGGGGAGATGACCCCAGTGTTGGTAGTAAGGTGGTAAGTGATGAGTGCCTAGTGTTACTATGTGTAGCTGACCAAGTGTTTTGTCTTTTTGGTGGAGTAGTTACTGGTAGAGCAGTGGAGTCCATAATGGCATTTGATGGCTGGTTGCTCCATAGAGAACTGCCAGCAGGACGGTCTTCTTTGTGCTCTTTAACATGACTTGTCTGTGTCCATGCTTGATTTCCTCCATCTCCACCCAAGTATGCAGCATGTAGGCTGCTGAACAAAGTAAGACTGAGAATGAATACCAATCTTGCACAGTCAGGAATCATGCTTGCATCTCTTTTGAAGAAATCACAGCTCACACTGTGTCCTGTTGTACTCCATCTCTGGTCTCCAGTACTCCTTTGGCACCAACCCTGAAATGAATAAAGCGGAATAAAAACAAATAATTGAAAAATACTTCAACCAAAATCTATCTACTGCATCTGTAGTGATAGGGCAATTACTACAAGTAAGGCTATTGATTTCCAAAATAAGATGATTACCTGTTGACCTATAATTCACTTTAAAAGGATGTCTAAAGGCAGATGATGGGGCACTTAAAAGTTTATTTCACCAATTTATTTCTAAATAAAGCTCCAAATTTGCATAATTTGCTCTTGAACTACACTGCATGGCCACAAAAGTCCTCCCTCGAATGTTTTCAATGCCTTTAGCCTTAATTATAGCGTGTAATCACTGTGGCAATGTCTCAACAAACGTATCCAGTCTTGATTTGATGATGGAGAAAGCAAGCCACTCCAAAGTCTTCTCCAGCACATCCCAACTATTTTCAGAAGGGCTAAGGTCAGGACTCTGTGGTGCCAGTTTAGGTGTAAAAATGATTCCTCATGCTCCCTGAACCACTCTTGCACTATTTGAGACCCAATTGAAAAAGTTCACTGATGGGATAACCTAGTCATTTAGCACATTTAGGTCATCAGCCAACTTGAATTTATTGCATCATCGTTGCTGAGCCTTGACCAACTGAACCAACATTGCTATGGTAAGTATGCACTGTAATTAAGTCATTCCAACAAGAGAGTGCATGCCTCTTTTTTTCTAGCTGGGCAGTGTATGTTTTAAGGGTGAATAATTCATCACTACGTTGCATAGTGCATTGTTTGAGTGCACAAGTTCCCAATCCTTTGTTTTGGAGTTACCCAAATCCTGCATATATTAGCATTTTACTTGCTTGAACACCCTCATTTCAGCTCAGCAAATGCTATTAGGTAGCTGAATATCTTAGTTAGTTGGGAAACACTGAAACATACAGGACTGGAAACTCCAGGATGTTTAAAATAGGGATACAAGTACATCATAAAAATAACAGTTTTGGTTGGAGATTCATGTCATGCCTGTTTCATCTTAAGAACTTATTTAATACAAAGACAAAGTTATAACATTAAATACATATTTTAAAGATATTTTATAGAATGTATTAATAGAAACGAGTAATCACCAATAGACTACCATTATAATTACTCACTCATATGCTGAACTGCTTAGTCCTGTTAGGGTCATGGGGAGGCTGGATGTAGACTGACACTGGTCAAAGGTGGCGTACACCCTGAACAACTCACCAGACCACCACAAGGCCAACACACACACACATCCATTCACACTCACACCTAGAGGCAATTTGGAACAGCCAGTTAGCCTAATGTGCATGTCTTTGAACTGTGGAAGGAAACCGGAGTACCCAGAGAAAACCCACATGAGAACGAGGAGAACATGCAAACTCCACACAGGAACACCTTGCCAATCCCTGGACTCAAACCCAAGACCTTCTTGCTGTGAGCTGGAGGTGCTAACCACTACGCCGTCTTACTCCCACCATAATTTTTAGATTTCGAATATTGTGTAAACAGGTTTCCTTTTCTCTTCCCAGAACAGGAAAACTTGTCGCATTGCACATACAATACAGATGCAGAAAATAAAGATTAGGTGGAAGAATACTGCAGTATTTCTTTAATTTACTCAGATAGCTTTCTTTTTCTTTCTTATCTGGTCAGTTTATATTCCTCCTGGCATTTCTCTCTCGCAGCTTGCCCCAGTTTGCAATACTGTTTTGGCATAATGGAGCTGTCCTCGAGAGCTCTAAATCAGTGGGTCAGTGCTGAGGTTCCAATCTCAGGTCCCATCAATCCTCATCAGTCTTTCCCTATAAGCATTGATTAGTCATTTGAATTGGGCTTTCACCTCCATCCCAATCAGGACTATTGACTGATTCTCAAAAACAGATGCACACAAAAGCAATGCTACACTATCTTATTCTTTAAAAAGAAATGTGGATATTAAAAAAGAAATACCAGCTCTCCAGTCTGAGAGCTGAGTGCAGGAGCGCTGCATCAAGCCATTTGCAGTAGAAATCTCAAACCTCCTCATTTCCTTCAAGTCCTCTTGCCCCATTTTCTGCTCCTCTTCTCTGAATACAGCCTGGATGATGTATGGTTATGTTTTTGAGGTCCACTTGACCAAGCACTGGACTTATTTCTCAGCAGCTGCGTTCAGTGATGTACATTCTCAACCCCAGCAGCAATTCCAGACACATGCATGTCGGATTTGTTAAAGCTAAAGAAAAGGGGCTCACCCCAGGAAGGATGGAGTCGAAAATAGGAGTAATCCCTTAGCCTCTGCTGAAAAGCTGTCTCCGTCTCTGCCGGTTCCTGCGCATGTGTGCGAGTTTTAGTGCACTCGCTTCTGCTGTGCTCCCCACACGCTCTCTCGCACACCCCATCCCTGCCTCAATTTCTCTCTCAGAAACACATACTGCCTGACACACCCCCTATCTGACTGCACTTCCCCCAGCACTGTTACGCTCTATGTGTCTGATCTCCCTCCAATTGTGTTGATCCGAGCTCTTCTGTCCATCTCTCTTTGCCAAGAGAAGAGTGGATTAGCTCTGCTAGGTGTTTGACTTCCCCATGTAATACTTTACAAAAAAAACAACCCTGCAAATTAGGAAGGCAAGACCTCTCTCACATTCACAAGGGATTACTTTTTCTTTCCCCATTGGCATGCCAGTGAACCCTTTCTTCAAGCTATGTTCAATTTCATTTCGTCAGTTCAATAAACAACACTGAAAGCAACTCAGTAGCAGTGTGGCCTAACAGAGTGGCCTCACAGCTCCGAGGTCCCTGGGTGGACCCTGAGTGTAGGTTATCGTCTGTGTCAGGTTTTGCATGCTCTCACCATGTCCATGTGAGTCCCCCAACACTTGCATTTCTATCAGTCACTGTCATATGCTAAAAATCAGCTTGATGAAAAAATCACTGCACCTTAAGTGTGGATGCCAGAGTTTCCTCCAGGCTAAAGGCATGCTGGTGTATACGAAGAGTTTAAAAATGTTGCATATTTGAGTGATGAATTGAGAAGGGAAAGAAAAACAAAAATGAAGCAGCTTTCACCTCATCATTGCAACTCACACTGTATACTTTTAGATAAAGGTTCCTCAAGGGTTCTGTGGAATGTGGCTAGTTTTCTAGCTTTTTTGTCCAGACCAACAAACCAAACAGCATCCATTCATTATCTATGCCACTTATCCATCAGGGGCATGGGGGATGCTGGAGCCAATCCCAGCTGACTTTGGCCAGAGGCGGGTTACACCCTAAACAGGTCAAATAAAAGAATATTATCTGAGTAGAATCTAGACCAGTGAGTTCAATCATAGATTCCCCCTTTGCATTGCAGTTCTCATGGCAACTAAGAGAATGCGCTAGTTTTCAGCTTGTCCATGTATACTGTCTCATTTAGTGCAATCTCTCTAGAACCAGTAGACGAATGATAGTAGGATTTATGTGGATTTATCACAGGAACCAGCAGATTAACCAGTTAGATTTTGAAATTGATCCAAACAGGGTGAAGGCTACTGCAAAGTCAGATGTCTAAAATCCTTTTTGTTCAATAGCTTCATTCCTGTTTGGAATTTAAGGCACACAAATTAGTAACTAGAAGGAATTAGACTTGTTGGAGGTGGAGGCCTCCCTGTAAAAGATATTGCCCTGAATCCTCTGTTAACCAAGTCCCTTTCTAACTGTGTCAAAATTATTTCCCTAGGCAAAAATGTTGATATTGGGCCAATATTTGAAGAAAAAAAATGTAAATTTTTTTTTTTTGTTGTTTTTTTTTTTCCTTCCCTCGGCTGTTAACCCTTTCACTTCATTTAGCAGATATGCTACGCTGGTTAATAGCGGGTTAATATAGTTTGTTTTCCATTCTGGGTCCTCATGTCATTGATTTGTTCTCCAAATGTCAAGTGTGTGCACCTTTTCTGTGTACCTTTAGTCCATGTACACCATGATGGATCTTTTTTGTTGCTGTTTTTTTCCATATACTTATTACTTGTCTGTTAGGGTCATGGAGGAAACTGGAGTCAATCCTTGCTGAATTCAAATTCAAATTCAAGTTTATTGTTACATACAAATTATACACAGTACAATATGTAGTGAAATGCTTAGTGCGACTGTCCAAATGTAAAGAATAAACTATCAAAG
>JAQMYF010000004.1:20451073-20464963 GCA_030014195.1 Neosilurus mollespiculum
AGGTTTGAGGGTTTGTTAACATTTTGGATTGACCAAGAACACTGTATAGTTGTACAATAACAATTAATCCTCAAAAATACAACTTGCCTAATAATTGTGCACACAGTGTATTCAGGGGTTGTCTTGTTTCTGACTAATTGCTAATTGTAACATACACGCATTCGGTAGAAAATCGAAACACTTGTGTCTTGATTCAGATAGTTCTATTTCAGAATGAACTTTTTGCTCCTCGTTCTGTAGTGACGTGCCCCATTTAATCATTCCCACATTGTCTGGGTTAATTGTATTTAGGTTATCTGTACTTTATTTCTTGAAGTTGAGTCTTAAATTTGTGTTTTTGGCATTTTTAAAATCACACATATATACACACACACATACATACATACATACATAAAAGTAAAGTTTTTATTCTTTTCAGTGCTGAAACATAGTGCCATGACGTTGTAATATGCTTGGTTTCGTTTCAGTTGCACAGAAATCGTCTGCGTTCACCTCAAGATAAAGTGCTTTTCTGAGAAAGGATTCGCTCATATTAACAGAACCCATTTTTACTTCATCATTGTGCAGATTGTTAAATGTGTCGAACGGATCATGTGGCGAGATGCGCCGTGTTACCTCATGATTAAGTTGTTCTGAGAAGCAGTGATGTGGAACAATCGGTGATGGTTGGAGTCTTGGTAAATGTTTAATGTTTAGCCTGTACAGACCTGTGGGAATGAAGAAATGATACTGCAAACGCAGGCTGCTTACCGTTTATACTGCTGGGAAGTGTTTAATTATAGTGGCCTGTATATTGCAGACGACATGTCAGTGACTCACCATGACCTAATGTCAAATTAGTTGCAGTTCATAAACTGGTTTTACTGGTAGTTGAAACTGGGATGTGCTACTTCTGTGATTTTTTTCTTTTAACTTTTTTAAAAGAAAAAAAATCTCAGAAGTAGCACATCCCACATTTCTTTTAACTTTTTTAAAAGAAAAAAATCACAGAAGTAGCACATAGCACATCCCTGAGCTGCGCACACTGACTGCAGAGTGTAGCTAACAGCATCTCTTTTTAACACGGTCAGTGTTTTAGTATATACTACATGGGAACACAAGAAAAACAAACTAAAATAAGATTTTTATGGTTGTTTATCCAATTTAAAGGATGATTATGATGCTGCCTGCTTCAAGTCGCTGTTTTAATTCATTCACTATCAACTCTGGATTATGTTTTTTAATCCTCAGATAGTGGACCAATCAGACTGTGTCTTTCCTGTGTAGTATATACTAATGTGAAACACTGTACGGAAAATACAAGTACGTGAGTGTGCGCACTAGTAAAGTGAATGTGAGATATTTTAGGACACACCTAGCATATCGGCTGGGATGTCAACATATCTAGTTTTACCATAGCACTATTGTTTAGGATTTTTAAGTGTAAATAAAGACATTTGGTAGACACAGGTAAATGTGTATATGGATTTATATGAACATTTAATACTAAACACCACAAGATGTGAAGCGCAGTCACACAGTTGCAGTAGATTTTTCGCATCAACACTTGATGGCAGTATTGTGTTGGTATGTTGGTAGTGATCTGAGCCACACTGTGCCAGTGTTAAAACATTCTTGGTGTATACTTATTATCGTTATTAGATTAATAATAGTCTGCACTAAATACTCTTATCGCTACCTTTCTGTCCCTCTTCTAGTGCCACGTGATGTATGACAGGAAGCCGGTGCGTGGTGAGCCAGTGGGCCATTCGCTAGGTTACGGCTTTGTGGAGTTCCAGGAGCATGAACACGCCCTTCAAGCCCTGCGCCACCTTAACAACAACCCCAAAATCTTCACACCCAACAAGGTCAGTCTAGCGACAAAGTTACAAAAGGGCAAAATTGATGTATGTTTCCTGTTCCGAGCAATTGAGGGCAGCGTGGGTGTAATAGCATTGAATAGGAGAGAGAGGGAAAAAAACATTCCTGCAATCTCAAATCTATGGGATAACGATGAGGTTTGACGTTAAGTTCTAAAAAAACAACAACTAAACAGCAAGAGAGATGGTAGTTTAAAAAAAAAATCTACTGTTAGCTAAATGTAATGGAAATAAAGCATGCTAGCACCAGCAACAACAACAAAAAATCAAGTTTTGAATCTCATTCTGAAATAAATTTTGAATATCATGGATCATTAGGCTGTTTATAATGATTAATATGCAAGTTGTTCACAGAGTGGATTTTCCCCCATTTGATTCCATAAATGGCTAATTTTTTGTTGTTTTTATATTGGCCGTGGGGTGTCCAAACATTTGCACCCCACATTACATAATCCTATCATGAGGGTTCTGCATTCGGTGATGAGCTTGCAGGCAGGAATCTTGGCTTCTCATGTGCAGTGGGACGAAGTTAATTTGTTTAAAGTTCTAATGAAGGCTGTTTTCTTCAGCGCTGCGGTTGTGTGTAGAGTATTATCTCTTAGCTTGATGGTCTGTAACCACTCTGGTACTTTATCTGACTAGAAGGCCTTGCACGTCACAAACCCACACATTTTTTGTTGAACGTGTAATGGATTTTTTTTTTTCCCCTGGAAAGTATGCTGTATAATTACTTTTGATATTTCCTGAAACTGTCTTTCAGTTACCCTGAAATTACATTGAGGAATGTGTTGTTTGAAGCCATAGTGTGCCTGTCGCAACAGTTCTTGAAGTGTGTGTATTCTTTTGTTGTTTTCTCCTCAGAGGCCCATTGTAGAGTTTTCGCTGGAGGATAGCAGGAAGTTAAAATTGAAGGCGTTAAGGGAGCAGAAGAGCAAACTGACATCTGCCTCTGCATCCGGAGCTGAAAAGGTGAGGCTCATTATGTAAATCATATAATAATTTAACCCGCTATGCTCGCTTAATCATATCAGCAAAAAAATCCCAAATAAATGAGCTCCGTTCTAAAATCTGGATAAAGGAAACGAATCAAAGGCAGCTCCGTGTCCGCTATGAGAGATGTGCTGTATGATGAACATCTGTTCCTCAACAGTCTGCTCCACACTAATCTCTTCTTCAGAACCAGTCAATCTTAACTGTAATGATATTTAAGGGCTATTTGTTTTGATTAGAGGAAAAGCAGTAGACTTACCTGATTTTAATTACGATACGAGTACAACGATTTTCCCAAGCGTGCTTTCCAAAACCCATCTGCTGTGTTGGTTTTGACTGCAGAATATTTTAAACCCAACACTGCATTCATCGTAACTAATAGTGAAGTAGTTGCTTAGCTAATGGTACCTCTTAGGCTGTAGCTATAAAGGCTTGGGAATGCTGGGGAAAGTAGTGTTGCAATGGATTATGGGATTGTCCAAATATTTTGGTGGGGATTTCTTGTTTTGTTTTGTTTTTTTATAAAAAGTTACCTGGGGGTTGTATAAAAGTATTTTTAGGGCAACCTCCTTTTTGAATGTTATGGAAAACGACAGTTGTGACAATTTGGAACAGCCATTTAACCTAAGCTGCATATATCTGGATCTGCATCATTTTTGAAAGACGGATGTGCTAACCACTACTCCCTCGTGTTGCCCTAGATAGAATATGATGAAAAGAATAAAAAGAGGTCATTTCACGTTTTTTCTCCCAGTGGGGCTCAAGTACAACCTTATGTATTTGACTCATGCACACACACACACACACACAGCCACAGCATATGTGTATGGATAAGTCTGAATGAGGTTTTGGGCTGGATTATTTTGGGAGACTTCATAATGCTGTAAACGTCCACAAGGGGGCCACCAGCTGCAATACAAACCAAACATCCCCCACTTTATTTAGCACTGGATAATGTGCTTTGCAGGCTTTGTGGTCCTCCTATGTTGTAAAACATGCTGACAGTGTGCTTCAGTAAAAAGATTGATTTTAGTCTCATCTGGGCACAACATACGATGCCAGTTATCGGGGTAATTCCACTTGCTGGACATCAGGTATTACCTTTTTATAGACATTTTCTCAGGAAAAGCTTTTTTTTTTTCTTGCAGTGCTTTCAAACTGCTTGTTGTTTGAAAGTGGCAGTTAACATTTTGCAGCTTGACAAGCCACAAGAATCAGCTAAACTGTGACATTCAAAAGGTCTACAGTAGTTGTTCCCAGGCTCTTTTTTCATCCTCCTCCTCATCAATGTGGGGAAGTGCACTCAACTTTCTGACAAATTTGAACTGTTTTAGGCACAAAAAGTTTTGTTATGGCCCTAATAAATCTTGTGTATTTTACAGAAGACAGGCATTTTTGCTGACTTTGGAACGACGTTTTTCACTTGAAATGACATTTCAGGTGCTACCATTTAGCTCAATATATTTTAGTTGATGGCAGGTCAAAGACATTGTTTATCTAGTGTGTCAGCCTTCTGGAGGACTGGATCTCGGGTGCTAGCTTACTGTGGCCGACCTCGGTACAATCTCCTGGACTTGCCCTTTCACCTCACCCTCACTGTAAATAAGTCCTTTGAATCTGTGCTTCAGTTTTTGAGGGGGAATAAAACCCCCACTTATTAAAAGCTTAAAAGTGGGGCAGGAGTGATGTCGACTAAACAGTTACCGCAGAGATATTTTACATGTGTCATGTTTCATGTTTGTAGTCCAGAGAACAGGGCATGGTTACTGACAACTGAGGTTTTCAAAAATGAACGTTTGTTGGCATTTATTTCAACATTTCCTCGTCAAATCAGTTGTGGCATGTATTTTGACAGAAAATAACCTAAAAGCAGTTTTAAAGGTTTTTGTGTCATTTTTTTTTTGTTGTGTCGATTGAATTTTTTGATTATTCATTTGGTTGATGAAGGTTATGGGTACTTTTTTTGATAAAAATCAGTTGATCTGTTTGTATCTCAAACTTGATATCACTTATTAAATCACAGAAAAAAGGTAACAGAGCTGGATCTCAGGAAGACCGAAGTAAGCAGCCTAAGCAGAAATCTCCTAAAAAATTCCCAGCTGCACTTCAGCAGACAGCAGCGGCTCAGAAAGGCAGCGAGAAGCACCAGGAAGCTCTGAGCAGCCATTACTCTGGCTTCAGGACCACATCCGAAGTGGAACATGTCGAACTTGGAGATGGCAAAAAACGGAAGAAGATTCTTCCCATGCCTTCACACCTCGGCCCGAAGATCAGGTGCTAATTTTAGATCTGTGATTTGACTATTGGAGATGTACTGACTCGTTAACATGTTTGGATCTAGATTGTTGTATTCTTTTTATCGGAACAGGAAACGGGATAAAGGTAAACAGAATTCCCAGGTTCGGAAAGTGAAGACAGTCCCCAGCAGGAAGGAGAGAAAGGGACTCCCCTCGATGGAGAAACCCAGTCAAAATAAAAAACAGGTAAACAAGTTTTTCTACCTGTAAGATAGAATTAGGGGAGATCTAGCTCATTGTACAGCATTTTAAAGCAGCTTCCTTATGTTCCAAACTCATCCTCTTACTTTGGATCTGAGAAGATGTATGATGGATCAAATGTAACAGGACCTAATGAAATTTATATCTCCATTTGGGGGCATGTTCTAATAAAAGGAGTCCAGTATTCATTATAAAAAAAAAAATGAAAAGTTTTATCAAATAAATTTTTCAAATAGGTTTTTATATATATATATATATATATATATATTTTTTTTTTATGCAACCAATAAAGGAAATTTTTAGATAATCATTAAGGGTAGAGCAAAGCAGCTGTAAACTTTAATATGTAAATTAATGTTTAATACATATTTATTTTATTTGTTTAGTGGTGGCTTATTAAGAAGGTCCTGTGTTTAAGTCCCGTACCCAGCGAGGGCATTTCACAGCTTTTAGTTATGCACACAAATCATTATAAAGACTTGGAGTTAAACATGGGATCTCGGTTATCACAGATACGCACGAACTCCTCTTCCTTTTAAACAGCATCATTTTCACTTGTCCTAAATGTCTACCAAAGTTGTGTTTTAATTTCTGGAGTTAGTAGTTCTGAAACGGGTTAGTAGATACAAAACGAGTTAGTAGTTATGAAATGGGTGTCACTCATTTTCACGGAGGGCCACATCACTAAGTTTAAAGGTGATTGAGGTGATAAATTAGGTTTCATGGTAATGGTTGATGCAAAGAATGTACAATAATCATATTCTTTGAAGCTCCTACAAAGCACAGAAGGCGGGCAGGATTTGGCACCTATGGGTTAGTAGCTATGAAACCCACACAAGCACGTTCAAACTCCACACAGAAATGCCCTTGCCAAGGCCAGGACTCAAACCTAGGACCTTCTTGCTGTAAGGTCGTTGTGCTAATATGTAACACGCCACCGCTACACAAATATAACAAGAGTGCAATGTGTAACACACAAACATCAAGCCAAACTATGAAAATGAGTTAATGTGGATCATTAGGAAACATTTGGCTCTTTTAAACTGTTAAACTTGACATTAATCTGTATAAAAAAAAAATCACATTAGCTCACGCCAGTAAGATTTTGATAATGCAAGATTCTCATTAGTGTGGCTCCTAATAAATTTGCACAGATGTAGAAGTTCAGTTTTGCTCCTTAAAATAATTTATGGAGCTTGTAATACCTAAAACCTGATAAGCGAGGCACAGCATGCACATTTTCTTTATTTTCCCAGTGATTTTTGGTATGCTCATTAAATATTTTTTGTGATTTCAGAATGCTAAACCAGTGAAGAGGAAGGGCCATAACCGAGAAGATGATCACTTTGACCGTCTGGTGGAACAGTACAAAAAGAAACTCACAGGCACGTCAAACTCTAAGGACTCTCTGGTCAAGAAAAGCAAGTGGTTCAGTTAAGAATGTGTGTAAATAGCGCTGTGTGTGTGTATGTGTGTGAGAACGTGCCAGAAAGAATCTGAATGTGACTTGGTGTCTCTGGTGTGAAATGTTTTATATTAAGATTTAAAGCAGTGTATTAATTATGTAATGTTCCAACCATTTTTCCATTTTATTTGGTGAGAACAGCTTTAGTTTTAGGTGTACCAGAATACACCAGTGTCTGGAAAATAAAGATTTGACTAAACAAGAGTTTACAGGTGTTACTGTGTTTACAGGTGAGTGCAAAAGTTCTCCTTATTTGCTTTCTGAAGAATTAATTCCGACCCTTAATTAGCACACCAGAGGAGGCACCAGCAAGTGAAAAGTATTGTTATACACACCGATCAGCTTTAACACTAACAACATTAGTACCAGACAGGTGAAGTGAGTAATATTGATATCTCGTTATAGTGACACCTGAAATGCAGTGGAATGTATCAGGCAGAAAGGGAACATTTAGTTCCCAAAGTTGACGTGTTGAAGGCAGGAAAAATGAGCAAGTTTAAGGATCTGGGTAATTTTGACAAGATCCACATTGTGATGGCTAAATGACTGACTGGGTTTCTTCATCTCCGAAAGGTCATGTGGGGTGTTCCTGGTATGGACGGGTAAGTACCTACCAGAAGTATTTCAAGAAAGACAACCAGTGTACTGGTAAGAGTGTCATGATTACATGAAGCTCACTTATGCAAGTGTGGAGCGAAGGCTAGTACGTCTGGTCTGATCCCGCAGGAGAGCTACTGTAGGTAAACTTCTGAAACTGTTAATGCTGGCTATGATAAAAAGGTGTCAGAACACAGTGCATTGCAGCTTGCTAGCTGCAGACCAGTCAGGTGGTGATAATGTTATGGCTGAATTAATAATTGTATATTTCGATAATCTCATTTCCATTGCTGGATGTTGCCAATTCTTGGCAAGTCTCTCAGCCAAGTCCTACGCAAGGTACCGGCTAGTCAAAATAAAAGTCTGTGGCTTTCTCGCTTCCCTCTTACCCCTATTAAAAAGTCCACAGTTAAAAGTAAACAGCACTCTATGATGACTTAGGCTTTTGTTTTAGGAGAGTCTTGGGGTATAGTTTATACTTTATACAACCCAGTCCTGCCTTTAAATCCACAAATGCACATCTCATTAAGCCCCAGTACACCAGGCTTTTACCTGCCAAGACAATTTTGCTGCAACATCAAGCAGCCAGATGGCCATACAATATAAATGATTGCTAATAAACTGGGTTCTTTTGTGTTGGTGTGTGTTCCTTGTGTTCCTTATTTGAGGTTGCATATATCCTGAGAACTTCCAAGACTTACAGCTTTTTTAAATTTTTTTTATTTTAGTGAACTAATGTAAAAATTATGAGTAAAGAAATAAATGCATTCTTTCCATAACATAATTTACAGATGCAGATATTCTAAAATGAAGCTACTGACAGTATACATAAGATCATTGTGCATTCCAAGTGTTCATAGTGTTTGTCTGCTGGTGGTTGGAAGAGGGCAAGCGGATATGTGCTTCCCAGCATTCTCAGTCAGAAGTCTTCCGGTAATACTGTGACATCAGTGGTAATACTTGGCTGGTGGTGATGTCAGCATTTATAACGTGTGAGTGTGGATCTGTGTGCATGCATGCATGCATTGTGAATGTGAAGCCTGATCAGAATGTCTCGGCTGGTTCACAAATGCATTATTCAAACAATTTAAAACATGTTAAAAAAATAATAAAATATGAAATAGTAATCCACTCTATAAATACATTCATATAAATAAATATAACAACAATACAATAATAAAAAAGCAACTCTGGGATCATTGGTTTCAGCATGTTCTCAAGTGGTCTAGATTGTGGTTGAGCTTCTGTAGGTATTTCTGCAGTCTGTCCAGTACCACGTGACCCAGAGTGACAGGGTAGTCTGTGCTGCGGATTTTCAGGAAGGCCTGTAGGTTCTTCTCTGTGCTGGTCTTCCTGTGTGTGCACTGAAGTGAGCTCATCCTGTCTTCCAGGTAGTGCTGCAGTGTGCTTACATCACTGTGTAGTTGGTTTATGTGACCCTTAAGCAGGCTGCGAAGAACTCTCTGGAAGTTGTTCAGCATCTCCACCATGGAGCTCAGACCCTCGATTGGTTTATCGGACTGAAGCTCGGGCAGGAGCCCGGGACTATCCAGGATCACCTTAGGGTCTATTTGGAGCTGAGAGAGTACATAACTCAGGTCAGGCTCAAGGTAAACACCATCCACGAGACAAAACGTATTGTAACATATTTTGATCAGTAGGCCTAGTTAACACATCAGTAGTGTCCTTGATTATTCTATTAATATTGGCATAAACAGGATTGATAACTATCTAACTAGGTATAAGATACTTGATGATATGCTGTTAGAGGAAAATAATGAATGACATGAGTTAGGGTGTGATGCAACCCGATGAAACTGAAAGCTAAAGAAATGACTAATTGCAGTGTTATGAATGATTAATTCAGCGTTTACTTTTCTCCAATTCAGTGGTTGCAGTTTAAAGGTTTATCCTCAAATAAACAGCTGTTGCGTAACTCCTGTGTAACTTTCTATCTAAAAGCACAAAATGTGATTCCTTATTTATACTGGAAAATGATTTGCACTCCTTCAGATTACTCAAATCAGATTATTGGAATAAAAGCATGTTGATAATTTTCCTATAAAAGTGCGTCCTGAAGTATTTCATTTCTCTTAAACCTGTTATAACAAGTTTTCATTTATTATTGAACTTATTAATGTTACAGAGAGTAAATGAAATGAGTTCTTTCCTGTAATCATTTAAGTTATACTTATAGCTATGGTAGCTTGTGTAAACAAGACAGTTTATCAAATTACCATGAAAGCTTTGACAAAAACTTACAGACTGTTAATATTTATATATAAATTAGATTAGACAAACTGATCACTGAATATACATTTTTCTGTCACATAAAAGTACAGTCTATGCAACACAATACAAATAAAATCTCAGTTCATCTTGTTAGAAATTATTCATATCAACCTGTAATTTGCTTTGTAACCTTCAGCTACTGTCGGAGCTCTTAGAAACATTTAATCAACTCCTTCTGACCAATCAGAATCAAGAAATTAAAATGCCTACAATGTTGTTTGACCTGTAAAACACTTGAAGTGAAAGAATGACCAGGAGGGATATTCTGGTCTCTTGGTATTTACCTCATCTTTGTGTTTCTGGATTCTGGCGATGATGTTTTCGACTTGTAGTTTGACAAAGGTATTCATGCTGTCTGTAGGAAGACCACGACCATGGGCAAGTGTGAGCACTGTGACCACACATGAGCAAAAAAGTGCAAGGTACACAGCCATGACGCCTTCTTTGGGTGTGAGTGATTCTTTGGCTTGATGATAGAACAACACCTACCTGCAGGAAAAAAAAAAAAATTTGTCATCTTTACTCCACTTATATTAGCAAAGTACTCCAGCATTTTACAACAGAATCTTGATCTTGCAGTGTGTGTGATTACAATTGATGAGACTTTATACATAATCTGAGAAAGAAACAAAAAAACAAAAAACAGGAGAACTTCTTAGGGAATTTAGGGGGGGGGGGGCAGTATATCACTATTAGGAAGCCACATCACAATGACGTATAGATTCCTGATGCTATAGATAGGGAAGCTTGAAGGAAACCTGGAACATTCCATTGAAAATTTAAATCTGAAAAGGCAGCTGGAACTATATTAGATTTTAAGTGATTGTTGCACTTAATCTTCAAACTGCATTAAAAGTAAATTAAAAAGTATATTAGCTAACATCTGGATCAGTGTTCAAATAAACCGCAGAAGTGTTGCAAGTTCAACTTGTTTTCATCTGGTTCAACTATATTCCTTAAAAATAATTCTTCACAAATTATTTTTAATCCAAAATGATTGCCACTTTTAATTTTAACATGGTGCAGTCATTTATCAATGTGCAATGTTGCGATTAATTATAATTAATTTAAAATTTGCACAATATGTAGCCAAACTGTCTCAGTTGAACATGTCTACACAGATTGCCGCAAAATATTTTTTGCCATGTAGAAGCACTTATAACAATACTTTTGTGTAACTTTCTATAAAAACTTTTGAAAATGGACTTAACCCTCTAAGAAATTAAACAATCGAATAGTATCAGATAATGTAAAAAGCAGATTTTTTTTTTCAATAGAACAACCAACAACCATGGAGAGCTGTAATTAGTCCCTAAATAACAGATGCAGTGGATCCACACAACTACAGCAAAAAGACGGAGGGTCTTACCTTTAGGTGAGCGAGCTGTGTCATACTTAGGCTCCATCAGTGCAGTGGCTTTATAGCTCACAGCTGTTGACTCATCAATGAATCACTTCAGGCTTTCCTGATGTGATGTCCCAGAGCAGAGATGTAGAAGGGGACGACACCCCCTTCATTACCTCAAAATACATTAGATCGAACAACAAAGTACACACTTATGTAGTCTGTGAGACATGCAAAGGACTTTATGCATATTAAACATTTTTAGAAAGAATGTGATACACTTTATGTACCATGTTTTTATTTTGGTGTTAATTAAAACAAATTACAATACATACAAATTTGCATTTTATGGCTTAACCCATAGTAATTTTCCCCAACATACGGATTTTACATGTAACTCTTGTGCACATATTGTTGCTGGTCAACTGGCCAGTATATTACTTCAGAAGTGGCACAACACCTTTTAAAGTGGAACAGTGAAATCTGAGGAAGTGTTTGTGCTCTGAAGATCCCGCATCATGTCCCCAGGAAAAATATTTCTAAGATATATCATGGATTAACAGTCTTTTTTTGAATTGTGAAAGACCATCTGTTTGTCTCTTTACACAATAAAATGTAACCGTGTGTTACTTTGTGAGGAAAAGTCTGAATGTAAACACTGACGCCCCCAACATGTTGATTCACCCATGATGTTATTTGACTTGCATTTATTAAGCCACTGATCCCTGATCTAGCACCCTGGGCTTGAGGTACAAAGTCTACATTTACAACAATATTCTTTAATATTAAGATGTTATTTTTATCAGGAGGCAGTGATATTTCATTTAGAAATATAGACATTAAAGATTAAAATCACTTTAAACATAACGTCCCTTTTGGAACAACCTACGTGCATTTCTACAGAGTGTCCCAGTCCATTTTACCTGTGAAATGAAAATACTTATTTATTAAATATTTGTCAGTGGATGAATATTCATTCATTCATTTACTAAGCTGTTCAGTCAATGAAACAGTGGCTCAGACTTGACCGGAATAGCAAGTAAACTGCAAGCAATGTCCTGGATCTCTGGGTTAATCCTTGTCTCAAGTTACTATTTGCTGTTTCTGTGCATGATTTCTCCATGTCGGAATGGCGGTCCTTAAGGTCCTCCAATTTCCTCCCACTTCAAAAGACAAGCAGGTACGTGGCTTGAGTATTTTAAATCACAGCTGAATCTAAAAGTGTGAGAGTGTATGTGCACTGGCATGCTGTCCAAAGTGTGTTCCCACCTTGCACCCAGTTCCCTGGGAACTGTGGATATACTGCCACCCTGTTCAGGAAGATGAATAACTGACCTTTTTTTCTCCTTCAAATCTTTACACTTCCCATTCTGACAGTATTTTAAGCTATTGTAAATGTTTTCTTTCTTTCTTTAACCTAAAGAAGCTGTGTCACAATTTTTACCCAAATTCAGCTACCAAGAAGTCACAGGCAATGAATGTCCAAAATACCAGTCTAAGTTAAATAGCTTATCAGAATGCAAATTAAGAAAGAATGTGATTCGCTTTATGTACCATGTTGATTCACCCATGATGTTATTTGACTTGCCTTTATTAAGCCACTGATCCCTGATCTAGCACTCTGGGCTTGAGGTTCAAAGTCTACATTTACAACAATATTCTTTAATATTGAGATGTCATTTTTATCAGGAGGCACTGATATTTCATTTAGAAATATAGACAAAGAATAAAATCACTTTAAACTTAACGTCCTTTTGGGAACCATCTAGGGCAACACACACACACACACACGCACGCACATGCACACACAACCATTCACACTCATGGGTGTTTTTTGGAACATCCAATTAGCCTACTGTGCATGTTTTTTGACTGTGGGAGGAAAACTGGAGTACCCAGAGGAAACCCATGCAAGCATGGGGAGAACATGCAAACTCCACTTTGAAACACCCAGTACCAAGAATCAAACCCAGGCCTGCTGTGAGGTGGATGTGCTAACCACTGCACCACTGTGCCGCCCGTGGATGAATATGTTTAACCTCACTGTTTTCTATGAGTCACGTATTGCAGATTATATATTTCTGTCATGTCCTTGAAGGAACATTCCTTCATGAACATTTTGAATATTTTAACATTTCCATAAATCACAGCAGGAACTAAGTAATTTCCTGAACAAGGAGCTGTCATTACTTTAAGAGCAAATGTATTTATTTATTAATTTTTATGTAGAGTTGGCACCCAAAACATTAATTTACCCATGTAGGACAGAACATAAAAAAGTCAAGATATTTCACTCATCAGACTGTGTGGCTCAGCCAATGTCATCGTCACCTCACAGCTCCAGTTTGATGAAGGTCACTCAAGCAGGTAATCAGGCTCCATATGTAAGAGAATTATTAGCAAGATAGTGACAAATCCAATCATCATAGTCAAAGTAAATATCCAACTTGTACACCAAATAGTTGCAGGTAAATACGGTCCAAATCAGGCACAGGCAACTATAACTTCACAGTAATCCACAACAAACCAAGACAAGGGCAAGTCCTAAAAAGGAAGATCAGTCAATGAAACAGTGGCTCAGACTTGACCAGTGCACATGTGCACTGGTATGCTATCCAACGTGTGTTCCCACCTTGCACCCAGTTCCGTGGGAACTGTGGATTAACTGCCACCCTGTTTAGAAAGATGAATAACTGTGTTCTTTTCTTTTTCCTTCAGAACTTTACACTTCCCATTCTGACAGTATTTTAGCTGTAAATGTTTCTTTCTCCCCCAGTGCAGCTAACTGGGTTATCAAATGCCGGCCATGTCTCTCACTGTCTATGGTGAGAGGCATGTAAAAGA
>JAQMYF010000004.1:20497041-20507380 GCA_030014195.1 Neosilurus mollespiculum
TATATGTATAATGTCCCGCTGGGCAGCAACTTAAAAACACTTTTATTTTGAAGTGTTGTGAACGCAGCGCGTTGGGATGAATGTCTGTGTGAATCCAACAGAAATGAGGCAGCCAGCCAGGCCCGGAAGAAAAGTGTCCATGGCAACGCTGCTGTAACTTTTACTCAGTGAGAAATGTTTCTCTGCTTCCATCAAACCCGCTCGATGTCCCGCCCCCGAGAGCCGTATACAGCTCCGCCCACAAACTGTAACGTGCCATCCATATCAAACTCGCGGGCCGCACTAACATTAAACTTTTCATATTAAGGCGGGGGCCACAAAATATCGTCCTGTGGGCCGCAATTGGCCTGCGGGCCGCGAGTTTGAGACCCCTGGTATAGACCGTTGTTGTTCCACAGAATGAAAATATAAGCCATAGAATAAAACTGTACTGATTTCTCAGACATTTCTATTTTAAAAAATCTTGAGGCGTAAACTATATACATGCAATTTATACTTTTGATTGGAACGTCCAAGAAATTAACTTAAGCAGGTGCTTTAACCCATCTCTGAATGCATGTAATGTAATGCATGTAACTTCCCTCATGTAAATACGGATTTAACTTTTGAACTTCAATTATGGACTCTGAACATGATATTTTATTAGCATATTAATCTTGTGATTAAATAAATCCATTCATGGGACCCAACAACTGTAAAACATTTATTGGATAATGCAGGAACTAGTTCTCCATTTACTTTTTCGCAGATGTCCTTATCCAGAGTGGCTTACATTTTCATTTCCTTTATCCAACTGAGCAGTTGAGGGTTAAGGGCCTTGCTTAAGGGCCCAAAAGTGTCAGCTTGGTGGTAATGGAACTTGAACCCCTGACCTTCTCAGTAGTAACCTAGAGCCGTAACCACTGACTCCCCACTGTTCTACAGAGTTATTTATGACTCTAAGCATATAACTTTACTTTTATAAATGTATACAGCATGGTATTTATTACACAGTAATTACTACAATGAATAGCATTTTAAATGTATAACTTATAGTATGCACTACACAACGTATTAGTTTTACCATGCTTGTAGCATTACTAATTATCTCAGAAAAGTAGGCTGAGATGGGCGCCAGCCTCCCCATGATCACAATTAGGATTGATCGGTTCTGAAAATGAATGAGTGAATGATGAAAAGTATTTGCATGGTCACTTAGAGCCTTGTCCATTGAAGCCCAAGAGAACTGTGCTCACATAATGGGAGGAATGACATTAATAAAAGTTAATCAAATGTGAATGTCTTTGGGTGTAGCATGTATGTGGATAGGTGCTGCACTCTGAACATGTTCAGCCTCACTGTGATGGAGCATAAGCAGTAGTACAAATGTATGTTGTAGCTGGCTTCACTGGTCTTAGAGGAAGCACATGTGATCCCTCACCATTCCTGGTTGGTAGAAATTGTGTGGGGAGTACAAATGAGATGCAAAAAATTCAAAAATTCAATGAAACACCACAATGGTATACAGCTGGACTATACAGTGAGGTAACAAGGAAAGATCCAGACACTGAGTTGCATTGTGATGGTCAGGTTTGCTTTGAATGATGTTATGTGAATGCATTTTTTGTTTCAAAGGTTTGCACAGACATCTGAGGGTCTCTTAATAAACTGAAGTAGTTAATTAACAATTAAATAGTAGAGTCTGCACTCTGATATTAATTTTATTATTGCATATTAAAATTATGAAACTAGTAAAAAGATTTCATCGCCAAGTAAAACATCTGAAACACCAAAGTTTTTATTTCATTACTCAAAGCTGACTGGAATCCACCAATCACTGTCATCACTCACTCATTTGCCAAACTGCTTAATCCTAATAGGGTCACAGGGAGGTTGGAGCCTATGTCAGCTGACACTGGGCGAAAGCGGGGAACACCTTGAACAGCTCCTCAGACCATTGCAGAACAACACACCCATAACACTCACACCTAGCGGCAATTTGGAACAGCCAGTTAGCCCAGTGTGCATGTCTTTGGACTGTGGGAGGAAACCAGATTCCCCCTGAGGAAACCCATGCAAGCACAGGGAGGACATGCCACCTCTACACAGAAATGCCTGAGCCCAGGACTTAAATCCAGGACCTTCGTGCTGTGAGGTGGACATGCTAACCACTACATTACTGTGCCCTCCTTGGTCAAGGAAGATGGATTTTATAAACAAAATATATACATTTTCAGTAATAACTCATTAATATTTTAACGAATACAAAATACACTCAATACATACAAAACATATAGGCTCAGCTTATGAATCTGATTTAAATTGGCTGCATGTAAAGTTTTAAAAGAGATTTAATAGGGGAAAAAAACCCCGAAAAAACAAGCGGATCTATGAATAAAAGAAAAGGAATCGTAAACCTGAGGGGTGAGACTGATTGTAGCATCATTTACATAATGTCCCAACAGGACCAAAATCTCAAGGTTACAAGATCTAACTCATTCAGAACCCGCAGTAAATCCCGTTCGAGTACTTTTTATACAGTCATATCAATTCCTGTATGAAGAATACACACATGTAGATGGGATTTTTGATGTAGAAGTGAACTACAAATGGAACTTGCGTATTTAACTGTTACTGTTACTTTTGCTGTAAAAAAAAAAAAAAAGATTGTAATCCAGTCCTGAAGTGTTACTGTGAGAAATGCTAAAGCTTTTTTATAGAACAGTTTCTTTTTTAGTGAAGTGGATTTCGTTAAAGATAATCCAAGTCTTAATCCAAGATCCATTTCTGTCTCATTTTCAAAACCTTTAATGTAGCATCTTTCTCTTTATTTGACAGTACGTCTATTAATATACTGTATGTGATGGATGTGGTACATTTGTTTTTATACCAAATATTATTTCATATAATGCAGACAACCAATCACAGACAAGCAAATATGTAATAAACAGTTCAATATAAAGACAAAAGAGCATGTCAGCTTGTCTCATATACATATAATGTGCTTTTTCATGTTTTTTTCACTACAACAGCTGGGCATTCCTTTAGAGGTAATTGTCTGATTGTTGGCAGTATGGTGGCATAGTGTTTAGCACGTCCACCTCACAGCAAGAAGGTCCTGGGTTTGAGTAACGGCCTCAGTGATGCTGTTTCTGTGTGGCGTTTGCATGTTCTCCCAATATTTGTTTGGGTTTCCTCTGGGTACTCAGGTTTCCTCCCACAGTTCAAAGACATGCATATTAGGCTAATTGGCTGTTCCAAACTGCCCCTAGGTGAGAGTGTGAGTAGTTGTATGTGTGTTGTCCAAGCTGTTCAGGGTATACCCTGCCTTTGCGCAAAGTCAGCTGAGAGAGGCTCCAGCCTCCCCATGACTCTAGTAATGAATGATTGATTGGTTGATTTATTGATTAATTGTCTGACAAGAATGCGATACTTTGTGGTTTGCCTACTTTTCCTTCATTCTTGCTTCCAGAAGAGTCTTTCAAAATGATTACTTTTTAAAAGATATTTAAGAAATTCCTAAAAAAAAATTCTAGTTTTAGATATGGTACCAAATTAGCCATCCATTATATGTTTCATGATTATGATTAATGATTGTTAATGATTAAGGGATATTAGTGATTAATTAATACATTAAAAAAGCATTGTTAAGTTTCATTACTAGCCAATCTAAAGTAAGAGCGTTGGCCAACTTTTTTTTTTTTTTGGAAAAGTTAGATGTAAAATCCCAGGAATGTTCTTAGGTTGTCTTTATGAGAAATCTCCATCAGAGTCCTACCATCTCAGCAGCTTTCACTAAGAACTATTTAAAGATCTGAAGAAACCTTAAAGCGCCTGCATTTTTTAAAAACATAATGCATATACTTAGCTTACTACTGAATAACTGGGTGATAACTGGAATAAAATATTTTTTTTAAAGAATGCACCCTTTCTACACTAAGGTTCAGAGAGATTCATGCTTCTGATCTTCTGTCTGTTTAACGTCACCATACATTTTATAAAATGTAATTTTATTACTTAATACTTAATTACTTATTCACTGTATTATGTTTTTTTTGCATTTATTGCAGGTGCAGGGGAATCTAAACCTCTCAGTGGAAAACCCTAAGCACTAAATATGCGATGGAGCAGAGTTATTGTGTTATTACATATAACAGCCAATTATATTTCAGTATAGGGTGACACAGTGGTGTAGTGGTAAGCACATCTGCTGCACAGCAAGAGGGTCCTGGGTTCGAGGCACAGGCTTGGGTTTTTCTGAGTGGAGTTTTCATGTTCTTCCTGTGCTTGCATGGCTTTCCTACCACAGTCCAAAGGCATGCACGTTAGGCTAACTGGCTGTAGGTGTGGATGTGAGTGTGAATGGCTGTGTATGTTGGCCCTGCACTGGTCTGACAAGCTGTTCAGGGTGCATCCTTCCTTTGCCCAGTGTGGATTGTTTACTGTATTTCTCCTTTCTGGTTCTTTTGGCTGAAAATAAAATAAAATAATTTCATTCATTCATTCATTTCTTGAAGCGCTTACTCCTACTTGAGTGGTGGGGAGGCTGGAGCCCAGCTTAGCTGACTTAAAGGCAGAATACACCCTGAACAGCTCACAAGGCCATTGCAAGGCCAACACACACATAACTATTCACACTTACACCTTGGGACAATTTGGAATAGCCAATTAGCCTAAGCTGCCTGTCTTTGGACTGTGGGAGAAAACTAAAGAAAATCCACACAAGCATGTTTAGAGCATGCAAACTGCACACAAAAACACCCATACCGAGCTTGGGACTCGAACCCAGGACCTTCTTGCTGTGAGGTGGACATGCTAACCAGTACACCACCGTGACGCCTTTGCTCATTGAGGTTTAGTGGAATGATAATAGAAATAATAATAATAATAAGATCCTGTAAATTGCATGTAATCAGAATGTCATTTTGATAAAATAATTGCAGTTCATGGTGTACGGGGGAATCACATAGTTCTTTTGAAATGGTGGCTCTAGTGCAGATGATTTTCTATTTCACATCACGCATCCATTGGTGTAAATGTGAATCATATCCAATTAAAGAATTTTCAGAAGCCAAAAACATTTTAGGAATGGTTGCTTAAAAAAAATGTTTGTATGTTTGGGTGTAGGTGTCATTTTTTAATATGAGGAACATGGACAGGAGCCGAATTGGACACTTTTCATTACGACAGTTTCACTCAGACAGATGTATTGGGTTAGGAGCGACAATATGAGCCTGCACTGAAGGAGACTGAAGGCCCATGATGATGGGATTAACACATGGATAACATTTATTCAGCAAGGTTTCCCAGACACAGATGTGATTAGGCCTGTTAAGGTTCAATAAATATCTAAGTGATTATTTTTACTTTTACTGAAAGTATATATACATATATTACAAAAGAGTAAGCTCTGGATACATGATCGTGTGTGTGTGTGTGTGTGTGTGTGTGTGTGTGGGGCGCGGGGAACTGTCCGTGGTGCTGAACCCTCACGCGCGTCTCGGTAACGCCCTACACCTCAAAGCGTGGAGGGGAAAAATCCTGAAACGTGTGCATTTGAGAAACACAGCTGAATGTTTCACATTACATATGGGCGATTTTATGACATGTGCACACACACACACACACACACACAGTAAATGTGACTCAATTTGTGCACAATTTTCACAATATTTGTGCTTCTGGGTGCATGCAATATGAAATCTTGTCCTGAAATTCCACTGTGAGCGCAGACATTTGCGCATAATGTATAATAAGTAAATAAGTAAATAAATAAAAAGAATAACAAACGGAATCAAGGTTTAATGAAAGTGAGCACAGTAGGCTATTGCCCAGCAACAGATATCTCTTCAGGACGCACTGCTGAGTAAAAGAGAGAGAGAGAGAGAGAGAGAGAGAGAGAGAGAGAGAGAGAGAGAGAGAGAGCGAAATCAACCATATCAAAGGATCTCAAAGGATTTCAAAGTCGATTCATTTGATATTAATGCTTCAATCTTAAAATGGCTCACATATTGACTTAAGCCAAGACATGGCCCATTTCACCTTTCAGTCACCGAGCTGGTCACTCATAATGCCCGTCACGTGCACAGTCCACTTTCCAACACTCCAGTGGCATTTTATTTTATACACATCATCCATCCCAGTGCTGATTTACTGCTTAACAACATGATGAAGTAATAGAAATGCACGATTAACAATGATGCTGATGAAACCAGATTAAAAGAAATAGCTACACACTAGATCCAAACTTTACCAGGCTTTGCATATAATAATAATAATAATAATAATAATAATAATAATAATAATAATATTGATTATGATCATGTCAGGTCAGAATTCAGGTGTGTGTGTGTGTGTGTGTGTGTGTGTGTGCGTGTGCGTGTGTGTGTGTGTGTGTGTGTGTGTTACCTTTGACATTGTGAAGACGATTGCTTGAGTGTTTGTAGACGATTGTCTCGGTAGAAAAGCATGAGCCGTTGATACGTGAGTAAATCTCGATGGCAAGAGCCGCATCTCCGCATATCACCAGAACTCATCACCGGGCGTCACGTAAATGAACAGGTTGAAAGGGGGGCAAGGAGAGGGAGAGAGAGAGAGAGAGAGAGAGAGAGAGAGAGAGCTCCCGTTCACACCCCATTACTCCCTGTTGGGGTGGTGGTGCACGGCACGCGTCTTTCCGAGAGAAAAAGGGAAGCACATTCCCTCCTGGACGCGCTTCAGCTCTACTCCAGCCGTTCCACTGACGCGGATCTCTCTCTCTCTCTCTCTCTCTCTCTCTCTCTCTGATGGCGGGGCGTCGCCGTGACGGCGCGCGCCTTCAAACAAAATCCTTGCATCTGTCGCATTTTTCCAAAATCTCTTCCTGCGTCTTCATGCATCTAGTCGCCTTGTCTCTGTTTTATGAAAATACTGAAGGGACGAAAAACAACCCCTAAAACTAACAATAATGTAACAGGGAGCGCTCCATTCCTCCAGTCAGCTGTTGACCCGCATTGACGTCATTGCGTCATTAGGTTTCCCCTGGAAACGCGGGCACTTCTAAAAATAGCAGCACGTTAATTCAGCACGCGCGGAGGGAGCGAGGGGGCGGGGCGGGTGTGCATGCGTGCATGCGTACGTGTGTGTGTGTGTGTGTGTGTGTGTGTGTGTGTGGAAGGTGGGTGGTAGATCTGTCAGGATCAGACCTTATTCCATTATCTCCCCCCATTTCTCTTTTCCCTTCTCTCAAGGCAAGGCTTTCAAGGGCGAGTTGATCACGACTCTCCTGGCTATTTTAAGAAACAGAGAGAGAGAGAGAGAGAGAGAGAGAGAGGTGTGTTGGAGATATAAATAGTGGAACCCCCCACCACCACCACCCTGGACTGCACGAGCTGGGATTCCGTGCATGGCACGAGCCAACACGCCTCTCAGTGCGCAACCACACTTGCATCCATAATAAAACCATAAGGCAACGTTTTCAAGCGCATTGTGAGAACGAGGCGTTCATGGATATGTGAATGAATTCAGAAGGCTACATTCACGCCATTCATGCATGACCCTCACTTCTTTTTCTCTGATATTTGACTGATATTAACTTGGCGCTACACGATTCAGGATTTTTCTTGTTTGAAAAAAATCTGTTCATTTATTCAACCTCAGTATACGATCTTAGTGTGGATCATGGTGGATCCAGAGCATATCCTGGGAATACTGTGCTCAAGGTGGAAATGTACACTGGATGTTCATTGCAGGTCACTATACACACCTAAGAGAAATGTTAAGTTAACGTTCCTCATATATGCATGTTTAATGAAGGTGGGAAATAACCAAAGAAACCCATGTGAATCTGGGGAGAGCACACAGCAGTAGCCAGAGCACAGAATCACTCCAGGGATCCTGGAGCAGTGAGATGGTGAAGCCACCCAGTGTGCCACCTTGGACAGTTTTTATTTTATTTTTTGTTTTTTATATTTTAATTTTTTTCTCCCTTGATTTTATTTCCACCCATCAAATGTTGCCTCCCTATCACACATGAACACCACCAACCAAGAAGGGCTGTAAGCTTGCACATGCCCCCTCTGTAACATGTGATGCTGCCACCCATCTCTTTGTGAACTGCTGCGTATACGCATTTGGAGTTAACCTAACTGACTCGGAGGTAAATCCCTATCCACCTTTTGTACGAATGATCTCACAGACGCCCATGGATTGACTGGTGATCGATGTGAGTGACAGGGGAGCGTATGCCATCCCTCCCTCCCATGAGAGCTTGGCCAGTTAGCTTCCATGAACTCCCGGTCGCAGAAGGCTGTGGCTTCAACCTGCATTCGAACTTGAGATCTCCAGGTTGATAGTCACATTGTTAATGTGCCATTGGGGGTGGGGTCAAATATGATATTTATGATGTCTTGATATCTTTTTATAGTAATTCCGTGTCCTGGCTGTGTGGGGACAGAACTGATGTTAAATTCAACCTTAGAGTACCATTAACATCAGCTCAGATATATCAGCCATCACCAAGACACTGACTATTCAGTGACAGACGAGATTTCAGATCCAATGAAGAAAAAGAGAATTATGAAGTCCAGTATATTATCCTTCATTCATTCTCTCATTTGCTGAACCTCTTACTCCTTTAGGGTTGCAGGGAAGCTGGAGCCTATCTCTGTCGACTTTGGGTGAAGGTAGGGTACACTCTGAACTCACCAGTTCAGTGCAGTGCAACACAAACATGACCATTTGCACTCACATCCAGGGGCAATTTGGAACAGCCAGTCAACCAAATGCGCATGTTTTTGGACTGTGGGAGGAAACCAGAGTACCCATACCATGGGCAAAACAGGCAAACTCCATACAGAAACACCCTCAACAAGCCCAGGACTCAAACCCAGGACTTTCTTACGGTGAGATGGACATGCTAACTATTACTCCACCATGCCACCCAGTGTATTATACTGAACTAAAATACAAAAAAAGAAATTAATCATTTATTCATTCATTTTTTAAGCCGCTTAATCACAATTGGGGTTGCGGGGAGACTGGTTCCCATCTCAGTTGACTCTGGGCGAGGGTGGGGCACACACTGAACAGCTTGCTAGACCATTGCAGGGCCAACATACATACAACCATTTACACACACACTCACACCTACTGTAGGGGTGATCTGGAACCACCAATCAACCTAGTGTGCATGCTTTTGGATTGTGGGAGGAAACCAGAGTACCAGAAGGAAACAAACGCAAGCATGGGGAGAACATGCAAACTCAACACGGAAATGCCCCAGGCTCGGGAATCGAACATCCTTCTTGCTGTGAGGTGGACATGCTAACCACTATGTTAGAAGGTTTCCTTCCACAGACCAAAGACATGCACATTATGTCAACTAGCTACACTAAATTGCCTCTAGGAGTGAATGTGAATGGATGTTTTTTCTGCAGGAATAGGTTCTGCAGAGGACTTGCAACCCACTTGAGTAAAAACACTGCAGCAGAAATCATGAAAGTAACCCAATGCACCCAGTAGTGTGGAAAGGGAATATAGATAGACATAAAAATAGCATTCAATGCTAATATAACTTTTTATAAGTTGTAAGGTGATAAATAATAACAAGCTGATTTCTCCTGGCTATGAAGATTAAATTATCACTCAGTTGTTGAGGGAACTTGTAATAGCGGTCTAGTGACTAAACTCCTGTGATATACATCAGGCATTTACAATTACACTTGTGGTGTTTGGCAGACATCCATATCCAGAGCGACTTACATTTTTATCTCATTTGTACAACTGAGCAATTGAGGGTAAAGAGCCTTGCTCAAGGACCCAACAGTGGCAGCTTGGTGGGACTAGGGCTTGAACCATCAACCTTCAGATCAGTAACCCAGAGCCTTAACCACTGAGCCACTCAAACAACAGGTATGCAACAAGTCCTTGACAGAAAGTGGGCAAAATCCCAGGACAGTTATGGGTGTGTCAAATGAAACTCACCTACTGTGCAACAGAAAGTGCTGTCATAGTCCCTTGTCATGAAGTTTGAAGATGTTCACAGTTTTTTCCATTTCGTTGGTAATTCCTAACATCAGCTTAATTTCCTACTGTAAGTCTGTTCTTTGATGTCATACAGGGTTCTATAGCTGTGTTATGATAGACATATGAATTTTACACACTTTTTGTGGCATCTGATGCCCACAGAATCCTACTGTTTTCTTATAATTGTCATCAAACCCACAGGACCTCCTAATTTATTGTACAACATTTTTAGGACAGTGTTAGGTTGAGAAAACACACATCATGTAACGTATGTCAAGTCAATTCAAGTCAGTTTTATTTGTATAGCGCTTTTTACAATTGACATTGTCACAAAGCAGCTTTACATAGTAAAATT
>JAQMYF010000004.1:20507861-20518574 GCA_030014195.1 Neosilurus mollespiculum
GTGGCAAGGAAAAACTCCCTCAGTTTACATGAGGAAGAAACCTTGAGAGGAACCAGGCTCAGGAGGGAACCCATCCTTATTTGGGTGAAGCCATAAAATACAAACCATATAAGAATGTGTGGTGGTCATACATCAACCGAGGTCATATATCAACCAATGATTTTTTTTTGCCTCACAACAATCATATCACTGTCAGAAGAACATTGTACAATTTGACATACAGTCTGACCTTTTCCTATGACAGACATACAACACATATTTTATTTGTGAACGCAACTACACAGCCTCACCCAGACCTACACTAGTCCCTTCTGTTGTTTCCCAGCTTTTATTTCTTATGAAAAAAGCAGGTTGTTTGTGAAAGGGTTTTAACTAGCGGTGATTATATTCTATTAAATGTTATATGATTATAAGATTATGGATACAAGCGGCTGAAATGAGCTTCCTTCCCAGTGTGGCAGGACTCTCCCCCAGTGACATGGAATGTCACCTCTCTGAAAGGGAAGGAGCCTGAGCTGGTGTGCGAGGTTGAGAGATACCGACTAGATATAGTTGGGCTCACCTCAACACATAGCTTGGGCTCTGGAACCACCCATCTAGAGAGGGGCTGGACCTTGTTTCATTATGGAGTTGCTCATGGGGAGAGGCAGCTAGCCGGTGTGGGCATCCTTGTTGCCCCCCATCTCGGTGCCCACATGTTGGGGTCCTCCCCAGTTGACGAAAGGTTAGCCTCCCTCCGCCTCCAGGTGGGGGACGGGTCCTGACTGTTGTTTGTGCTTATGCACCGAATGACAGTTGAGAGTACCCACCCTTTATTGGAGTCCCTAGGGGGTGTGCTAGAGTGCACTCCCCCTGTGGACTCCCTCATTGTCCTGGGAGACTTCAGCGCCAATGACAGTGTGACTTGGAACAGTGTGATTGGTAGGTATGGCCACTCTAATCTGAACCCGAATGGTGTTTGGTTGTTGGACTTCTGTGCTTGTCACGGTTTGTCCATCACAAACACAATGTTCAAACATAAGGCTGTCCATAAGTGCACTTGACACTGGGACACCCTAGGCCGCAGTTCAATGATCGACTTCATGGTCGTGTCATCGGACTTGCAGCCACATGTTCTGGACACTCGGGTGAAGAGAGGAGCTGAGCTGTCAACTGATTACCTGGTGGTGAGCTGGCTCTGATTGTGGGAAAAGCTGCCCTTCAGACCTGGAAGACCCAAGTGTGTAGTCAGGGTTTCCTGGGAACATTTGGCAGAGTCTCCTGTTAGAAGGGCCTTCAACTCCCACCTCCAGCAGAGCTACAACCACATGCCAATGGAGGCAGGGGACATGAAATCCGAATGGGTCATGTTTCATTTCTCCATTATTGAGGCAGCAGCCCGGAGCTGTGGTTGGAAGGTCATTGGTGCCTGTCGTGGTGGCAACCCCCAAACCAGTTGGTGGACACCTGAGATAAGGGGGCCATTAAGCTAAAGAAGGAGGCCTATTGGGTCCCTTTGGCCTGTGGGACTCCCAAAGCAGTGGATGGGTACTGACAAGCCAAACGTGCTGCAGCCCGGGGGCCATACCTCTGGATTGGCAAACTGGGGTGGTAGTTCCCCTTTTTAAAAAAGGGGACCGAAAGGTGTGTTCCAACTATCGTGGAATCACACTCCTCAGCCTACCCTGGAAAGTTTATTCAGGAGAAATGGAGAGGAGGATCTGACCAATGTTTGAACCTTAGTTTCAGGAGGAACAATGTGGTTTTCCTCCAGGCCGCAGCACTCTTGACCAGTCCTACACACGCTACTGGAGGTGGCCTGGGAGTTTGCCCAACCTATCCACATATGCTATGTGGACTTGGAGAAGACTTTCGGCCGTGTCCCTCAGGCTATCTTGTGGGGTGTGCTCCTGGAATATAGTATACCGGACCCATTGCTAAGGGCCATTCAGTTGCTGTATTGCCGGAACCACAGCTTGGTCCGCATTGGTAACAACATGTCGAATTCGTTTCCAGTGGGGGTTGGACTCTGCCAAGGCTGTCCTTTGTTACTGGTTCTCTTCATAATTTTTATGGATAGAATTTGTAGGCACAGCCAAGGCATAAGGAGTTCTGGTTTGGTGACCATAGGATCTCGTCTCTGCTTTTTGTGGATGACGTTGTCCTTTAGACTTCATTGAGCCGGGACCGCCAGCTCTCGCTGGGGTGATTCACAGCTGAGTGTGAAGCGACCGGGATGAGAATTAGCACCTCCAAGTCCTAGGCCATGGTTCTCACCCGGAAAAGGGTGGAATGCACCCTCTGTGTCTGGAATGAGGTCCTGCCCAAAGTGGAGGTCAAGTATCTTGTCTTGTTCACGAATGAGGGAGGGATGCAGTGGGAGATTGACAGGTGGATAGGTGCAGCCTCTGCTGTAAAGCAGAGCTTGATCCGGTCCATCATGGTGACGAGGTAGCTGAGCTCTCGATTTAGCAGTCGATTTACATTCCTACCCTCATCTATGGTCACGAGCTTTGGGTAGTGACTGAAAGGAAAAGATTGTGAATACAAGCGGCTGAAATGAGCTTCTTTCGCAGGGTTGCAGGGCTTTCCCTTAGAGATAAGGTGAGAAGTTCTGTCATCCGGGAGGAGCTCAGATTAAAACCGCTGCAACTCCGCATTGAGAGGAGCCAGTTGAGGTGGCTCGGGCATCTGATTAGAATGCCTCCAGAACGCCTCCCTGGTGTGGTGTTTCGGGCATGTCCAACTGGGAAGAGACCCTGAGGTTGACCCAGAACACACTGGAGGGACTACGTCAATCAGCTGGTCTGGGAACACCTTGGCATCCCCCTGGAAGAGCTGGAGGAAGTGGCTGGGGAGAGGGATGCCTGGACCTCTCTGCTTAGGCTGCTAGCCCTGCGACCCGACCCCAGAACAAGTGGATGAAGAAGATGAAGAAGGTTCACGAGGAACCGAAAAAAAGGTTGCACTATTTCCTCCTATTTCGCCGCCATATCGCTTACATGTGAGTACACCTTAAATTTCATGAAAACTGGTGCCAGACATGAAATTGTAGTGTGTGTGTGTGTGTGTGTGTGTGTGTGTGTGTGTGTTACACCACAGTATTTAATTAACTCATACAGTGCAAAGCTCATTTATGCTGTATGTTTATTTATATATAAATAAGCACTCTGAAAAATAGACCCCTAAACAAGTTAATTTAAGATGTATGGGGACAACACACTTCTCGTTTCATTCTGCAAATTCAGTAAAAAAAACTGAATTAGTTCTTAAATAATGAGTCCATTCAAGGACAAGGAGAGACAATTCCATTTACATTCAAAGCATTTGGCAGACACCCTTATCCAGAGTGACTTACAGAAGTGCTTTAAAGTCACTATCAGTGAATACGTTCTGAAAATAGTTCACTAGGACACAGGCTAAGTATACCATCACTGAAAATTCAATGGGTAGAGCTGAGGCTTTTTTTTTTTTGTGATAACATAATGCTAATCTAAGTACTTCCTAAAAAGGTAGGTTTTCAGCCATGGTTTGAAGACACCCATTGACAGCTGTCCAGACATCCAGAGGAAGTCCATTGCACCACCTTGGCGCTAGAATAGAGAAGATTTCCCTTGATAGAAGTCTAACATGTAGTTAGTCTAATGTGCATTTCTTTGAACTGTGGGAGGAAACCGGAGTACCCAGAGAAAACCCAGGCAAGCACGGGAAGAACATGCATACTCTACACTGAAACTCGGACCAGGACCTTTTTGGTGTGAGGTGACCACAGCAACCACAATGCCACCTCAATAGCATAAAATAATGCTACTTTGATGCACTTCATTAACATCTATGTGGAAATTTCTTCCAGCATAATAAAGTCTTGTATAGTCAAATAGTCTGGAGTGGTGTTTATCAGAATGCCACAGTAATTAATACATACTTGGTGGACTACAGATCTATATGCAAAAAGAGCAGTTAAATGGGCCAAGGTTTAAAGGGCAACACCAGTTCAGGAGATTACATCTTCCTGCCACCAGAGATCTAAAAAGTACTTACTGGTTTGCCTGTTGTAGCATGCAAAATCTGTTATTTTCCAGGACTTACATTCTGAGGGTAAGCTGATAACTTTTTGGATGAAGAGATAGCACAACTCAAATTCCCTCTCATCCCTGTGCAATGAACCCTTAGCATACATGATCTGAGTGGTGAAAGCTTTGACAACTGAAAAGCAGGGACAAGCAGGGATCAGATCTCTAAAAGCTTCAAGTTTAGCTCCTCATTGTTAACAAGTCTCCAAATTAACCAGTCATTCTGGGTGTTTCCTGGCTGGCCATTAATATGTAACCCCTCAATGTAATGGAAAAATGGGACTTGATATCCCACTGTAAGGCAATGAAGACAGACTTTATTTGTCATAAAGATTTACATCAAAATGAGATTTTGATGCAATGGCTCAGAGCACAACAGAAATAATAAGAAAAATTTTAATAAAATTAAAAGTAATACATATACATATAAAACCATTTGTATAAAAGATAAATGAATAAATTAAATATATTTCACAGTCTAGTTCAGTATAATATTGCACAGTAATATGACACAGAGATAAATATATTGAAAGAACAAGATATTGAAAGATACATATATTTCACAGTCTAGTTGCAGTGTAATATTGCACAGTAATATGGCACAGATATAAATATATACTGCACAGTCTAGTTGCAGTGTAATATTGCACAGTAATATGGCACAGAGATAAATATATACTGCACAGTCTAGTTGCAGTGTAATATTGCACAGTAATATGGCACAGAGACAAATATATTGCACAGTCTAGTTGCCGTGTAATATCGCACAGTAATATGGCACAGAGATAAATACATTTCACAGTCTAGTTGAAGTGTAATATTGCACAGTAATATGGCACAGAAATAAATATATTGCACAGTCTGGTTGAAGTGTAATATTGCACAGTAATATGGCACAGAAATAAATATATTGCACAGTCTAGTTGCAGTGTAATATTGCACATAATATGGCACAGAGACAAATATATTGCACAGTCTAGTTGCAGTGTAATATTGCACAGTAATATAGTTGTAATATGGCACAGAGATAAGTATATTGAAGGATAAATATATTGAAAGATAAATATATTTCACAGTCTAGCTGCAGTGTAATATTGCACAGTAATATGGCAAAGAGATAAATGAATTTGAAAATAAATATATCGCACAGTCTAGTTGCAGTGTAATATTGCACAGTAATATGGCACAAAGGTCCTTAGTGGTGCAGTCCTTATTAGGTGTGTGTGGCTGTGTGGGTGTGGAGGGAGGAATAGTTTAATGCATTCAGCATTCTTATGGCATGTGGGAAGAAACTATTGTTGAGCCTGGCTGTTCTGCTCTGTAGACTGCGGAATCTCCATCCAGAGACCAGCAGTGAGAACAGTCCATGGTGGGGGCGGGAGGGGCCTCTGGTGATATTTTGAGCCCTGGTCAATGTCCTGGAGGGGAGGAAGAGAGGTCCCAGTGATTTTTTACGCTGTCCTTATCACCCTCTGTAGTGACTTCCAGTCAGAAGCACCACAGGCGCCTGACCAGACTGAGATGCAGCTGGTCAGTATGCTGTATATAGTTCCTCTGTAGAAGGTGGTGAGAATGGGAGCGGGTAGGTGCACTCTCCGCATCCGGCGCAGAAAGTGCATACGCTGCTGTGCACTCTTTACAAGTGTACCAGTGTGATTCGACCAGTTCAAAAAGTCTGTAAACTGCACCCCCAGGAACCTGGTGCTGCTGACGATCTCCACTGTTGAGTTGTTGATGATGAGAGTAGTGTGGCCGGGCTGGTTCTTCCTGAAGTTTACAATGATCTCTTTTGTTTTTGAGATGTTCAGGATCAAGTTGTTAGTTTCACACCAGTCTGCTAGATATTTCACCTCCTCTCAGTAGGCCTGTTCATCATTATTGCTGATGAGACCCACTACTGTAGTGTCGTCTGCAAACTTCTTCATGATGTGGAGGACAGAAGGATTAATGCTTTTTGGACTTATAGTTAGCCTAGGAATAATTGAGGTCCACACTGCCCCAAACACAATTTAGCCCAAAACATTCACCATTCATGGAATCCATGTAAAATGTAGGCTTAGCTAAGCTGGACTGGTCATGTGATCAGAATGCATATTTAGACAAATTATGTATGGAAAACTCAATTCAAAATCTGGATGAGCCAAATTGTGAGACAAGGACACCCTGAAAAATCAGTTCAAATGGAGTAGCATTCAACCACATGAACCTGAAGCCTGTTCTGCAAAGAGGAGGAGGTTGCTCACCTCCAATGCATCAGCTGCCTCTGAAAAGTATTGATGAAAGAACTCATGCTGCTGCAAGGACCAGACTACTGCAGTATAGAAAAATCAAGCAAATGATTCTGATGAAGGATGAACGATATGATTCAAGGTCATAAGGAAGATGACGGGGCCATTCGGGCACGCATAGACCTTACCCACAACTGTCAAAATATAACCTTATCTCATTTTTCAGCTTTTGTGGGATAGACCACTGTGGCTCTCAGCCCTTCAATTTTGACCTCATGAAGAAGAGACCTCTGAATAACCCCTTTGATTATTATTTTACCAGGGTCCCCACCTGTCCAATATATAATACAGTATAACATATAATAGCATCCATGCAGGCCAAGAACCAAACCATAGAAGATTTAAACATTTTTTAAACACTGATATTGGTTAACCTTGGTGCCTTCAGTGTGAGATCAAGTGCATATACAAGCTGAATCAACTTTCTGGTATTGTTTCTGTAACAAACAAACATTGCAAAGTGTGACCATGCAAGCATTTTTGTGACACTGACATGTGCATGTTTTCAATTTTACTATGTACCAGAGAACAAACATTTGACAATCGTGTCTCAAATTCTTAAAAACTGGCAGTGGAGACCCTTAATAAAAGTCTATGGCAATGAAGTAATGAGCTAGATGAGGCGTCTTGTTTGGCATTTATGTGTCAAAAGGGGCAGAACACAATCTTCCAGTGATATCATACCCTTTTGAAGCTTAAACTGTACCCAAAACACCTCACCCGGCTCATTGCAAACATTTTTTAAATTAGGGTCAGAGAGGCCCCTTTTTTAGGCCATTCCTATGGTCTGGTCTACGTCTAGATTTTCTTGGCACTTTCTCAATCAAACATAATGTGAAGAGTCTAGTCATGCACAGTCAGAATCCCATGTCACTAACTACAGGTAGAGCTGTTACCGAAGCCAATGGTATTATAATATAATTTTAATAATTATTTGCCAGTTTTTTAAAAACAATATCGTCTATTACCTCATTCCTGAATTTCCCCCTTCTATGGAAACAGCTAAAAATAACAGAAGGTACACAGTACCCCTTGCTGGGCCTGCTGTAACACCATGCTTCCAAAATTTAATTATTCGTGAAATATCTCGTGATGATAAATAATCCTTTAAAAAATCCTTGATCCAGAATTTAATGCGGATCGTCGGCAAAATTGATTGGAGTTTTCCTTGCCCAAAGCCCTACATTTGATAGAAATTTCATGAAAAATTCACACATAACATTTTGCATAATCCTGTAAACAAACACACAAACCAGTGGTAAAACATAACTTCCTTGGCAGAAGTAATAAACCGTGAAGATAAAAAAATACATTTAGTCACTGCCTAAAAGCAGAGCTTTAAAAATGTTTGCATTTGTTTTCAGTAAAGAAACAGCAATAACATAACTTAGTGTGTTTTCAATGATTTTAAAAACATTTTTCTCCACAAGACGAAAACCCATTTACTAAACAAAAAAAATTTCTGCAAAGTGCAAGTGCAGTCAGCACTGATGGTGGCAGTGCGTGTACATGTTGGGTTGCATGGGAACGTGAGCACGGACGCGACAGCAAAGTCGAGCTCCTGGCTTTATGACATTTGCATAGGTATGGCGCTCCTCTACAAAATCTTATACATATCTCATGTATACAAACTTTTGTGCATGCAATAGAACATTAGTGCAGGAATGTGCACTAGTTATCATCCCCAAGTTAACTGCCATGTCGAATGGTTAAACTCAGAGATAAAGAGATTGCTCAGATCTAATAGCCGAATATGATTGACACTGTTATGTCCCTTGGGCTCAGTATGTGTGAAATTCTCTCCACTTTTCCACAATACTTTGTAGGCTATTAACCTTTACACTTTAGCTGGTATCGGGAGGTGTCAGAAGTTTTTGCAGTTGACAAATGGATTAGAAATAGCAAGAAGATTTGAGACCTTGCAACATGAGCTGTACATGAACAGAAGGTCCCGGTGGAATAAGAGCATGATTCATGCTTACAGGTATGACCAATGCAGATACTTTGGCAACTTAGCAAGGACCTACATTTGAATCTCTCACGAAGAAAGTCCTATAACACCAGCTCAGGACATAAACATACACTACTACTACTTAGAAAAATGTGACCTCTATCCCTAACTGCTTGCTCACATCTATAGTATAAGCTCAGTTTTCTGTCTCCCTTTATGTCTTGCCAACTCTTTATTCTGTAACCTCTCGGCCTCGCTTATGATTTACATCATTACACATGTCTACATACTTTGCCTCTTTAACTTAATGCTATTTTAATTATCACATGAGATTGTGGGCTTATAATAAAAAAAGGAAAAAAAAAATCCTTTTTGTTACTGTAAGCTTGTGACCAACGTGTGTGTGCGCGTGCACACACACACACACACACACACACACACACACACACACACACACACACTGACTTTTTGTAATTGCTGCCATCTGCTGGTATAATTTCTAAATAACAACATTTTAGGATTAGTGAGACGAGAAGTTGTCTCCCCATAATAATTTCCCTTTAATAATAAAATATGGAATTTATTTTGTTTTACCATTGCTTCTGCATCCTTAGGTCAGAGAATGCTGGAGTAGAAAACTTAAGTTTCTTGTTCTTCTTTTTGTTTTTTAGGAAAACAAGATGCATACAGCCCTGTGACGGCCAGGCAAGCTATCTGGGGTGTACCCTACCCTCGCCTGGAGTTGGCTGAGATGGGCGCCAGCCTCCCCGCAACCCTAATCAGGATCAATCGGTTCAGAAAATAAATAAATGATTGAAGATGCATACATACTGTAGGTACAAGACTTACTGGTTTGTTAACATACACTGTCCAAGCATGGTACATGAATGATTAGCAGTTTTATGATTACATATAGTGGGTTATAATATATCTTTAGACCTTTATTTGCACATTTTTTATAATGGAATCCTACTGCACAAAATATATGCAAAAGTAAAAATTTTATCAGAGATGCACTTTAAAGGGTCCCATTCACTAACCAGATATGTTAAATATTAATGAAATACATTGTTATCTGAATCATTCATTCAATTATTCATCCATTCATTTTCTGAACTCCATTCATTCACTCATTTTTTGAACTGCTTAATCCTAATTAGGGTTGCGGGGAGGCTGGCGCCCATCTCAGCTGACTCTGGGCGAGGGCAGAGTACACCCTCGACAGATCGCCAGGCCATCGCAGGGCAGAAACACGCTGACCGCAGTGCAGCAGTGTTATTTCTTGTAAATAAATGGAACGATAATAAATGAACGACACAAGTAGTGCAAAATCTGTGTTTGTGTGTGTGTGAGAGAGAGAGGGAATAAAATGTGCTAATGCTAATTTAATTTATCATGTAATCTTATGTCTTTTTTCATTTTTTTACACTTGATCTGAGACTTTTTATAATCTGTGTGCAGAATCAGGCAGTGACAATGCGTTTTAGTGGGCAGCCACTTGCAACACTATATTCTATTGCCTAACTTAGTTTGGGCCAATGACGTGGAGAAAAATCTACACTGCACACCACCTCCTCTCTCGAGGTTAACTGGCTTCAACTTCCAGTCATGGCAACCCCCACGCCCAAAAAACAAAAAACAAAACAAAAAACCCAAACAAACAAACAAACAAACAAACAAACAAACAAAAAAAACCCCGGAGGTGCTTGGTTTGTGTTGTGGATTCATGTTATTTCTGTGTTCCGTGCAGAGAAATATCTTTTTACCAGTAAGTGTTTTTTATTCTTTGTAAAACCATAGTCATTCTGATATTTATGGATAACTGCATAATTATAATAATTGTTGCAGGCACAGGCGCTTAATACTATAGACTACATCCGGTTTAAGGAAGTACAGACATATAATGTAGGGAGAAGCAAGCCAAGGTCTGCACTGACAAGATTCTTCAAGAGATAGCAGAAGAAACTCTCTGAAGATATGGGTCATTGTAAAAGATATTACCATAATTGTGCTCGTAGCATGTGGTGCTTATTTAGGAGTATTTAAGTTGAATCATGTTTCCTTGTGTATAAATCATATTGTTCACATTAACAAACACAGAATTACTGTTTTTTGGATACTTGAGTTCTGACATGAATGAATTCATTGTATTTTGGGTAAAACATACTCGTGAGAAAAAAAATTAAAAAATAAAATACCGACCTACCGACCCTATTTTTTCGAACCTGTTAGGGGACACACAGCATTTTTTTTTAGGCCTCGGATGTTATGATTATCTGACGTTAAGACATTAAAACATTCTATCATAGACATTGTTTTAAATAATATTTACCACAGCTGGTGTTTATCTTAATTGATACTGTGGCTACTGCTCAGCCTCCTTCTTTTTTTTTTTTTTTTTTTTTTTTTTTAAACCTGTCCT
>JAQMYF010000004.1:20561560-20573345 GCA_030014195.1 Neosilurus mollespiculum
AGATGAAGGAGGCCAGAAAAGCAGGAGGATGATGGAAGGAGATGGAGGAGGTGAGAAAAGCAGGAGGAGGAGGAAGGAGATGAAGGAGGCCAGAAAAGCAGGAGGATGATGGAAGGAGATGGAGGAGGTGAGAAAAGCAGGAGGAGGAGGAAGGGAGGCAGAAGGTGAGAAAAGCAGCAGGAGAAGGAAGGAGATGGGGGAGGTGAGAAAGGCAGGAGGAAGAAAAAGGAGATGTTGAGCTGAGAAAAGCAGCAGGAGGATAAGGAAGGAGAGGCAGAATGTAAGAAAAGCAGGAGGGGAAGGAGAAATGAGGGAGGAGTTGGAAAGAAACAGGAGAAGGTTTACAAGAGAAAAAGAAGAAAAGCAGGAGGAAGAGGCAGGAGGAGAAAGGAGAGGGAGAAGATGAGAAGAAATGGAGAAGATGGTGAGAGGAGAAGGAGGAGACGAGAAAGTAAGGAGAGGAGGTGAGAAGAGGGTTTACAATTTAAGTGCAGTTGTGTATTGTTTTGAAAACATTGAACATGCTTTCAGTCTTTTTTGGGGAAATAAGCACTTTAAAAAACACCTCAGGGATTTAATAATTCACACAGAGATAAAAAAGACTAACTTCTGGTTGTTTATTATGTTTTTATTTGTTTTGATGTTGTTTTGTTATCTAATCTGTGTATTTTGTTCTCTAATCTGTCAAAAAGGCAAATTATGTTAGCATGCTAGCAAAAAACTACACCAGAGTATAAAAATACACAGATAAGGAAAGGGGAGAGCTTGAATTATTCACTTTCTCCTGATGTAACCAAGTCCACAGGGCAAAAACATGGAGGAACTCACCAAAATTCTCTGCTTAATTGCCTTATCACCAAATTGGAAACAAATAAATGCCTTTGAGGAAACAACACTTTTCTTCACTTTTTTTATCCCCATATTATATCAGCTAATCTCTCTCTCTCTCTCTCTCTTTCTATCTATTTATCTTTCTCATTCTTGCCTCCTCCACCTCATTTGGCGACTATTCAGTGACATCCACCGAACCCAAGCCACATAATTGCTTTAGTGATGTCGATGTTCTTCCTTCGCAGGCAAAGATGACCTTGACTTCACATCACTGGGGGATGGGGTGTGTGAGGAGATGGCTGATCAGGCTGATCTTCGCATGAAAATGTCTGCTGCAGTGGGGACAGGGGATGTCTGGTGCTGGACCTGTCTAAAACTAAACTAAAATAAGATTTAATGGTTTATTTTTCCATGATAACCCTGGGTTTGGACTCGGGCATGATGTCCACAATTTCCATGATTTGAGAGAATCGTGATGAGTGTGGGGGATTGTGGGATCGAATTGTGATGATCTTGAGGGAACTTAAGGCAATCGTGATGATCTTGAGGGAACTTGGGGGAATCGTGATGACCTTGAGGGAACTTGGTGGAATTATGATGATCTTGAGGGAACTTGGGGGAATTGTGATGATCTTGAGAGAACTTAGTGGATTCGTGATGATCTTGAGGGAACTTGGGGAATCCTGATGATCTTTAAGGAACTTGGTGGATTAGTGATGATCTTGAGGGAACTTGGTGGAATCATGAAGATCTTGAGGGAACTTGGTGGATTCGTGATGATCTTGAGGGAACTTAGTGGATTCATGAAGATCTTGAGGGAACTTGGTGTGTTAGTGATGATCTTGAGGGAACTTGGTGGATTCGTGATGATCTTGACGAAACTTGGGGAATTTTGATGATCTTGAGGGAACATGGTGGATTTGCGATGATCTTTAGGGAACTTTGGGAATCCTGATAATCTTGAGGGAACTTGGTGGATTTGTGATGATCTTTAGGGAACCTGGTGGATTCGTGAAGATCTTGAGGGAACTTGGTGGATTAGTGATGATCCTGAGGGAACTTGGTGGATTCGTGAAGATCTTGAGGGAACTTGGTGGATTAGTGATGATCTTGAGAGATCACCAATAGTGCTAGAATGAGGAAAGTACGTTAGAAAGCAATAGAGCTTAAGAGACCTTAACAGAGTGTAACAGACCTTGATGCACAATTGTAGGGGATCTTCTTGACTTAGGAAACTCAATTCCTTCAAAATTTTAATCTCTTAGATGCGAGCTGCCTCCTTTTTATACCCAGGTTTGCTGATAAATCGTGGAGCTCCGTGCTTTTTTGAATTGTGGACATCGTGCCCCAGTGTAATGATGATGCCACCTGCTTGAAGTGTCTGTGATAAACTGTGAGTGTCTGTTGTTTTAATTTAGGCAGTATCCACTCATAAAAGGCATTTTTCATCCCATGATAGCGAACCAATCAGATTGCACCATTCCTGTGTAGTACAGCCTGGGATGACAGCAGATCAAGACACAAAATTACTAAGAATACTGAAGTGACAACAGTCAGTGGGATGTTTTGGGCAGAGCCAAAAGTAAAGAAGAAAAATAATTTGCAAAATACAACTGTCAGCATAAATATGTCAAAAAGATAATATTGACCTGTAGATACTACAATTTTTTCTCCACCATGGAGAGCATCCTCCAGCAAGCATGTTATTTTCATTGGATCTAAAGAAGGCGCAATAAATCAAGATCAAGTTTTCCTTATTATCATTCATTTGTATAAGAGATGATGTGTGGGTGGTTGAGACAGCTAGCTAAGAACAAGCAAGATCTAAAGCTGACATAAGAAACACTGGATATAAAAGCAGAAGAGGAGCTAATATTTGTGATTCTTCTAAAACCATGATTAGAGCTAATAATTCCCTTCATAATATAGTGCAAAAATGTGTCATTAGGGTGATGATTAGATATGAGCAATACTGATAGTAATGCTTTTTGTAATCATCTTTTGAAGACAAATATGAATTTGTATGTTTGTTCAACTAGTAATTTTTCCTAAATGCTCATTTGAACACTCTTGTGCTTTCAGTCAGCTGCATACCAGAAGTCTGCATCTCAGCATCAGCACCACATAAAGGAGAACTGCTGGCTTTGGAGAGCCCTGGATTGTGTTTAATTACAACTTTCAAAATTCGAGACCCAAATGATTAGCATTAGCAACGCCTCTGGAAGAAAAACATAGCACGTGCTTCAATTTTCACAATTTCTTCGCTTACGTAGATGCTTCATCATGGTGGAGTTAAAGTCACTTAGGCCTGAATTATCTACTGAATAAACACAAAGGGCAGGGAGCTCTAACCCTGTTCCTGAAGAGCTACCTTCATGAAAAATTTGGCTCCAACCCTAATCATGCACACATGACCATATGATTATTGCCTTAAGAAGTTCTTGGTCACCTAAAGAGGGGTGTTAGATTTTAGTTGGAGATAAAACCTGCAGGAAAGTAACTCTTCAGGAACAGAGTTGGAGAGCAATGACTTTGGGTGTACAATCATGGAAAAGGTATCAACAACAGAGTGATTGATGTTGATTATTTCCCTAAATAATAAATTCTCAAAAACTCTTTTGCTCTCATGATGGTGACGTGTTTGTCATGTCTGCCACACAGCAAAAAGGACCTGGGTTCTACTCCTGGGCTTGGCAAGGGCATTTCCCTGTGGAGTTTGCATATATATAAAGCCATTTCTTTACTTGCTCCTGAAGTTATTAAACAGTGTGTTACAACCCAGTCTAGGTCAAGCCGTAACATACGGGTTAATAAAATAAACTATGACCGCTGTTACGTTGTGTTCTTTTATTTGTGTATTTAGTGGTAACTTCTTCAAAAGCCGGCAAGGCCAAAATAATAAACAAAACCCATCTAACTTTTCATATTCAAACTAATTTCCCTACGCCAAAAAAAAGCAAACAAACATAAAAGCACATCGGCTTCCCTCACTCCCTAGCTAACCCAAAACCAGGAGAAAAGATGAGGAAAAATAAATGTCACCAGCTTCCTACTGACCACAGGGCTATTCAAATATATTTACCAAAATATATATATATATACAAAGTCAACAATCAGATCAATAGGAAACAACACAAACAGAGTCCGAGCCAGGCACCAGGTCATACACAAGAACAGCATTTGAAATAACACACAAATTGTAAAGGCGCGCAAACACACTGCCAATCACAAAGGAGACAATACGTACCCCGGGCTGTGATTTGGCCTCTGTTTAAAAACACTGACGGAAGTGCTCTCCACCAATCACCAACCAGGAGACAGGGCCAAGTTCAAGGTTGTCTCTCTATGACAGGAAAAAAAAAAAAAAAAAAAAACGGATTCAGTGAAGTGAGCTGGACCTGCAGATGAAAGAAAACATAGTAGCAAAAATATGAACAGGGACGTAACACAGTGCATTTTTCCATTTTACTTTAAACATGATAACATATTAAACTGAGTGCTTTTATATAAAAGCCTAGCATGAATTACAGGCAGCTTTTATGGAACATCCCTCACCACCTTCTGACCAATCGGCTTTGAGAATTTAACAGCGCTGTGATATAAAGCTGACAGTCACACAGCGGGCATGATAGATAAGATGGAGTTTTGACAATGATACAGAAAATCAATCAAAAACTCAGGCTCATTGAAGTCACACATAACAAAGACATCCATTTCCTCCACCTGTCAGCAATACTACATAAAATCACTGAATAGAGGAAACAAGAACCGAGACTACCTTCAAAGCCTGAGAACTCAAATTGTTGTTTTATTCATTCAGTCATTCATTTTCTGAACTGCTTAATCCTAATTAAGGTCACGGCGAGGCTAGCACCCATCTAGCGCCCATCTGTGAATATCCAAAGCGTAATCATTTAAAGTGAAATTTAAACCAAGCTTATTAAAAACTCATGCATAGTTTTTGTCAAGTCCTATCAAAGCACACGATGCCTAATAAAATCTTTTTCATGGAAAAAAATAAAAATGAGTAATAAATCCTCACAAAGGAGGGCACCACTGCACTGTAAAAAGTCGCACGTGACTCACATGGAAGAAGCTGTAAAGAATGAAGTGTTTGTAATAGAATGTATTGAGGTACACACCATTCGTTCATGTACATGATCAGACGCTTGTCTGATGTATGTGAATATAATGTAGTATTATGTTTAGATTCACTAATTTATATCTGATTTGTTAGCTTAATATTTGTATACTGTTATTTTTCTGCCATTTCTTGCTTTATATGAACTGACATGTCCATTTCCTACTCTCACGATTTTACTTCCTCGTGAGTGTGAAAACAAATTTTCAAATGGACTAATGCAAACTATCCAACAGATTTGAGCAGATTGCAACTTTGATAAGCTCACTGATGATGAAAATATCCATATTTTCGATGTAACAGGAGAGTTTGGAAGGCCTTTCTTTCATTTCACTTTAATTAGTTAAAAGAAGGCTAAATCTCATACAAAGTCATGTGCTTTGTGCAGCAATTTGATTTGGCTACATTCAAAGAGTTGGAAGGCAATTTGACTACATTCTTATTCATTTTATTACACTGCCCAGCCAAAAAAAAAAAAAAAAAAGTCCTGCATTCTAATATTTTATTGGACCGCCGTTAGTCTTGTGTATAATCTCAATGGTATTGTTACTTCAGTAGTTCCTTACTTCAGGTCGAGTCTCTGCAATATTATGCGGCAACATAATGAAGTTAGCTGACAACTAAGTCAGCAGGTTATCACATCAATGGACTTTTTTTCCCCTGAAGGCACAGATATAAAACTTGGGGTAGGATAGTGAAAGAGTGGTTCAGGGAGCATGAGGAATCATTTTCACACATGAACTGTCACCACAGAGTCCTGACCTTAACCCTGCTGAAAGCCTTTGGGATGTGCTGGGATGTTATGGAGTGGTTTGATGTTGCTTTAGTTTGCTGAAACAATGCCATCTGTTCTGTAATCAAGGCTCAAGGTGGCCCAACAAAATATTAGAGTGCATGACTTTTTTTGGCCGGGCAGTGTACAGCAAAAAGTATGAAACGTTATTTTAGCCTTATTATAATATAACTATTACATTTATATCTTATTGATATTATTGTGGGCGGCACGGTGGTGCAGTGGTTAGCACATATGCCTCACAGCAAGAAGGCCTGGGTTTAATTCCTGGGCTCTGGCGTTTCTGTTTGGAGTTTGCATGTTTTCCCCATGCTTGCATGGGTTTTCTCTGGGTACTCTGGTTTCCTCCCACTGTCCAAAAACATACACATTAGGCTATTTGGCTGTTCCAAATCACCCCAAGGTGTGAGTGTGAGTATGAATGGCGAGGTTATCTGGATGTACCCTGCACACACCCTTAGTTTGATTCTTAGTCAGTTGATTTTGGTTATAGTGAGGAATTACTATCTTCTGAGAAAGAATATAAAAAAGGACTGTTATTCTAAAATGATTAAATTCATATGCTGAGAAAAGCAGAAACGACAACATTCTGTTATTCTGTGAAATATTCATTTAAAAAAACTCCTAAATCAAACCTTCTGGAGTCTACATCAAAGGTAATATTATGCTGAAGGTTAGATTAGCACTGACAATATAATGCACATAAAATAACAAACTCCTCCAGAAATAAAATGACCCATTTTCTTTGAAATCAACTTCCATGCTAAAAATTCACACTGACCAAGTGAATGCATATATTATGATCTGTGTTTTGTGGTGATAATTCAGAGGGAATTGAGTTGGCGGATAATTAAGTGCAGGCCAGAGCAGAGGTGAAAGATGAATGAGAGGCAAGCGTGCAGAGCCTTGCTTCAGTATTCCACACGTGAACTTCAAGCTCATCGAAGTAATACAAATACATCGCCGTGAATTATCAATTTGTTATGACAACATGCAGATGACATGCATTTCAGCCAACACTTTGATGCTTCATGACTGCAGAAGCTGCTGAGTCATTCCATATAATTGGCAATGTTTTCAACTTACCGAGACCTTCCACCAATCTCATTTCACACCCACTAAAGATAAGTAGGTTGTTGCAGGTGCATATCTATATACATATACAAATACATACATATATACATACATGCAGACAATATGCACCTGCAACAACCTACTTATCATTAGTGGGTGTGAAATGAGATTGATGGAAGGTCTCGGTAAGTTGAAAACATTGCCAATAAAATTCTTAATTTATTTGAAATTATACTTAACATTTTATTTCTGTTTGCTAGTTAAATAAAGAAAACTGAACACCAATCATCCATAACATTAAGTAAAGGTGAGGTGAATTACATTGATTATCCCATTACAGTGGCACCTGAAAAGGAGTGGGATATATTAGGCATAAAGTGAAGTCAGTTATCAAACATGATGTGTTACAAGCAGGAAAAATGAGCAAAGGATCTGAGTAACTTTTAAACAGAGCCACATTTTGATGGCTAAACAACTGGGTGTATTCATCTCCAAACTAGTAGGTCTTATGGGGTGTTTGCACTGGTTTGCAGTGGTACGAAACTTCCAAAAGTGGTCCAAGGAAGGGCAATGAACTGGTAAAAGTGTCATGGGTGCCCAAGGCTTACTGATGCACATGAGGGAAGAACACTATTACTGTACATCTGCTTTGATTTCACAGTAAAGCATTTGGAACACAGACTACTGAAACTGTTACTGCTGGCTATGATAGAAAGGTGTCAGTACACACAGTGCATTGCAGCTGGCTGTATATGGGGCTACCCAGTCGCAGACCAGTTAAGCGGTGTTAATGTTATGACTGATTGCTGTAAATATAAAATGCTAAATTTACCTCAGTGTTTAGTTTGGCCCTCTTTTTGCCCTTTCCTGTTTTTGCTTTCATTTTCAGTAGAACTATGTTCCAGATTGTAACTCTTCCTAAAGACTGGCTTATTGTTCATCTTCTTCCACTTAATAGTTGCAGGGAGGCTGGAGCCCATCCCAGCCGACTCTGGATGAAGGCAGGGTACACTCTGTACAGCTTGCCAGTGTTGACACAACCATTCACACCTGGGCAATCGATGCATGTCTTTGGACTGTGGCAATGATGTGGAAACCGGATTATCTGGTGGAAAACCAGCAAGCATGAGGAGAAACATGCAAAACCCACACAAGAGTCAAAGCTAGGAGCTTCTTACTGTTAGGTGCAAGTGCTAGCTACTACGCCACCATGCCACCATGCCACTCTCTTCCAAAAGACTGTCTTTAGAGAAAAACCTTTGTGCAATCAATTCAATCCTGTATTTGTTTGAATGAATTCAAACCTTGACTCGAACTACACCATTTCCAATGTTCCAGATTGCTTTTTCTTGTTCAAATAATCTCTCTCTATCCATTTTAGACTTTGTCTCCCTAATATATTAATCCACTTACTTCCTAAACACGTTTTAAAAAATATTTTATTCAGAGAAATACAGAGATTTTTTTTATTTAAATGTGAAAAAAATACATAATTTTTTTTTTATATAAAACAATTAAAAAAAATACATTCTATGTCATTGTGCTTGCATACAACTGGAGTATATAATTTGACTTATAAGCCTAATAAAGTAAATTGTTGTGTTTTACATGACATCTACCGTAACCTATACAGTACATAGAGCAGGGAATATGGGTTTCAGAAATATACTATATAATATAACATTTCCTAAAAGTATAAGGTGCTTAAGGCTTCTATTGATTTGTCATATTTTTATTGCTACTGTTCAAGAAAAAAAAAAAGTTTCTGCCTGCAGAGACCTCCCTAAAGTACCACCATGGAGAACTCTGTTCTTCTATCTACAGTATGGTCTAACATTTGGTTGCAAGTTAACAATGATTTGTGGTTGCCAAAGCTTTTCTTGGCACTTTAAACGATTTCCTTACCTACTAAAGTTTGCTAACGTGGCACTTTGGGATGCTCTCGCTACCCTCAGCATTTTAGTCAGAGACGCGTCGAGGAAGGCTGAGGTAATTGTGATTAATGTTTTAAGGCAAGAGTGAGTTGTAATGCACTGTTGGACATGTGTTGCAGAATTAGATGTGGTAGTACACACATCCCTAATAACCATCTTATTTTTGTATGTGTGTTTTGGTAATTTCTTGCGAGGGCCAGTGTGCTTTGCAAGAGGCAATAATCTCAGCTTTTGTGGACATCCTTAAACAAGCTCTGACACCTCATATTTATTCATGTCAGTCTATTGCATAAATGCTCTAGTACTTTCATTAAAATAAACCTCTTAAGAAAAGAAGGCAATAAAGAGCTGGAGTTAATGCTTTTTAGTCCTCTCTTATGAATATTGTAATTGCCTAGAGATGAAGTGGGAATAAAAAAAATTGTAATGTTGGGATTCAGCAGTCAGCACCCTTTAGAAGTAACCCCTCCACAGTTTTCAGCCTTGTGATCATTTAGGGTTGCCAAAGGTCCCGCCGTCCCTTTTTCTGAGAGAGGCCTTTGATTTTCAAACCATCTGCAACACTAAGATGCAGGTTCACTGAAGCTCTTCTGTGCTTCATCCATGTAAAATCCACCGGGGTTTACTCGTATGGTTCGCAGGGACCTATCAAAAGTGTGGTTTGCCACTTTATTGGGGACATCCTTTTCATGTGCCTGCTATCAAAGCCATCAAAGGACAGGCCAAGGGTGCTTCAACTGCTTCAAGAAATCCAAATGGCAGAACAAAAAACTGCCCCCCCCCCCACAAAGCAATTTGGCAGAACATAATAACACCCAAAAGACATTTTCTTTCAATTCCACAGTGGCCACTGACAGCATTATCTCCTGCACTGTGCTATTTATCTATAATTGGAGCTTAACAACTCTTTATATTTGCTGTCAGGTGGATGATGTAATCATCACCACTACATTGTATGCATGGGGTCCCACAGGATGCAGTGTGAGTAATATTAGGCAGTCAAAAATGAACATAACAGGACAATAAGAGATTACATGTAGTGTGGCTTGCCCGCCTTTCTTGGATATGGAAGCCGTCTCAGCAGCAGTCTCTCTGTCTGGAATCGAACCCTGATTCTCCTTTATCCATGGTCACTGTGGTAGGTGCCCAAAGTACCTTAAACTGGAAGTTAATTAAATTCGCAGACCTTTGAATGGGGCATTGGAGTTGTGGAGCTAGATTATCTAGATTCATCCAAGAGTAACATGCAATCAATACAATTGCTTCATTTCTTTCTACAAGGAAGCACGCTGTCACAAATTTCTCCTCACCCGATTAGTAAGGCTTGTCCTTGTTTAGCTCACTGTGTGATTTTGTTATGCTTTTGGTTCTGCGTCCTCTCCTGTTTTGTTACTGGGTTCTTTTTCCTGATTATATATTCACTGGTTTTCTGTTAACTCTTGATTACTTTGTCTATTTATACCCTGGTCTGTTTATGTCTCATTGCGAAGTCTATTGTGCATTTCTGAACCTTGTTTCCTGCTCCATATTTTCTGATTGTGACCCTCACCAAGGGAGGTTTATTGCTGTTTATTGCTGCCTTCTTTGGTATTAGCTCATGCTATGGACTATGATTCTGACTGTTGAATTCACCCTAATGAAGGACATGATGAGTTTATGCATTTGTGTCTTGCCTCATCAACCCCCCCCCCCTTATTTTCATACTTACAATGACAGATTAGTACTAAAAGGGGTCGATGTGAACTACCTGGTATTGGAGCTGAAATCCTTTCTAGTGCGTCTTTTTCAAATACACTGGCTTTTTCCACACAGGTGGCACAGTGGTGTAATGGTTAGCACATCTGCCCCACAGCAAGAGGGTCCTGGGTTCAAGTCCTCGGGCCCTGTTTGCATGTTCTCTCCATGCTTGCAGTTTATTTTTTTCCCCCAGGTGCTACAGTCTCCTTCTGCAGTCCAAAGACATACACATTAGGCTAATTGGCTGTTCCAAATTGCACCTGGGTGTGAGTGTAAATGGCAGTGAGTGTGTGTTGGCCCTGCAGTGGACTGGCGAGCTGTTCAGGGTGTACCCTGCCTTTGTCCAGGGTCATCTGTGATAGGCTCCAGCTTCCCTGTGACCCTAGTAGGAATAAGGGGTTTAAAAATGAATGAATGAATGAATGAATGAATGGATGGCTTTTGCATTTGGTGAATTTAGTTGACGGACCAAGTGAGATGCCTAAGAGCAGTTGAAATCAGTTAACTTTTTGTGTCCAATAATAATAAAAAAAAAATGTCAACACTATTAAAATCCTTTTTTAAGAGTGCTGACCCAGCTTAGAATATATAGTGAAAAGAAAAATACAGTATACCCAAGGGGCTTTTAAAAGTATTCTTATAATTTAGGTTAGCTTAAAGGAATAAGCACAGGAGGTCGATTGAAGTGGAAATACAACCCAGAAAAACTGGCCACTCAGCAACTTGCCAACAGGTAAAAGCAGAAAACCTGCCATTTCTTATCACTCAGAATTTTAAATCCTAATCTCAGTTCAAATACATTTTAAACTGTTCATTGGATTTCCATCCACAGGATAGGGATCTTTGATGAACGTTTTGACTTCATCTTGCCAAATCTTGTGATTGTTGTTTGATCTGTCAGATTCTATGCTGTAAGACGAAGATGTGTGAAAAGCATCTGGATCTTTTGCCAATTTCAACAGGACTGTGCGTTACTAGACTGTGTGTTATTTCTTGATCTGCAAATACTGACTTGTCTGATTCACTGACCACAGGCTTACTTCTCTCGAGGACTATCGAATGTGCTTCTCCTGCCAGTGTCGGCATTATAAGTCCATTATGATATCGCGATCCATAGGAGGTTTATTTTACAGTAATTTATATTTTTAATAATGTTTCTTAGTTATCATTTTAAATACTTTATTAGTACAATAAGAATATCTAGAACTTGTGTGTGTGTGTGTGTGTGTGTGTGAGAGAGAGAGAGAGAGAGAGAGAGAGAGAAAGAGAGAGAGA
>JAQMYF010000004.1:20614356-20626317 GCA_030014195.1 Neosilurus mollespiculum
TCTCTCTCTCTCACACACACACACACACACACACACACACACACACACACACACACACACACACACACACACACGTGTTCTACAGAATTATACAAACAGATATATCTGTTTCTGAATGCTGTTCCATTCCACCATGGAGTTGAAGTGCCACTCATCTTCCAGACCTCATCTTGCTCCCTCCCTTCTTCTCAGTGAAATGGTCCAAGAGCAATTGGAAGCAATCATGCAACACCTAACGCTTGCTGTCTTGCTCAATTAGGAAACATTTTGTTTGATCATTCTGAGAGGCCTGTCCATATGCTGGGCCATATGTTACCTTTAATGGCACCACATCACCCAGCATGTCTGTGTGATGAAATGTACTAAAACTCATTATGTCTTTTATTCAAGTATGGGTATTCTGATGCAACTATCAATAGGCCATTTTAGACCCAAATATCCTAAATGATTAGGAGGATTCTGTCACTCAGCAGCATTTTTACCTTTCTTATAGTATCTTCACAGCTTGTTATCATCTTATTCGTGTTGCTAAGAAGACCTACTTAAGCTGTTGAGACTGCCTGCCTGCTCTTGAGCATATTTTCTTATTAAGGAAGACGCGTCATGGGATTAGCCATGTCCCTAATGAGGAGGGTGGTGTTGTTAACATGTAGGTAATTACGGCTAGTGGTAGTGCAAGGTGTCTGTGAGCGTGGGGTGAGATTGATGCCCTCTGATCAAGAATCAGGCTTTAGCTCTCACCTCCTGGGAGATGTAGGAGATGGAGCCTAGCAGAGTGTGCATTCATCATCCACTCAGCACACACAAGTCAGAGAAAGGAGCACAGAGAACACACACATAAACGCTTCCAAACTGCATTTACTTGAGTTTGCAAGTTCACCCTCGATATGATGAAGCAAACATGACACTTATACAAGAGTTTATTGACTGAGAGCACAAACGCAAACACATATATATCTCCATATGATATCCCTCACATTCCCCCATAGTCCAATTTAAAGTAGACAGTTGACCTAATCCACGTGTCTTTGGACTGTGGGTGGAACTGAAGTACCCTGAGCAAAACCAACACTGGTGCAAGAAAATGCAAACGCCACCCTGAAAATCTATAGCTGACCAGCAGGTTATGAACCTGGTACCTGCTTGCTGTGAGGTGGTTCTTACACCACCATGCTAGCATTCTAACAATGCAAAATGATGCATGCAGCCTCTGGATGAGGTTTACACAGCTATTTGCCAAGGCTTGTTGTGATCAGCATGAAAACTGATCCAGCATAATGTGGGAGTTGTGTTGATTGCCAGCTTTCCATTGATCCTTAGCATGAATGCTTACAAATATTAACAGTTCAGGTTTGGTGTTTGTTTAAGCAGTCAAAGCTAAACCAATTTTACCAATTTATATAATGTTCCATCAGGTGATGATCAGTTATCAGCTATGCACCTCTCTTTACCTGAGTGTCCAAGACATAAAGCTACATGTCTAATGATACGACTACAAAGTCATTCACCAACCTCTGGCCTAAGGTGGCCTCGTACCAAGTACACTTATGAACCACCTTGTGCAAATATGGTGTTTGTTTTGAAAAGCCTATGGCACCAGATATCACGCCTATTTCTTGCTTGCTGTCCATTCAATCCCAAATTTCCTCCCTACAGGTGTTGGGCCACGTGGTAGAGGTTCCTGTGGCTTTGGGGGTGCCCCGGTTTCCTTCTTCCGGGCTTGTCCTTGTGCTTTTTTCATGGTGCCAGTTCTTTGAAGTCTTTGAATCACTTTTTTGTCTGACACTTTCCCTGAGACCAGTTTGCCATGGGACACCCTTCACCCCATTAAGGAGGCAATTCATAAGATTGGATTCATTAACTATTATTTGAGGGATCAGGGATGTAACTGGCAGGGCAGAATATTTGATCTATTGACTGGTTGCATATGTCAGACCTATGACCTGTTTTGCTGAGGCAGAGAAAATATGCGGCTGTCAAACAACATCCACTTCATCAACTGAGTTGGTGTCCTGGTAAAGAGAGAGCTCAAAGCAGATGGTGGATAGAAGGATTGCGAAAGTATTTTTCAAGGCTTGACTGCTTTATCATTTATCTTGATACACTTTCAATTACAGCCTTTGATATCTTATTTTAATATACATTTACAGTAGCAGTAACTCTCGTGAGTTAATATGTCACCTGACATTGTGCCATGTGTGCATTTGTGATTTGCGTAATGCACAAAACATTTGTGATCAGTAGGGGAGAGCCTAAAAATTAATCAGCTCTCCAATATTCTTGTGCACAGAAAAATCGGCCAAATTTCAAATTGCAAAACATACATTTTTGGAGCAGATTTTCTTATTTCTTTACCTTGGGACTTGCATGACCGTATACACCAGACATTTAAATGTTTCATGGTACTATCTTTGCATACAAGAACACTATGTACTGTACAGTAAATGAATTTCCCCATTTCCAGTTTTTCACCTAACACTTTGCTGCAGCAACGAGCTATGACAAGGAAATGGTGGTACATGAGTGATACTTTTCATTCTAGCTTTTTTTCCGACCAATGATTTGTTGTTAGCTCCATTGAAAGCTTATTAATTTTTTTGTTTTTTTCAGTTTGAAGTTTGGCCCAGGCCAAACTTTTCTCCCTGTGCTTGAGTGGGCTTCCTCCGGGTACTCTGGTTTCCTCCTACAGTCCAAAGGCATGCACATTAGGCTCATTGGCTGCTCCAAATTACCCGTAGGTGTGGATGTGAGTTTGAATGGTTGCATAGTGTGTTGCCGTACGATGCTCTGGCGAGCTGTTCAAGGTGAACCCCACCTTTACCCAGTGTCAGCTGAGATAGGCTCAGGCTCCGTGCGACCCTAGTTGTAGGATTAAGTGGTTCAGCAACTGACTGAGTGTGTGACAGAGAGACACACACACTCACACCTATATTATACACAGTATATTACCCTCACCTGTGACAGTAGTGATGCGACGGTTTATAGCATCACAGAAACTTGAAAAAAAGCTGGTGAATGTACGCACATGCGTGTGTGAGATTTTCGGAACACTGATTTAAATAACAAGACCATGTTTTATTTCTTTATTTGCAGTGCTATGCATTTAAAGTTAGAATGAAACCGACTGAAATTTCCACGTGCCAGGCACTGCAGGAGTACAGCATTTGTTACATCTTTTCAATTAGCTTTTGTTATATACTAGGTATAACACACCCCCCCCCCCCATCAGATCTGTTTATATCACTTGAAAAATGAAATCTGTGTCAACACATTTCACAGTGCTTACTACTTTAAAAATCCTAACCCATGCATTTTCTGCTCCGTGTCTGTCGGAGAGGGAGGGATGTTTTTTTTTTTTTTTTCATCATGCCTTAAAATGTTTTGTTTCCCTGTGCCGATTTTCCTACCCAGCAATATCTAGGCCACACTTTGCTGTTTCAAACAAACATTTGGAGGCAGCTAAATATAACCCAGCATAATTTATAGCTCGTCCTCTGAGAAACTCTTAGTTTGGTGGAGTCACTCTGAAGTGAACTTGTCTTGCTTGATCACAAATGAAAGCTTCCGACATGTTTATTCAAACATGCATTGTCTAAGTACTCTATGCTTTATGCTGTTACTTTTGGGATAGATTTGGTCTTTGAAATCAGCTTGTTGTAGATTGTCCAGTCAAGAGGAACACAATGACAGGTTTAAGATGCTCTCAATTGCCCCTACTGCTCATCAACCAGTAAAAGTCAATAGACACGAAACACAGTGCTCGCTAGCTCAAATCAATAGACTTTACAGCTCACACATATCACACATCATAACCCAAGTGACAGGACTGAAAGCCATATCCCCGTGTTTGTGTGCATCATATCTTAATGAGATGGGTTACGCAGCAAGATCCTGCTGCTTTCCTACTTTATATGTAAAATCATTCCTGTTCAATTCTGAATAATCCAGACACTGTATATATCATAATAATAAGCATGCATGCACCTGTGGCCCTGGATCAGATGTGGAACCCCATCCCCACCCCCCACCCCAACACACACACACACACACACACACACACACACACACACACACAAACACACACACACACCATACTGCTTCACCTACAAGCCCAACCCTCTGCTTGCTTTCTGTGCTGACGTTTTGACCACAGGCCATTTTGGAGCTGTTTATTTACAGGATGTTGGTTATAAATCTTCCATAGTTAAAGAATACGTCTCCGTTTTCCTCCACATGCTTTGGGTATAAGAGCTTATTGTGATTTATCTCATTGCTTTTGCAAACCAGGACACAATAATCCTCTTTAAACCAGCTACTAGTTTCAGAGTGTGTGCGAAAAGGAACGTGCTGAGAAAGCCACGATTTATGCTCAGCTATCAGAGAAACATATGGCGTCAGGCCACTGAGGACACCTTGAAAAGATTGATGGTGTGCCTGACTTTAGCATTTGAACATTTAGAACGCAGATTAAGTCTAGACTAGATTTCATTCTTAAATATAGCTGCAAGCACTGATAACAAGTGCAGAATCCAGTCGGATGGGAGATAAACATAGGAGTACGCTTGGAATAATAACAGAATTATTATTCATTCATTTATTTGACTCAGCCGACTCTGGGTGAAAGTGCGATACACCCTTAAGAGCTTACCAGTCTATCGCAGGGCCAGCAAACCACACAACCATTCACACTCACAGGTGGAATTTGGAACAGCCAGTTAGCCTGACGTGCATGCCTTCTGACTGTGGGAGGAAACCGGAGAACCCGGATGAAACCCGTGCAAACTCCGTCCAGAAATGCCCTCGCCAAGTCTGGGACTTCAACCCATGACCTTCCTGCTGTGAGGTGATTCCAGATTGATTATGGAACAGGACATTATATGCAACATGGCAGGCACAGACAACAGTTAAAATTTAAACCTTCAATAACTTCAAAGTTTACAATTTATATAAACAGCACTTTATCCAAGTAAACATTACAAAAAATATTATTATTTTTATTATTATTTTTAAAAATGTATTTGTTTAATAGGGACTTTGACAGTAAAATGAAGTGTGATTAAAAGGTTCCAGGTCTGTTCCTCTAGCAAATAACTGGAGCATTGCAGAGTCATGCCTGGGCAGCAGTAGTGAGCAGTAACTCTCATGATTCATTATGCCACATGGCATCATGGAATCAACATCGGAGACTGTGTTACATGTTTTGTGCATTTGTTATTTGTACAATTTACAAGAAGCTGTGACTGGCAGAAGAGACCCTTAACATGCTTTAATATGCCTCAGGCAATGAAGCAATGAACCAGACGCAGAACTTTTTTTGATCGTACCTCCTATAACCACTAAAGTCTAATCTTGTTCAACCCATAAACCCAACCAAGAAATGTTGACAAAGGGTTTGGATAGACATTTCTTTTTTTGGAACCTCTCTGCTTGAAGGGGGAGGCAGAGTAAGGAAAGATAAGACTGTCTCTCCAGGAAGTCTATGAAGTCTATCCAAACACACATATTCAAGAAATCTATCCAAACCTCTAAGATTCCTTTGAAAAGCCTCAAATTTGAAAACTGCTCAGAACACAAACACATGCCTATAGTGAAAGTTATAGCAATAACTATATCATGAATATATATAACTATACAGTTCATATGATTTGCTATTTCAGGACACAATATATACGACTCACAAAGTTTAGTTATATACTTACAGCTTGGGCTTGCCTAAAATATTGGTGGTGTGTCTTTGAATATTGCACACTGGTCTTATTGTCTGATCATTGTTGTCTGATCGTTTTCAAAAGGAAATCTGATCATGTTTTTTTCCGCATAGGGAATCATCTGATTTCAGGTGGTGACTTTGATGGATTCTTTAGTACTGTGATGATGGCAGATGGAATAATGGATTATGAGATAGGCAAAATTGTGAGGGTATTTTTAAAACAAACAAACACAACTTGAAACCAATGCATGATGCTACAAACTTTTTTTTCATTTCAGTTACTTAATCTTATTCCCAAAAGTGTGTTGTGGGTAAAAAAAAAAAGGAAAAAAAAAAAAAAGAAAAAAAAACAGAGATAGAAATACGACTTGGGAAACCCTTGGCAATTTTTGTAAAAATATGCCTTAGGTGGAGGGGGTGCCATATTGGGCATTGCATCATGGGTACATTGAAATCAGTACTACTTTTATCTGGGGCAGGGGCATTTGGGACTCCCTCAGCTATTTCCCGCAGTTTCCGCTATTGCCAAAGGTTTCCTAAGTGGCCGCTATGCAGCTTCTCGTAATCAGTGTTGTTTACAAACTTATAAATAAGCTAAGTATTACACTCCTTCAAAAAATGTGATTTCTTTTTCTTCTTGAAATGATTTTTTATGCCAAAAAAAAAAAATCTACATTTGTACACAGGAAGCCAAACGAACGTATTATTGTTATGCACTACTTACTGGTTCATTTGGATTCAAAAACTGGTTCATGCGGGCCACATTTCAAGATAACTCCTCACCAACATGGCATGATAGGCACCCAAGGCTTTTTTCAAAGAGCATAAACCTACAGAAATGGCTGAGAGAGTCCCAAATGATACCAGTAATAGAAAAATAGCACGGTCTGTAATGTCTTATAGTTTCTTAACCTCAGCTAGATCATTCAGATTCATAAGGGGTCTCGACTAGAGTGTGTGGCACTGTGTTTTACTTGAAATTATTATGTTGGTTCTGTTTGTCAAAGCATAAACTAACTATTAGCATAATTGAAACTACTGTGATGATGACCATGTAGTACTAAAAAGACTTTAAATTCATTCTACAGTACAGCGCTGCATTTTCAGGTTATTAATTAGCTCTTCTTTACTTTTTCACCAAGCTTCATATCTGGCTGTTCATTCACAAAAATGAAAACATTCTGCTTATGCAACTTTTTATTATGTCCCATATAATCCCAGTCTACAGATCTAGTCTCAGCCAGATGCCCTGTGTTACTTCTCTTACAGCATTAATTTACATCTTTTCCAGCCAGCCATTCAGACTGCAAGTTTAAGATTATGAAAGAAAACTTTTACAGCTCCACTGCATTAAGAAGACCAAGACTTGAAATGAATATAGACTTTTTTCCCCCCACCTCGTTCTGCCACTGCACCTCGACTATCAGTCAGTCAGACTGCTGCTATTTTTATTTAAGAGCATTTCTAACTAGTGTGTCAAACTTGGAAGATTTTGACAAGCAGATCCCAAAATGTCAGAGGAAGACAAAATAGAAGAAGCGGAAAAAGACCAAAAAGAAGAATGAGGAGAAGGAGAATGCTAGTAACGCTGGTAATTAAAGTTCTGCATTGGTGACTGAAAGGTTGAGCCATCAAGCAAAGTGCTTAATGCGCAGCTGCTCAACTGTAGTCATCGCCTGTGCTCTTCCTTTTCTTTGTCCAAAATAATTACGGTACCTATATAATCTTTTAGCTAACGTTATTAATGGAGAAAAAGAAGAATGTTTATCTCTTGGAAAGGTGAAGGTGTTGAGATAATCTTGGCTTGGCTAGGTCGATATAGACAAGAGTTTATATAATGTGAAAAATCTTAATGTATGTCTTTATGCACTTACGCCAACGTACTCTTTATCAGAAGAGTACATTTAAGTAACAGTTTAATAAAGCATCTAGCAACACCTTTCTACAGGTTTGAGTATTCAGTGAAACAAACACAAAGGCTACTTTGAAAGTAATTGATATAAACCTTTGCTATTAGGCCACAGCAATTATTTGGTTGGATCAATTCCTCACTTTGTTTTCCTATTTTCCTTCACTGAAAGGAAGGCCCAGTTGAGAGGACAACAAATGATTGGGCCTCAGGCAAAATGATCAATATTACTTTCTCTAATATCACTTTGCTTTCTTTCTCATTTCACACACACAGAGACACACACACACACACACATTCATCTTACTATTTGTATGAAGTTTGTTTACCGACTTACAGTACTGTGTAAATATTATAGGCACATGCAAAGAAATGTTGTAGAGGAAAGAAGCTTCACATTTACATATAACAGGGATGGGCAGCTTCATCAGTGGTAAGGGCAACAGGGGTCTAAATTACAAATCCATCCTTTCATATAGTTCACACACAGGGCCTCCTGTAAAACACAAAATGACATACCACCAATCTTACTTACATAGGCCCATATGTTTTAAATCACTGATCATTAACATTACATTCATAAAACTACAGTACAGGCGTACAGAGGTGTTCAAAGTGCATACATTCTTTACTCAGGTAGTATAAATAGTTTTGTAAAAAAGACAAGCCACTCTCTCTCTCTCTCTCTCTCTCTCTCTCTCCTCCATGGCATTCTCGGGACTGTCCATGTTTTTTGTTTCCTTGAAGTCAGTGAGCAATGCTGAAAGCAGAGAGAAAAAAAAACCCTTTGGTTAGAAAATTTTAGAGTTAAACGAATTTGGTAAAAAGATAATGTGTTTCCCATCACCAATTAAAAAAAAAAAAAGTCAATCACTTTTCTGTTTTTCCGACCCAGTTTCATTCAAAGTTTCAGTTATATTGTGAACATTAGCTGAGATAAATGGTAAACGACGCCTACATTAAACAGCTGAGCAAAGAGAACAAGCAACCCCCCTGGCTCAAAGCTGTAACAAACCTCCAAATCAGATACTGACTTTTATATATATATATATTGATTTCTTTCTTTCTTTTTTTTTGCCTCAGTTAAAGAAAAAACTAGCGTCCCACAGGCTGGATTGAATTATACTACGGGATACATATGGCCCATGAGCCACCAGTTGCCCATCCATGACATATTCTGTAAATAATTAAATTAAATGTTTCTACATAAAAAAAAAAAAAAAAAGTATAGTAAACAATAGTAAAGGAAATGTGATGACCCTTTGGTTTAAATATATAGTAGTCTCAGGTAGAGCTTGTGCAATTTTACGAGGTAATGAGCTGTAAGTTTTACTGAGTATCTTGCTGAACCAGCTACAGTTATCCTGGAGATTTTGACTCTCACGCTTGCTTTTTATTTGTATGCAAAACCCAGCAACCTTCTAAAAGTGGTCTCTTATGGAATTTACTGCTTTCTTTTTGACATACAAACATTCTTTGTCTGTAATACTTCCATAAACAAACGTAAAAAAAAAATGTTTGGAAATCTAAAATGTTTTTGTACTGACTCACTAATGCACAAGTCATAAAATAAAAATATATAGCAACATTTTTACAAAAAGAAAAAAAGAAAGAAAAAAACCCCAAAACAAAAATGATCACTAAGATTTTTGCACAGTACTTTAAATTTAACCCTCACCTTAATAACAACTAGTTGGTTTTCTACACTTCCTGAAGTTCCCAAAATGCTTCTTGGAGTTCCTATGTGATTGTGATTGGCCCCTCCCTGAAAATCTGCAAGCCATATATTTTTTAAGCAATCAAAAAGAGCTTAGTGTTTTTCCTCAACACTTTTCATGCTTCAGTTTAAAAAGGAAATACACACACACACACACACACACACACACACACACACAAAGAATAAACACTGCATGTCTAATATGTGGAATTAATGTTCTAATGCTGCATTGTTATTCAGCTTGTTAATTTGTACACTTTTAAAGTACTGGGGGATAAAAGCTGCAAATTAATAAATATAACTATTTAAAGAAACTCAAGAAAACTATTAGGAGAAATAGAATATATGCTCTAAATGTTACTGAGTAAAAATAGAAGTAAAAAAAAAGTAGTGGGGCAGAGAGAGAGAGAGAGAGAGAGAGAGAGAGAGAGAGAGAGAGAAAGAGAGAGATGGTGCATTTATTTTCTCTGCATTCCTTTTGTAGCTATACCACATGCAGGAGTTATGGGTATGATAAGAGCTTGTCATACTGTGTGTATTTGTTTGTATGTGATTTCTGCTTGCGTCAGGTAGTCAGGGATCTTCCGCCTGCAGTTCAAACACAAACATCCCACCAGCATGACACACACTTTCTTGCTCTGACTCCCATGGGCATCCCAAAACCCCCTGGGGCTGTGTATGACACATGCCTGCTGGGTGAATAATTTCTCACACCCGCTATCTGGCTATTTCCACTGCTTTGCACAGACACAACTTTTATCTCACTTTCACAGTTTTCTGTCTGTTTTCCCCCCCCTTTTTCTTTCTTTCATTTTTTTTAAATATTATTTATTTAGATTTTTAAATGCCACAAAAAAGAAACAAAAACACAATCTCAAGGTCACGTCTGGTTAGCATAAATTACCAAATACTTTGTTACTGTAGTTAAATGTATCTTGCCTGATTATTTATTTTCAGTTTCTAACTTTGGTTCTTACATTTTAATACAAGTATCTGTACTTTGCAATTAATTTGTTCTTTATGTAACTTTTACTGCATTTGCAGGGAATTCTCAGTTCATTATTGTTTTGCATTATTGTGCACCTTCCCACCAGAAGCACTGATTTCAAATCAAATGGATTAGACTTCAGGTACGACACTGATTACACTAATACAGTCTAGCAACTCTGACTCTGAATCAAAACGTGAGCTGCATTCAGGCAAACAGGTCTTCTTTGAACTTTGAAATTTGAATATGAATTTAAATCTGGTTCAATTTAAACACTAAACCATTTACGGTATGTCATGCATGCTCTTCCTACTCTTCAAATATGTTATTAGCAAGCATGATTAGCAAGCATGCAGGGAATCTAATTTACTTAAATGTATTTATATATAATATATATGTTTTGTTTCATTTAAATTCTGAACCACTTTATCCCTTATTAGGGTCGCAGGGAAGCTGGAGCCCATCCAAGCTGATTTCTGGTGAAGATACACTCAGAACACCCCACCAGACCATCACAGGACCAACATACACACACAACCAATCACACTTCCATTCACATCTAGGGGCAATCGAGAATATCTAACTAGCTTAATTTGCAAAGTACTCAAAGAAAATCCATGCAAGCATGGGAAGAACATGATAACTCCACACAGCAACGCCCTCACTAAGCCCGGGACTCAAACAGTAACATCTTCAAGCTGTGATGCAGACATGCTAACCACTACGTCACCATACCATATCACCATATCATACTATGCATTGCCTTGCATTATAATGTAGATCAGTTAGCATAAAAACACTCAGTAGAATTGCCCTTCAAATGAGCACTTTTTATTTTGAAAACACTTCAGAGCCTTTTTGCATTTACTTTAGTAAAGAAGCTGAATCACTGCTTATTCTTTTATCAGTCTTTTATTTCATACTAGAATCTCTACTTCTGAAATAAAGAGTTTGTGTACTTTTGTGATCTTGGTAAGCCCATGCTTTAATACTTCTACTTCTATAAATAGGTTGAACTGGAGATCACTTCATCCTTTTAGATACCTGCTGATTTGTTCTCAAGAACTTTTACCTTATTCCAGGTCGAGAGATGGGATCATTGGTTATTAGGACTCGAAAGCATAATCTGAAAATGTATTGTGTTTCGCTTGATTGCAGGAGAAAAATCTTACCCGGACAATGAAAGGAAATTATAGCAAGGTGGTTCAGTCTGTAGCCAACGTATAGCTTCTGAGTACAGTTTTCTGTCTGTGTGGATTTTTGCATATTGCTTCAAGTCTGAGGGGTTCCTCTGTGTTCTATAGTTTCCTCCCACCTTTCAAAACTGTGCCACTAAATTGCCTGTATTGTAGATTCTTCTAGATGTGACACTGACAGCACACACACACACACACACACACACACACACACACACACACACACACACACACACAGTAACATCTAAAGTTAATTTGACTAATGGAATACAGATTCAGCTTGACTTAAGCCTGTGTACAGGGTATTTTTTTTCTCGTCCATGATGAAATTAAATGTGTCTGGATGTATTCAAGAGCAAGATGCCACCCTTTTGTCTTTAATTCAATAGCCATTTAGTATTGTTTATTATTTGGTTTAAACAACAAACAATAATGTTGGTA
>JAQMYF010000004.1:20629595-20646364 GCA_030014195.1 Neosilurus mollespiculum
ATATATTTATATATATATATATATATATATATATATATATATATATATATATATATATACAGAACAATCTTATGTAGTAGATATTGCTGAAAATTTCCAGATTACATTTGTTGAAGCACTCTGTGTGATTGAAATAGATTGACTATTGTTCATTATTGCTGCTGTTAATACATTAAAGAAATGCTTTCGAAAGTAAAAACATGTTGATATCGGAAAATATGTTACTTATAATAGTGTACTTTCATATTGGCTTGCATAAATAAATCCTACAAGTCTGCTTGACTAAAAAGGGAATTAGTGTACTATGCACTTTCCTATCATTATTGTTTACCATCAAATAATTAACAATAAAGTACTGATTGAACGTTTAATTGAAAATAAAGATCAGCCTTTTATCTTGCTGAATATAAGCCATTTATGGCAAAGGATAAATATCACCAAAATCTATTTCCTTTGCTTGCTTTTCATCATTTCAGATTCATTTTGTGATTATAACTAACCAGTGATCTTGAATAAATGGGGTGCAATTACTGAATACAGACAATAAGGGTAGATTGAAGATTGCCATTAGTGCCTGTAGTGATGTACTGTTTAGTATGTGATCACTATGTGCTTTTTTAAAAATAGCAAGAGGGTGACGGTAAAGGAGGACGACATGGTGTCTGAAAAAATCAGCAGAATTTTCCAGCTGCTCCAGCTTGACTGAAAATGTGTTTCTGTATAGCTGATCTTATTTTTATGCAAACAAAACAAGGCTGCAGTAAATACATCCTAACCACAGAATAGCCAATATGATAATGTACTCATGTCTCCAGGTCAACTCTGTTCACACTGAAATATACCACAGTGGCAAATTTCTTTGTTTGCATTCAAGAATATATGGTTTTAAGACTTTCCATTTTTACATGCTCAAAAGTGATTGGACAATTGAGGGATAAGCATATTCACTCCATTTGTGGCATGCCTCTTCAATATTTCATGGCAAATAAAATGTCTGGAATTGATTGCAAGTGTTGAATTCACATTTGTCAGCAAGTTTACAGGAGCTTTCAATATGTGCTCCAAAGACATGTCAATACAAGTAAAGCAGGCTGTCATTAGGCTAAAAAACTAAAAACACCTATCAGAGGGATAACCGGAACTTTAGGAGTGACCAAATCAACATTCGGGTGATTATTAAAAGATAAAATACACTGGCAAGCTCAGCAACACCACAGGAACTGGACGACCATGGAAGATGGGTAAACTGGATGATTGCATAATTGTTTTCTTGACTGTCAAAGTTCTCAATTGTGAGACACCTTCATGAATGTAAATTCACAGGATGAACACCCAAGAAATGCCAGATTAGATTTTGCTAAAAAGCATGTCTAGTTCTGAAACATTATAATTTAGCCAGATCAAACCAAGATTAACCAAGTATATCATGTCATATGTCAGAGATCATGGTAATGAGTGTCTATGGCTGCCAGTTGAACGATGTCATTAGTGCTTATTGTATTCTGAAGTGTACAGAGCTGTACCTTCTTCTCAGAATGGTGGACACCATAATATTAATAAAATGATTGTCTACCATACAACCCATGACTAGCAGTCATGACATGACATTTACTAGTGAGTATATGATTACTATGTAGCCAAAAGAGACCCTAATCTTTGGAAAAGCAGAGAAGGTGAAATTGACCCTAAGATCAGGCTACTTTAGTAAATGCAGTTTCCAGCTTCTGTTGTTGTATCAGCCCTGATGAGGAAGCTAACAAGCTAAGGTTTCTTTTACCTCACTTGTGTTAATGTGGGCTGTTCCTGCCTCTGTAATATAGTATTGTACATTAGATAGCATACAGTAGCCTTTGTTACTGTGTACTTTATATAGTGCACAGGTATGCGGAGCAAGAAATCATTTTGGGGTTCATCATCATCATTTTCTAAGTTGCTTAATCCTAATTAAGGTCGCGTACACCCTGGACAGCTCGCCAGTTCATCGCAGAGCTAACATACACAACCATTCACACTCACACTTACGCCTAGGAATGATTTGAAACAGCCATTCCTGCTTAACCTAAAATCTGTAGCCAAAGACCAGCAGTTAAAACAGTCCAGGTGTGGACTGAGGAAACCACCGCAGCTTTACAGGATTGTTCTGACTCTACAGACTGGGGAATATTCGCAGAGGAGACAAACCTGGAGGGTCACACATCAGCTGTGCTCTCCTACATAAACTATTGCACTGACAATGTGATCAACGTAAGGACTGTTAAAATGTTTACATCAGGAGACCAGCAAGCTTACAAAGAGGCACGCCGGGCCCTGCAAAGATGCATCAAAAAAGCCAAGCGCAAATATAAACAACTCATCGAGGAGCACTTTGACGATAACGGCAACAGGAATATGTGGAATAGGATCAAGACACTCACTGGCTACAAGGGACCGCACACATCAGCGGACTCCTTGGACAGCACCCTACCCGACACACCAAACCAGTTCTTTGCTCGACCAACATAACAAAGAGGCACGCACCAGCCCTGCTCTTCCAGAGAGGGGTGATGACCCCATCCAACTGCAGTAGCACCAGATTAGAGCCACCCTCCGCAGAATCCATGCGAACAGGAAGGGTACTTAAAACATGTGCAGATTAACTAGCAGGGGTTTTTACCATTACATTTACCCTCTCACTACTGCAATGTATGGTTCTCACCTGCATCAAAACAGCCACCATCATTCCTGTTCCGAAGAAGAGCACAGTGAGCTGCCTGAATGACTATCGCCCAGTTGCTCTAACCAACATCATCACCAAATGTTTTGAGAGACTTGTCTCCCATTAAGGCTGCTGTCCCTGCTGGTATTTCAATACAGTTCTACTCTAGCGGCGATGGTGCGACAACAATAACCTTGACCTTAACACATCCAAAACAAAGGAGATGATAATGTACTTCAGGAGATCTAAACAAACTAAGCACTCTCCCCTCTATACTGATGGAGAGAAGGTAGAGAGGGTGTAGTGCTTCAAGTTTGTTGGAGTCCACATCTCTGCTGACTTCACCTGGACCACAAAATCTCTCACCAGGTGGGGAAAGCACAACAAAGGATGTACTTCCTCAGAAAAGTCTAACAAGCCCACCTATCATGACCCCTACTGACAAACTTTTACCGCTCCGCCATCGAGAGCCTCCTGACCTACTGCTGTACAGTGTGGTTCAACAGCTGTACTGCAGAGGACAGGAAGGCCCTGCAGCAGGTGGTGAAGACAGCAGTGCGAGTAATTGGAACTAGAATACCCCCACTCAGTGACATTTACTCTAGCAGACTTCGAAGGAGAGCCAGTGGAATTATTAGGGACCCCACACACCCTGGACACCCCCTTTTCTCCGCTCTCCCCTCCGGAAAAAGGTACAGGGCACTAAAAACAAAAACTAACAGTCTCAAGAACAGCTTTTATCCACAAGCTGTTAAATGTGCAACCCCATCACCACCTTCACATACACTTAATTACCATCATTCAGAACTTATTCAGACCTAGATCTTCCTGTAGAGTGCAATATTAATCTTTAAGTGCAATACTCATATTTAAGTTCAATACTATTGTTTAAGTGCAATACTCATGTTTAGATCAGGTCTCGAACATCATATAAAAATTTTAGCATCATGCACTTTATGATTAAAAAGCTCTACCTCTCACCTGGTGTATACCATGCTCCTTTGACACATCATGCACCCTTCTGTGTATTTCTCTTATTGTGTGAATATGTGGATAAGTGTATAAGTCTGTACATGTGTAAATATTTGGAAAGATGTATATTTGTTTGCATATACAGGATATATGTATGCATATGTGTATATATGTGTACATATTGGTATGTGTATATATGTGTACATATTGGTATGTGTATATATGGGTATGTAGGTATATGTACATATATAGCTTAGTGTAGTTACTACCTTGGTTGTCTTTTGCGTACTTTTTTAAAAATAATTGCTGCAAAACAGAGAGCTGCTAAACTGATTTTCATTGTTCATGCAACAGTTGACAATAAAGATCTCTTTATCTAAGATGCAAATTCCACACTGAAACAATCGAGATTGGGAATCAAACCCAGGACCTTCTTGCTGAGAGGCGGACGTGCTAACCACTGCGCCAAAGTGCCACCCAGTTTGGGATTTTACCATCAAAATGTAAATATTCCATTCACTGGGCCAAGTAAGGTAATCTCATCTGCCTCCTTCATTTTACAAAGACACTTTGGCAAGAATAGCATTGGGTCAAAGAGCACTAGAGAATGCAATTATAATCAAAAAAAATTTCTGTGATTAATTAATCAAAATTAACATGTTTGACAGTCCTAATCTTTACATATTACTTTCAGATTGCAGTGGCATGTACCTCATTCCATGTACCTGGGACCAGATCCAGATCCTCCTTGACCGTGAACAGGATAACACACTTACTGAAGAATAGGAAGAACAGGAATGATGGTGGTCTCCTGAACTGGTGGTATACCGGAATAAATAAAGGTAATACCATCAAATCAGCCCAACTCAGTAATCTTAACTCCACTCGGATTTCCAACAGTTTCTTAATTGTGACACTCTTCAATTCATCCAAGTTAAAAGATGTTACAATAAGACAATGAATCGAACTATGAAAGCCTGACATTTTTCTCAGCTTGTCTGAAAGTGCGTAGCACTTCACAGAGTTCACATTTCTCTCATTCATGAATGTCAAAATCTGTGTTATAGATCCTAGAATAGCCAGAGTATATGTGCTCAAATCTATTCACCCTTAAACATTCCTTTTATTCTCTGCTTGACATCAATAGCAGGGGCTGTCCTTCTCTTCCAAACATGGCATGACAAGATGACTTGATCATTATTATACACTGTGACTGGGTGAGACACAATCTGTACTTATTTGATCATTTAAAATAAAACAAGCTGTCCAGGAATCCTCCTGCTGCTTTAGGTGTCTGAATCAGGGATTTAAAAGTGTACAGAAATCAAACAGCTGATAAAATGACCTGGATCACCAAGGAGTGGAGGTGGATCAGAAATTTCTCAAAGCAGATGTCTGGAATCAGTTCCCCTCCAGACAGGTTTATAAGGATCAGTCAGATTTGTTGTAACTAGTAATTATTTCCTAATCAGGATAGGGTACAATGCTTTCCAACATTTTCATATTACAAATAAGAGCTGATTCTGCTCTGGGATTTGTTCTCGTCCAAAATAAATTCCTGCCCAAATGTGTCCATAGAACCAGCAGGAGCGTGGGCTTTGAAGTGACTGAACAGCGAGGCGGGCCTGCAGAGGAAGTGCCGACTCAGCAATAACATGGCCGCCACTGCACTCTCCTCTGTGAATCTATCCTTGCTCATTAGCCAGCGGCTTCGGTATTCATTCCCAGAATGGCAGCATGGCTGGAGTGCTAAATAAACCTGAGCTTTCTCTGGGGCTTGCGTGCCACCATCTGAGCACAGACTGTCAGTTGGGGTCTCACTAATCTTGGTCTTAATTTGCAGGAGCAGGCTATGAGCTGCAAGTAATCATGGTGTTAATTTGTGCTCCTGGGCCCAAGACTGCTGCGTGAGGCGAAGTGCCATGAGCTGCCAAGACCAGATAAGAACTCAAAGAGAGAGACAGAGAGATTATCGAGATAGAATATGTGTGTGGGTTAACTGTGTTCTCGGTAGACTCTTTCTCTCTCTCTATCTCTCTCTCTCTCTCTCTCTCTCTCTCTCTCTCTCACACACACATATCTACACACAACGCACACACCAGTCCAGCAATAAGCAACTTTCAAATAGAAAATTAGGCTAATTGCCACATTTATGATAGTGTAGCGATGTGTCACTGGCTCCAGGGTCCCTGGTTTAGTGTAGAGATCTTCCTGGGTTTATGCAGGTTTCCTCTAGATTCTCTGTTATCTTCCTACCTTCCAAAACATGCCAGGTGGATGGACTATGCTAAACCACCCCTGGCTTTTTTTCATGTAAAACAAACTACACCTCAATATTACATTGTCACTTATTTGTGTAATTTTTTCCAGAAAAAGTAACACTACTGCAGATGTATTTTTAGACAATACTGTACAACAGAAAGTGTCAAACATTTTTAGATAATACAGTAGTCATGCAGTATCTGTAAGGTTTCTGTACACTAGGAGTCAGAATCATTTACTTGAAGCAGACAAAAAAAAAAGACATTTAAAAGTTAACATTTGCTAGGTAGTGTAATGTTTTTAATTTCGTGGTGTGAGTGTGAATAGTTGTTGTGTGTGTTGGCCCTACGATGGCCTGGCGAGCTGTCCAGGGTGTACACCCCGCCCTCGCCCAGAGTCAGCTGAGATTGGTGCAGCCTCCCCGCGACCCTAATTAGGATTAAGTGGCATAGAAAATGAATGAATGAATGAATGAATGCTTTCCGTGTGATTTGATTGCTTAATTTGTAAGTAATATGGAGCTGGTTAATTCTGAAAAGCTCTTCAGGGTGTGCAAGCCTTTCTCTCAATGTCAGTTTGGATTGGCTTTCCTGTGACCCTAGACAGGATAAGCAGTACAAATGAACAAATCAATATTGTTGCTTATAAATTAATTAGCCATAACATTAACAGCACATAACATTAACCCCACTAACACGTGGTTTCTCATTTCATTTGCACCTGTGAAGAGGTGGGATATATGTATCAGGCAGTTCAGTGAGTTCTCAAAGTTGATCTTTTGGAAGCAGGAGAATGAGCAAGCATAAGGATCCGAGTGACTTTTGGGTTCACAATATTTTAGGTGATTATTCGCGTATACACACTGCTGGTATTTTGCATGCTTGTTAGTATGTACCTTAGTTGTTGGTATATTGTATGTAATCCTATTGTATTGGATTCTTGAAATTAGTTTACACTGAAACAGCTATCCGGGTAAAATAGAGTAATTATGACTTTGCCTTGACTTTGACTCTGTATATCATATTAGTAAATCAGCCTTCACCATTTACATTTTAAATCGAGACATTCTTGAAAACAGACCACAGTTAAGGATTAGTGACCTTTAAAATTTTGATCTGTATTTGAGTATCAACTTAAAACAGCCTTCCCCAAACACTACAAAGATCTCCCTCTCCCTGTGAGGAATATTGTACTCTTAATGTACTGGGTTACTATCTTGCAAAGTGCATCAATATTATTTTTTTTCTTGTACCATCCATCATTTGCTGTAGCATAAAAATACCCATTAGTGTTTGCATTTGTGTGTGCACTGGGCTGGTGTGTGTAACCAAATTGCTCACAGTGGAGCACGGATGGATTGTTTTGCCCCCTTATTCAGAACTGTTGGATACCTTGTCCATTTTTAGCATTTGGTCTGGTCATTGGCTCGTGTGCCATCTGGCCCTGTCGGCAGTGATGAGTCATCATCTGTCGCAGTACAAGACTTCCATCTCTGCACCAATCACACGACTCTGCACAGGTCTCACCATTCCCTGGATAAAAGTCATCGACGGCATTGACTATTATTCCTCTAATGTCTGCTCCCATTTTTTCCTCTTTGCATCTCCTGTTATCTCTCTTCGCTCTCCATGCCCCCCCTCTCCATCTGCTTCTTCTGCTTCATTTTTCCAACCCTTTTCTGCGTATCTCTCTAAATCTTTTCCCCACCCCTTCTTCCCTCTGTTCCCTTCTCTATTTTTCTCTCTGCCTTATCATCTTTAGCCCTGCCATCCGGCTCCTTATTTTTTTTTTTTCACAAGATGAGCTCCTTATCGAATATGCTTTGTATTACCTTTTAACAAGCCCTATCTTTGCAGGATGCCATCCATGTCACTTGCCTTCTGGGCTCCCCTGGAGCATGTCGCTGTGTTCGTGTGTGTGCGCACATTTGAGCTTCATTTATATTTCCACTTGTATCGTTTTTACTCTTGAGTGAAGCCCATCACATATTCATTACAACATCCTTCTCCATCTCTGCACAGTGCAGTTGATCAGGCTACATTGAAGCATTGTGTTGCTTTAATGATTTTTAGCATGGAGCACAGGCTTGTCTTTAAAAAAAAAAAAAAAAAAAAAAAAAAAAAGATTATACGAAATGTTTATTAATAGGTCATATGGTAAAGCTGTCTTCTGGCAATGTGCTTTCAAGGTTATATGGGAGTCATGCCCTGGGAGAGTTTTTTCTGTCACACATGAGCAAACTCGCCCCACTGAGGCACAGCCTGTAACAAACTCTTCACACTGTCACTGTCAACTCATACTGTATTATTACAGAAAAACGTGCTATGCACACAAAGTTCACTTGACAGGAATGTTATATTTTAGGGCTTCTATTTAAAGATACTGCTGAATCTTTAGAAATTAGCATGTTGAACAGAGACAGCTCTCTATCCCTTTATTTGGGTGTTTTCTTGCTGTAATAAGTTTTTTTTTTTCCTTTTTCTTTTTTTTTTCTAGAATAACATTTTGTCATAATGGTTTTCAGAAATCTTGACCTACTCAACTAGCATGATAATATGTTTTTGACTGAGACTGTAAAGCAGTAATGGCAGTCCCTCCAGGGTTTCACTTGCGTTTTTGTGATTGTTGCGATCTGAAATGGCAAATTATGGGGCAAGTAAATAAAAAATGATGCATGATGCAATGTTTAAGGCATTTATTGCAGCGAAACTGCAGTGTAATGTGAAAATTGCAAAAATAGTTTGCACACATCTGTGTCTTGATGTGTGCGCCTTCCCTTTCTCTGCGGGCACCCCAATGTGTGGCAGGCCACTGCTCCGAGTGTGTGTGTTCAATGTTTACACGTGTGTGTGTGTGTGTGTGTGTGTGTGTGTGTGTGTGGGTGTGTGTGTGCGTGTGTGTGTGTATATATGTGTTCACTTTGGATAGGTTAAATGCAGACCCAAAAAATGCTCTTGCAGGATTAATACAGAAAACAACAACAACAACAACAACAACAACAACAACAACAAAGACAGCAACAACAACAACAACAACAGCCAATTAGACTACTGTGTATGTCTTTGGACTGTGGAAAGAAACTGGAGATCTCAGAGGAAACCCATGCAAGCACAGGGAGAACATGCAAACTCCACACAGAAATGCCCTCACTAAGCCTGGAAAACCAAGCCTCAAATACAGAACCTTCTTGCTGTGTGTGTGCAGAGTCCACCGTGCTGCCCTGTAGCACAGTTAATTTGGGCTTGAACCTAAAGTTGCCGTGGCCTTAACTAGAAATTGGATTCCTTTATTTTAGCTGGAAAAATCTTTGGGGGAAAACAGATATAGAAATGTCATATTCATTAGTTTATATTTAGTTTGTCCTACTATGGTGTTACACTGTAATCTTCATGAAAATGGGTTTGCTTTGTCTTACAAGCTTCTTATCTGTATAGTCATTCCAGACCTCATGTAAAAAATCTCCAATTTATGTGGCTGTTTTATTGTATTACAAAGAATAACAAGCCTGATCAGTTAAAAAAGTGCACCCCCTTGATGCATCTGTATATCCTTTCTGAAAGCCTTATCTGTGCAATCATACAGACATACAGTAGCTCTGGTTATTATTTACTGGCCTGCTGCTTAGGGGCATGGTTGCTCAGTGGTTAGCACTGTTGCCTCACAGCAAGAAGGTTCAGGGTTGGAATCTCAGCCAAGGCCCATTAGGTCAACTGGCTATTTTAAATTGCCGCTAGGTGTGAATGTGAGTGTGAATGGATATTTGTGTCTGTATAGCCCTGCAATAGACTGGTGACCTGTTCGGGATCTACCCAACCTCTGGGGCAAAATCAGCTGGCATTGGCTCCAGCTTTCCCTGCAACCCTGAAGGATAAGCGGCATAGATAATAAATGGATGTTCTGTAAGTTTCACAGGATAATGGCTTCTGCTAAATGCCATGAATTTTAATGTAAATGATTGACTATTCGGTTAATTAGTAATGTCATCTACATGAAATAACAAAAGCTCAACAGAACATCCTTATTAACCTTCTATTAGCTAATGTTAGGTAAAATCACCTGCTACAGGCATTTATAACAATTTCCAAGCATTAGTCTAGCCATCAGGATTTTTGGAAGATTAAATATGTATCTGTCATTTCAAATTTGGTTTCCTAAAAGGATGCTCATGTCATGTCTCACATTTTAACCTGAGAAGATGAGATGTGAAGAGACAAAAAGAGAATAAGAGAAGAGAAGATAAGAGACATTGCTTTTGGTAGTATGTGTAGGAGACACACAGTAAAAGTAATTTATTATTCATTCTGTTGTGTGAAAGTCTGTCTCATTTGCATAACTATGGCCATTGGCATGTATGATAATCAACTTAGTATTTCAACTATGTCAGATAAGGACATAAATACAACTTTGGCAGTGGCCTGGACATCATATTACATTCAAGGCTATAATAAATACCAGATTCCCAGTGGGTACAGGGTAAATTCCAGGTTAGCGTATTTTTTAAAATGATTTTTATTTGTCTTGCCTTGATTGTGTTAAAAAGGCATGCCATCTTGATGCCGTTGGGGATGGTTTCTTGATAGCTGTGATAAGTGTATTTCAATCTCATTGCACAACATCAAACATTAAGCAAACATTAGTTCAGTCTCGAAATATTTGGTGCTCTTCAAAAGCAGAGGGCATTTTTTCTTGTTTTAAGAACAAAAGTTCTGTAAAGTACTTATATGTTGTCAAACACATTGAAATGCTGGTGGTATAGTGGTTAAAGTGCTGAGTCCATTATCGAGAGGTCGTGGGTTCAAATCCCTGTTAGACCCCCCACCGTGCTAAGACCCCTTAACCACAAGTGTGCCTCTGTACACCCAGCAGTATAAATGGGTACCAGTAAAAATACGGGGAGGGTAACCTGTGATGGACCAGCGTACCATCCAGGAGAAGTTGAACTCCCACTATGGACACCGGGGAGAAGCTTCTGGCTGATGAGCCAGTAGGCTTGGGTGTAAAAATTGGGCTCTTTACCTTTAAACCCAGAGGGCATTTTTGCTTGTTTTAAGAACAGAAGTTCTGTAAAGTTCAGATATGTTGTCAAACTCATGGAAACAAATTTTAACTCTGATTAAACAATTTGCATGACAAGTAATGCTAAATGCAACTGAACTTGCTTAGCTGGTCTATCATATTCCATGTCAGATATATTACCATGCTAAGCATTATCATGAGGTATGATTATATCATCAAATATTTGTAAATATATCCAAACCCTTGCGAATGTAAGACTGTGTTTAAGTGTAGGCAGCGCACATCTTCGGTTGAAGGCGTACTTTCACCTTCTTCAAATGTGATCTTATTGTGGGGGAAGAAATATGATTCATCTGTCTATACTATTTTATATGATGGCTCAAGGGTACAAGATTTGGGCTCCTTACACCAGGTTATGCAGTGTTATATACTGGCCTTGTATATAAGTGGTTTCCAAAGAGAACCGCAGCCATAAATTCTATTTTTTGTGAAGCATAAATAATTTTTCCGTGATTTGTGAAGCCCCTGATATGCAGTTGCTGCCTGGAAAGTTGCGTCAGCTTCAGACTGAATTTGGCATATTTCTCAGTTTAGTACATTCATGTACAATTGATGTTGATTGACACATCATGCATATTACATGGGAACATTGCACAAACTGCTTTAAAGCACATCTCAGATACATATGTGAATTTTAGGAAATCTTACTCAGAAAAGCTTGAGCGGAGCAGACAAGCTTATAGTGAAAATAGATTAGTATCAGGATTTCATCCAATACACAGAGCTCTGACATTAGTATCATAATGACAATTGGATTGAAATAATAGAACTGAGACAGTGGGCTTTGTAATTGATTCAGATTCAGTTGATCTGGTTCTGTGGAAAGGGCAAAGCAGACACAAAGTCAGGCAATCTGTACAAAGACTAAACTATACAGGGACAGAACCTGCAATCAAAATAAAACAGGGTCACAACTACGACATTAGCCGAGCAGATAAAAAATGCTGAGTAACATCACTAATGGAAACCAGAACTTATGCCACATTCATAATGTTCTCACGTACAATATGTAGTCTACTATATAATAAATCAGTCATTTTCTAATGCAGTGGAGGGGCAGTGTTAGTGGTGGCTTCAGTGGTTAAGGCTCCATTCAAGACCAGTACCAAGAAGCTGCTACTGTTGGATCCTTGAGCAATCAACCCTGAAACATTCAGTTGTAAAGTTGAAATAAAAATAAAAGTCACTCTGTATAATCTTGCATCTGCCAAATGCTACCCATCCATCCATCCATCCACTTTGTTCTTCTTATCCGAGGTCCGGTCATGGAGACAACAGGTCTAGGAGGGAACCCAAGGCATCCCTCTCCCAAGCAACACTCCCCCCCTCCTGGGGGATCCTGGGGCATTCCCAGGCCAGATGGGGTATATAATTCCTCCAGTGAGTTCTGGGTCTGCCCCAAGGTCTCCTTACACTTTAGACGTGCCTAGAAAACCTCTAAAAGGAGGAACTAGGAGGCATCCCGATCAGATGCCCAAACCACAACAGCTGATTCCTTTCAATGTGGAGGAGCAGCAGGTCTATGCACTTCTGCCAAGTGCTTTAAGTGTAAATGTAGTTCTGTTTGAATTCCCAACTGCAAATGTGCTATATTTATTCATTTATACGTTTCATCTCAAATTCATGATGCATTGGGCCACTTTTATTGTTTCCTTTCCTTGCCCTTTTTTAATTTTTTTTTATTTACCTCTTTGGGTTTCAAGCCCTGGGAAGAAACTGCTCTCTTGGACAAACATCCCTTCATACCTCTGGGCAATTTGGAATAGCAAATTAGCCTAATGTGGATGAAACCAGATCACCCAGAGAGAACCCACACAAGCATGAGAAGAACAAGCAAATGTACTATATAATGCTGTAAAAATCATTACAGCAAAATAAAGTAAAAGAAGAGCCATTAGAGGAGCAATGGAGCAAATACTGAATATGTGTAATGGCAGAGCTATTAAAAACAAAACAGCTGTAGTCCCCATCATGCTTATGCACTGGATACAGTACAGCCAAAGCATGTTATAAATAAGTCTTACATCTACATCCCATACTGCGTCACAGCCTGATCCATGTACGTCACATCTTAAACCTTAAAAATTATGAGTTAATTATTACATTTATTCTATCATAGTTTACTAGATATTACCAATCGAATGCAGTGATTGGCTACCCATCTACTTCGATGATACTGGCTCCTATCTGAAATGTCGCCCCCCCAAAAAAAAATAATAAAAAAAAATAATTGGTGGTGGGGGGGTGGGGGGGTGGTTTTGTGTGACTCATTCTTAGCTACCCTTTTTTATACTTCATATAAGACTGAATCCATAAAAATCAACAACATTTAGAATATTCATTCATTCATTCATTTTCTAAACAGCTTAATCCTAATTAGGGTTGTGGGGAGGCAGGTGCCTATCTCAGCCGACTCTGGGTGAAGGCAGGGTACACCCTGGACAGCTCACCAGACCACTGCAGGGCCAACACACACACATTTACAACCATTTACACTCACAGTTTTTGGACTGCGGGAGGAAACCAAAGTACCAGGAGGAAACCCACACAACGCCCGAGCCTGGGAATTGAACCCAGGCCTTCTTGCTGTGAGTTGGACGTACTGGAATGAAATAAATTCATAATAGAAATGTATTGTTTTTAAATATTGTTTTTAGAATTAAACCATTTTTCTTTCACCAAATGTGACTTTATTAGGTGCAAGGAAAAGACATCCAGCTAATCAGCTAGGTTTATGCCAACCATCTGTCCTATAAAGTATTTTATAGTAAGAATGTATGTATATTTATTGATTTTGAAAGATTTGAATACAACAATAAAATGCTTTTTTAAACATATTTCTTACATTCCAGGGTCTAGAATAAAACAGTTACTTTAAGCAGTGGTGGCTCAGTGCTTAAGGCTCTGCGTTGCTAATCAGGTAGTTCAAGCCTCAGTACCACCAAGTTGCCACTGATGGGCCCTTGATCAAGGCCCTCCACCCTCAACTGCTCACTTGTATAAATTACTTGAAATGTAAGTCTGGATAAAGGCATCTGAAAAGTGCCATAAATGTAAAAGTTAATTTTATTCCACTCCCTCTGATCATATATGACTAATAGCCCACTCAGCTAAAGCATCATAAGCTATGAGCTCATATGTGATCAGAGGTTGTGGAATAATTGTTAATGGCCATCCCCTAACATCTCAAATGCTACCTGTCTACCCTTATTTCCAAGTGAGTGTTGTATGTAGTGAAAACTATGATAAGCGAGTAATTTGTGATTTAAAAGTGTAAAAAAGTGTGTTACTTTTAACAGGGATATGGGTCACATCGCTGATCTTGGGAATTGGTTTTATATTTGTTGACCTGAGGATCTTGGGAGGTGGAGTTTTTGTTTTTCTGTGAAACTTCTGTGAAAGTGTCTAGATCTCAGAGGGTTTCCCTTTTCAAGATGGTTCCAAGTTTACTTTAACTATCCAAAGAACATTTAAGGCAGCATAGGATGTTTGTCATTTGCTTGACATTCATTCATTTATCTTCTATAACTGCTGAATCACCGTCAGAATCATTATTGTCGAACCTGAGCCAGGCTTGAGGCGAACCTTGTTTGAGCGGCGTCATGCCACATTTCTCAATCTCCAGCGGTATTCCAGAACAGTGAAAACATACAGTATGAAATAGCCAGTAAAAGCTGAGCACAAGATAGAGCTGTGAAAACTGGAGCGACAGTATGCTGCCACATCACCCTGCTTGACATAATGTGGTCAGTGTGGTTTTCTGATTTCTTTGTAACATTAAGTAATTTGACTATTTGGCATGGTGTATTAGGAACTCTATCAGTTGCTTCATCTTGCTTCAGGGTACTAATTTCTGATATTTAATAATAAAGATGACTCTTTCTTGGCTTAGATGTGTTTGTCAAATGCTTAAATAATCCAAAACATTTTTTTCATTTTGTTGTTAAGTCATTTTTTCCCCTTGCAGTATTTCTTTGTGGAAAGCTGCAGGTACGTACACTGTGTCCTTTGCAACTCTTGCTAAGCTTGTACGCCTCTGCTGAGTCGTGCTGCCGGATTTCATGCTACCGCCTCAATGCTAATTTGATAATTAATCTGTTTCGTGATGGCATTCTGAAGAAAATAGCTTAAATATGGAAAAGTGCCATACCTCCATGTATCAAAATTTATATTTGATAGACTGGGGAAAAAAAAATATTACATTCATCAGCTTAGTGTCGTGCATCTGCACTTTCTGGGAATATCATGCATGCTCATGAGAAGTGTTGGCCCACACTTCTGTCGATTGGATGAGTTATATCCCAAATAAAGCCTAACCCCTGTGTGCTTCCCTGCACTTTACTACAGAGGAGACAACTCGGCAGGAAAAGCCATGAGGCAGCATTTTCCTGAGTTAATATAGCTTTCTCATCGCTCCTCTGAGACCCAGAGAATCCGCTCTACCTGTCCACTGCCTCGATATCTGCCCATTAAAAGCCAAAGCCTTGACTGTGGCTGAATAATTCAGAGCTGCGGCTCCCTGGTTGGAGTACAGATGTGTGCTGATCAGACACTCTTAAAGGGGTTTTGACAGCACCCAGTGGAACTGAGAACACAAGGAGAAAAAGTCACCGCCACCCTGACACTGGGCTTATACAGCGAATGGCATCAGCACTTTGCACAAATACACCCAGATCTCAGAATGGACCAAAAACAAGCCTGGTCACAGAGGAAAATCTTATCTAAAGATGGAATCAGCATGTTCTCAAGCATGCAGAAACATGCATGTAATTAAGATCTTACAGTCGAACTGACACATAACTGTGCAACCAGCAGACAGACGCACACACACCTACTTCAGCATGTTACTAATTGGCAAAGGAGAGCTGGGACTAAGTGTTCTGTGTTGTACCAGCTGCACCACTCAAATCTTCACGCCGTTTATGAGACTGGGTCTCTCTCACACTATCCTTCTATCCTCCCCTATCCTCACCTTATCTATCTATCCCATCGTTGTGTCTTGCGTCTCATGGGTACAAAATAATTATCCTCACGTACAGACCTGATGATCAGAACTGTTGCAGATTCAGTGCAGAGCAAGTCTGAGGGAGGTCTAATTTATGCTGTGTTCAAAAATAGTCATTTATTCAGGGTAACCATTAAAACGAAAACTCGCACACTCATAGTCACAAATTCAGTTTTATTGTCTATAGCACTTCCTCGCAGCAACGTGGGAATTCAGAACAAATGTGTACGCATCAATCATGTGTAGAGAGCTGAGTGTTTATTTGGTTGTTGGCCCACAAATTCAAATGCTCGCTATTGCACTCTCAGAGAAATCATCAGAAGCCACGAACACGCATGACTCATTCAGGTTTTACAGGAGAAGATTTTCCACTGATGCTCTAATCCATTACAGCTTGCTCTTTTAGCTTTATTGCACTGGGACGGTGTGATTTATGCATCATATTGCTCAGATTCCAAACTTCTACATTCAAGGTGCAACTCCGTAATGATATCATAAAATTTATTTAATGTGTTTTTCTCCCATTAGAGTGCTTGTTCTGACAATTCTGGGGGAGATACTGAAATTAAATCTACCCAGCGCTGATACAGAGGGAAAGAGTCTTGCAATCAATAATAGTGTGGTGGAGTGTAGGAGAGATTTATTTGTCACCACTACACTGCAGTACTTGATTTATTATAATCAACCTGCACAATTACATTTATTTTAATCAATAATTAATTAGCATTTGTACCACATGTTATGTAAAATGTTTCATCA
>JAQMYF010000004.1:20647984-20660853 GCA_030014195.1 Neosilurus mollespiculum
TATATATATACTCGTTCCAGACAGGCTTTGTGGTCATTTCAATCATTAATATTTCACCAGAGGTACTATGGGGCCAAAGGAAACTACAACGGCGGGAGAGATGACCTCTCACAGAAACATGAAATGAATTATGCAGTGACATTATGCAATACTATCAGTTGCTGGTTTCGAGTAGCAGTCAGTCAGACACAATGAGAGAGAAGTGGAGCACAATAAGTCCGGAGAAATGAAGCAGTAGGGCTCAAGCAAAGAATGTCACAGAGCAGAGAAGTGCAAATTTTAAAGGAACACTTCATCCTGAAAAACAATTAATATATTTGTATTAAAATATTTCTGATGTGTTTAGCAACTGTACTACAAATGTTTTATTTGACACTTTATATTTATTATTCGTCTTAGAAGCCCTTCGCTCCTGCTGATGAAGATTCATATGGACTTAGATCTGCACTCAGAGACTGTGAAGACGACTTTTCACTGCTGGTGATATAAACTCTTTTTCCACAATTATTTAGGACTTACAGATGTGGTATAACCAACCGGACTACATGTTGGACTGTAATGAGGTTTCTCTTATATGGTTTGTTTTTTTATGGTTTCAACCAAATGAGGATGGGTTTCCCTTTTGAGCCTGGTTCCTCTCAAGGTTTCTTGCTCGTGTCAGCTGAGGGAGTTTTTCCTTGCCACGTTGAAATTCCTTTTAAAATTACTTTTACTATGTAAAGCTGCTTCGTGACAATGTCAATCGTAAAAAGTGCTATACAAATAAAACTGAATTGAATTGAATGTTCATGCCCTTTTGTGGTGCTCTGATACGACAGATCAGTGGATATTGCTAGCACAATTACCATGCCATTTAAATAAAAAAAAAAAAAATCTAAGAAACACTTTCAGTTATACATACATTTTCAAGTGACATTCAAAGTTTAATGTTAATAAGAAGGCAAGTGTAGAAACACTGTGAAAACACCAACTATAAAAAGCAACGTTGTTAAATTTTGGCAGAGATAGCAATATTAGCATCATGCTGCCTCGAGGCATTTGATATTTTATTCTTGGTGATCCTTTACGGAGTGATATCAAAACAACATGGCCATGCACAGTGTGAATTGTGTAAGTCCCGCTTTTATATTATTCTTAAATTATTAACTGTTAGTTAAAAGTGGATACACACTCTTTGTTTTCTTTTATTTCGGTAAACCAAGGAGTACATGTAGAAATCAGAGTCCCTGCTTAGAGTGGATGCCATGCCTCTTCTGCTGACCAAACTCTAACTAACCTATCCTGTGTGAACTACATGTAGCGCTTCCTTTGATCTGACCAATCCTGTGTTACCTTTCTGCAGCAGATGTGAATAAAAGTCTGAAGAATCATAAAATAAAAAGAGAACACTGTCGACCACCTTTGTCCTCAGGCCCGACGAGGTAAGATGATGTCTAAGTGGGGGTAGGGGTAAGAGTAAGTTCATAATTAATGTTAGCCAGCTATCTTAATGGTAAGGTTACTCCAGTATCCGCTTACCACTACTCGCTATTGTCCAAACGCTAGCTTGTGGCTACTGCTGTCCGCTGTTGTCTGCTACTGCTGCAGTACTATAATTTCAGTCCATGTTCGAACTGTAACTGTAAAAATGTAGATGGAGTAACTGTTTATGAGCTTTACATGCTCTGCTATACCAAGCAAATCACATGCTTTTGTGGAAGTGTCCATGATTTTTCTACATCTCACAAATCAATTTGCATATTACAATTACAAGGCACAGAAATGCATGAATAATGTTGAAGTTTTGGACGTGGTTCTCTTTGAGCAGCATGTACAGATGAGGAGGTAGACAGACAGAGTTAAAAACAGAAGTGCTGCTGCATCACTTATTTTAGGGAAGTATGATGTGCTAACACTAGTATCAGTGGGCAGTTGAATAGCAATGTGGGTAATTTTGGAAACTGTTAACCAAAGAGACCACAAACTGATATATCAGTGAAATGAGTTTATATTGAACAGCTACAGAAACTAGGCGATTAATATTTACATAGAAACCACAGAACCATGATTTTCCAATTGTTACAAATTAATTTGGGCGCGGGGTCTACGGTAGCCTCTTAGATTCCTGTTTGTGGTTGACAGCAGTAGATCCTAATGTGGTGTTTTGCCGCTAAAGCCCCTCTGCCCAAGGCTTGACATGCTGTTCACTCAGAGATGCTTTTCAGCTTTGCACATTTGCAGAGAGTGATTATTTGAGTTACTGCAGTCTCACTGATATCTTAAGCCATTCTAATCTGAACTCTCAGACTGTAGGCTTCCTGTCAACCTGCCTCCCTGTCAGTTTAAGCTACACTAACCTGACCTTTCGCAGCCTCAAGGCATTTCCACTCACAGAACTGCTGCTATAGGTATAGGGGGTCACCCCAAAAAAATCTCCCACATTTCAAAGTTTAAAGATAATCAAATTATTATTTGCACGCATGAAACTTTATTCAATACAGCTTTTATTCATTATTATTTGCAGACATGGAACTTAGTGAGGCAGGAGAGGCGGTGCTAAGGTCTTGTGGTAGCCCAATCCCAAATTGAACATCTTGAACCTGAAGAACTAGATGTGTTGTTTCAGCAAGATGGAGCTACGGAACATGCAGCTTGAAGATCATTGGAAGTGCTGAGGGAAATGTTTCTGGACTGGGTCATCTCGTCGCATGGCAATGTTGAGTGGCCGGCCCGTTCCCCTGACCTTGCCCCTTGTGATTATTTTTCTGTAGGGCTATCTTAAATTATGACCATACTCAATGACTCCAAACTCTTAAGGCCTTTAAGGTTGCTATTCAGCAGGAGATAGCCACTGTTCTACTCAACATGACCCATCTAGCCATGGCAGCCTTCAGAAATCACCTTCAATCATGTACACACAATGATGGCCACCATTTACAGGATCTTGTAAAGAAACTGTATTGAATGAGGTTTCATGTGTGCAAATAGTAATTGAATTATCTTTAAATATTTTAGTTTTTTCATTTACTGTTTACTATTTAATGTGGGAGGTTTTATTGGGTCACCCTGTATTTGTGTTTTTACTATAACTATCTGCAATTTGAATTTTTTTATTTTTTACAAATTTTTTTAAGGGAAATTGTTGTGGGTGAAGATCCAAAGCGATCAACAGTCTGTCTATACCAAAATCTATTCTATAGTGAATCACAATTCCCCCGCATTCTGCTGTTTGTTGTGAAAATTCACTGAAGCTCTTGTGTAGTGTATAAACTTTCTGTTATCAAAATAATGCAAATTTAGCTTCTCTAAAACTAATGTCAAAGTGAACTTTATTTGTGTCATTAAAAAAAACAAAAACAACAACATCATAATCTCATACTAATTCTTGTAATGACATGATGATGTGAAAATCCCTGTAGATCTCACTAAATAAAACTACCCTGTTCCGCTAATGAGGCAGATTAGAACAGAATGTAATTAGCAGAGTTAAACAGTGTAAATCTTTAAAGCTATCATCATCCCTATTTTTAATAAACATTTTATTTACAGAATCAACCCCCATTTCTTTGGCTAATTAGGTCAATACATCAGTTTCATGGGAACAAGTCCTAAAGCCTGCATGTGCAAATTAACAAAGCAAATAAGCTACAAAGATCTGTAGTAAAATGATAATAATAATAATAATAATAATATTAATAATAATAATATTAATAATAATAATAAAATACTTCTGATATAAGTACACATATATAGCTATAAAAAATACCTATGGTTGTTGTTAAATTTATCCAGGACAGCCCAGACGTTATGCAAGCAAAGACAATTGCACCAGAGTGAAAGTATTTGCATGAATATTTAAAGAATATTTACATGCAGATTATTTAGCAATTACTCATGTTAGTTTGGTATGGAATTGCACTGATGCAGCTTGATTGTTTCATTCTGGGCTGCAATCAAGGCTTTAAAACAGTGAACATGAAGAAGAAATCACTGTATGAGAGCAAAAATCAGTACAATTTACCACTTAGACAACAAAAGTTACAAGGAAAGTTGACATTTTGAAACTGTATAAATCTATCAATTAGAATAGTTTAATAGTATTGACAGGTATTTGAATAGTAATATAATGTTGTTTTTTTGAACTGCTTTATCCTTCATTAGGGTCATGTGGAGGCTGGAGCCCATCCCTGCAAACTCCGGGCTAAGGTGGGGTACACCCTGAACAGCTCAAAAGGTCATCGTAGGGCCAACACATACACATACAACCATTCACACTTACATTCACACCTAGGGGCAATTTGAAGCACACGATTAGCCAAATGAACATGTCTTTGGACTGTGGGAGGAAACCGGAATACCCAGAGGAAACCCATGCAGGCATGGGGAGAACATGTAAACCCCACACAGAAATGCCCTCGTCAAGCCCGAGACTCGAACCCAGGATCTTCTTGCTATGAGGTGGATGTGCTAACTGCTACATCACTGTACTGTCCTGTTAATATTCATATTTCTACAGTCTCCCAATTGTCAGTAAATTGGTACTGGTACTTTAGGAGAAAACTTCATGGATAGTCTTAAAAGGAAGACTTTTTCTATGCTTGATGGCATATCAATCTATGTTGGAGGCACATAGTTTTCATACCGCAAACATCTGCTCTTTATTCCAATATGTTCTGTGATGTAAATTAAACATCTTTATTTTAATCATATACAGTAACAGCCAACTGTGGAGTAGATGATTAAAAGCTGAAGCACCAGACAGTCAGTAGCACAGTGCAATAATTTGTCAAACTGGAGACTACAATTTTAAGATGACTATTTTATCAATATTATTGTTAAATATGATGGTGTTTAATAGAGGAAACACAAGACACTGATTTAAAACTGAATTAAATCAATGGCTTCATATACTATCTTAGTGAAGCACACTGTCACACAATTTAGAATCTTTATTATAAATCAGTGTCGATTCGCCTGAGGATTTACTGCTCTTTCCAGTATGCAGTGACCATGTAGAAAGTTTATTATTGATTAGTTTTAAGTCAAAATGAAAAAAAAAACAGGTGAGGGTGGGCAGCTGTTCTCGTTATTCTGGACCTGATTTGAGCTGAACTAAAACACGCCACAATAAGAGCTTCGTTGTGAATCGGAATGCAGTCCAATAATAATTTTATCTCTACTTACCTTGTTTATCAAGTCAAAATCATAACTGAAAATAAAACTGGAGCGATTGCTCAGTCGTAGTACTGTATATATACTATGTGCAAAGGGCTGAGATTTATTATGCTACTATACACAGTATCCGAGGTTGAGGTGATTTTGATTCACACTATAAGTAAAAACAGATACATGAAACACAAATATCCAAATGATGAAGATTAAACCACTTTATTTCATCAATTTACTAAGTTATTATTCCCCTTTGTTCATTTTTCTCATTCTTTACAGCACCAGGGGCGGTTTCTACATGGTTAAACAATCGACAGACCCACTTCATGTGATTTTAGTCCATTATCAGTAAATTTACCACTACAATTCTTTTTACCTAAATACCTACAAATAAAAAGTTGGTACTTTATTTATAGTATATCTATAACATATATGGTTAATTATTCTCCTTACTATTTTATTCAGATTTTGAAATTAGAACTTTCTAGAGGATTTAATGGTATACAATTTATAACTATTCATTTTTTTTTACCCCACGGCATAAAATGCTGGATCATATAGTCATCACTAATTCTGGTTGTCCCTCCATTCATTGATGTTTGCATCCATCCATCTGTAATTATTTCAGTTCATACCCAGAGCTCGGAAACTGTTAAAGATTTCTTCTGTCAAACATGACAGTTATTTCTACTAGGCAGTACAGATGTGGCTTTTGATATTTTTGGATTTATGCAATGCATATTTTCTTTTTTCTATTTTCTCAGGTTTCCATGGCAACAAATTTACCATATCAGAATACGAGTGGTGCTCATTTCTAGGCCAGAATTCAAAAATCGTTTCAGATTTCTTTTTCGAACGTGACATTTATTTCAGTTCAGTAGTGTAGTTGTGCCATTTGATATTTTGGGATTTCTACAGTTTAAATTCTTCTGCTTCAATGGCGACCGATTTAACATGTAAAAATAGAAGTGGTGTTCATTTTCAGGCCAGAACCCGTATACCATGTTTGACTTCTTTATTATATTTATAACTTGGCAGTTACTTCTACTAGGCAGTGTAGTCATGCCTTTTAATATTTTGGGATTTTTTGAAATTCATATTTTCTGACATTTTGAGGCTGGGATATTTGTCATCTTCTGATTTTAATAGATATCATTATCCAATATCTTGATTTGCAATCATTCACATACATTCATTCTTTTGGTTATGCATGATTTAACTCTACTCCAAAGCTTTTGTGCCTAATCCTATGAACCTTAATCTTGGACTTAAAATATCTTGATATCAGGGTCTTGAGCCAGGCCTTTAGATCTCTGCTTACTCTCATAAAGTTCCCCTTCTTTGAGGAGTCTTGACAGTCCCTGTTTAATGTACCTTCTCCCTTGTTGACAGCATGTGGTCACTAAAACTTTTCTCCTGTTCATACGTGTTTTCAACTCAGTTTCTAACACAACTCACTGTCACGACCCAGGAATTTTTCAGCTAACTAGGAATCTCATCAAGATTTAACTCAGTTCATACAGTATTATTTTGGGCAGTGGATAGACTTTGCTTTGAACCATTCCATAATGGGAATGTAATTCACCGCCTTCCTTCCACTAGCCTGCGTGGACACTTTTAGCACACACTGCCTCTCTCTCAGCCAGGGTTACGGTCTGGGGCACTCACCAGCAGCTCTGCTTAGTCAGTGTTGTGGCAGTTCCAGTAACATGGATATCCTTTGAGTCAACCTGGCTGTGATTCTGACTATGTGTATCCTCAAGAGATTAAAATTGACTTTGACAACTGGAAAGGTCTAGTCATAGACCATCCTGTTTGGACAAAGCTTTCTAAAGAGAACCAAAACCCAGATGCTACCATGCAAAGGGATAGAAGAAAAGAACTTCAAAGCAACAATCAAACCTCTTTTTCTCCGGATACCAAATGCCGACACTTTCACAGGACTTGCAGGTCTAGAATTGGACTAATCAGTCATCTGCTGGTCCACAAACAATAGGGGAACCATTTTACTTGCTCTCAAGTGACAGCCAGTGATGATGGTGATTTTACTATCAGCAAAGTTTCATTAAATATACAAACAAGAATCATTTTTGCTACCATGTGAGTGGTTAAAAATAATTTGCATACTAATTATTCAGTGGTTGTTGGGCCCAGAATGCCTGCCAAATGCCGTACTTGGTGAAACAGATTAGTATTTGGATCATTATATTTGGGCCTGTGGTCAGGTTGACAGATCTCCTGGTCCATCTAGATATCTTCAACCTCCTGCCTGGCTCATAAAAAAGGACTCCTACAAAAGATAGCATCATTCCAGGTACAATGTGGAAGTAGAAAAAACAGATTTATTGATGATTCAGCAAATCATGGAATAAATGAGTTGCTCTTGAGAGCAACTGATATACTGCGAGCTCAATACCCTTTTTATACTCTTGACCCTTCCTGTGATATGGGCTGTTCTTTACTGTTATCTTCTTTACACATTATGCCACTCCTTTCTGTCTGAGGATAATGCTTATCGGACTTCCACTGTTTTTCATCCAGACTTTTTTTTTTCTGGCCTTAGTCTGCTTCTTTACGTCCATTGTATTCAAAACCTTTGGCTATGATCCAATTATAAGCTCTCTGTGTGAGGAATTTCCTGTATCTTCTTCACTTGTGCCCTTTTCTTTTCATGACCCTCAGTTGTCCCCTAAACTTTACTTCTTGAGAACACCATTATAATTATTTTTAAAAAAAGACTAATAAAAAATATGGACGTGCGATGGTCTGGCGAGTTGTTCAGGGTGTACCCTGCCTTCGCCCAGAGTTGGCTGAGATGGGCGCCAACCTCCCCTCGACCCTAATTAGGATTAAGTGGCTTAGAAAATGAATGAATGAATGAATAAATATTAATAACAAAAATATAGGTAAAATCCCACCGCATTAGCATAATTGCAATTTTCAAAAAAAAGCATCCTTGCAATTTTTAGTCTTTATAGCATAAAGCATTCTTGCTGTCATTGTTGATGAAATCCTTTGTGTAATCAATTAGTGAACCAATTAAATCCCATATTGGTTGAAGTGAATTTAAATCTGGAACCTTGCCCAGTCCGTCATTTCCAATGTTTTAGATTGTGATTCATGGTTTAAATAATCTCGTCACAATGTATATAAATGTTTGGAATGGTTGTCTTCCTCAATATATATGAAATCATGGCAAAAAAATTTCATTTTTCTAAATCATGACAAGTGGTCTACTAATTTTAAGTACTGTATAGTTGTGCTGTGTTGACAAAGCCATTTTCACTTGGGTGAATAGTATACTAATATAGACTGCTTTAGCCATGAAAAAAAAAAAAAAAAAACAAACAACAAAAAAAAAACAAACTTAGAATTGCCTGTCCCAGAAATTAATGCCTGTTCATAAAGAATGTGTCATTGATTGCAAGTCATAATATTAAAGGGACGAGCTAAAGATAGGTATATTCTCTATCAGTGACTTGCATCACTGTTATAAAACTCTTATGGTCGAGCCTTATAGCATGAAGTCTGAGCATAGGCTTAAAAAGGATTACTCATACTTGACTCACACGCTCATGACATGTTTTTTAAGAGAAATGTGCTTTCAAGACAAGTGCTTCAAGCCTGTAAACTTTTCAGATCTGTTCCAAATAACAAGCATGCTAAAACTGAAAAAAAAAAAAAAAATGTTACTGCTTATGGTTGGTCAGCTGTTTTAATTAAGCAAGTAGTATAATACTCTTGTCCTTTTGTGTAATGTGCACTTGGATGGGACAGTGTTTGATTAGGCTACGTCCGGTTTATCCTTTGCAAGCATAAAAAAAAAAAAAAAAAAAAAAAAAAAAAAAAAAAAAAAAGACTGACTAGGAATGTAATCCACTTCATTCTTGGTTATTACTTGCTATTGTATTTCACATGCAGTTTCACAATCAGTGTTGATGATGTTATGGATGTTTCAACAAAATGAGATTGTGCAGGGTAGGTCATTTTATTTTAGAGTACTTTGTTTTATTTCTTGAAATGCTCTTTACATCCCAACAGCAAAGAATAAATCAAATGCTCTGACAGTAAAGTCCTGTGTCGTTGCACGGTTGTAAAAAGCCTGTGCAATCATTTAATTTGGTCAACATATGACATTGATGTGATGTGCTCCTCTTCCTTGTCCTCTCTCTTGTGAACTTATCCCCAAGCAGTAAGCAGGCAAGGCACATTCATATGTTTTGGAAGGGTTGCTTTGGAGCAAGGGCTGAAGGGAGGGGGTGGGGTTTTCCAGTTTGAGTTTATGCTTTCAAAATCTAACCTTTTCTTCTTGGTTTCTCCCAAATAACCTACCCTGCCTTTAATGAAAGTAGCCACAATCCGACTGAAGGCATTTTGTTAGATGACATGACTCTCACTACAGGCTGGGCTAGAAAGAAATTAGCTTGTCATACCATTCTGTGTGATGTTAATTCAGACCATTGGTGGTGCTGTTGTTCTGTGCCTCAAGAAAAGAAAAACAATCCATTTTAAGGCAAAATGAAAGTGTGAAAATATATATTGATGTTTTATTATTTTATATAGTTTTATTTGAGTGATTTCTCTCCTTGAAAGAGAGGCTGTATATTATAGCTGACTCTGCAAGCTAGCATGGTACAATCTTTTTTTTGTGTTAGTACACAGTGAATGACTGCATCACTAAGCACTTCTAGCTTTCGATGTCAGGGAGAAAAGTGCAGGGTGAGTGAGCTTGAGTACCATGCCAATCCACCCTTAGAGCACATCCTGCTGGTTTGCCTCCTACTCATATCTTTAACAGGCCCATATCACCTGCCCTCTCTGCTGGGTCTATCTAACAGAGCTGGAACCTTTTAGAGCTTGAACTGCAGCATGTGAAATTATCTACAGATTGTTTACCATATAAGGTTCTTACTCTCCACTCAACACATTCATTTTTGTACTGCTAACCCTTCCACTCTTCACCAATTGTTATTTGAGGCAGACTTATGGCCAAGAACAGCCTCCAACAATCAGTTTTGCCGGCATTTTGATAATGATAGTACTTTTAAGCCGGGTTAGGTGCACAGTCATGCACAAGAGGTCCAAGCAGCTCAGTGAGCTGCTTGGTCACCAGCTCAGCTGAAGTCCTTAATGAGAATTTTATGACTAACGTAATAAACCAAGTGGAAAATATGTCAGCAGGTGACAGCAGGCATGGAGGCTCGCTGAAGGACAGATCTGTCAAAGCCTCTCTGCCTGACTCTTATGCAGATGGATTGAATGCAGTGGCATAAAAAAATAATTGTCCTTGAAACATATTTCTGGAGCCTTGGTGATATATCTCCTGCTCTTTGGCTGCGTAATTGAAGCTGACCATAATAAATATGTGATACAGTTCGTTGTCTGGACAGCTATGCTCAGGATTGAGCTGATATCATGTAAGGAAGAAAGATACAAGACATAAAAATCAGACACCTAATATCTTATAACACATCTACACCAATGCACAAGCCTGCATGAAGTACTGTATACAGATGGCCACACACACTACTCACGCTGCGAGTTGTGGAAATCATGTGTGCATGGGTAAGAATTCGTCCTCTATGCTTTTTATATTAACTCTATTTTTTTATTTTTTAAACCTAAAACTAAACTCTTAAAATTCAGAGGTTTGGGGAGATTAACATATTCACTGAAATATGTTCTAAGAAACAAATATAAGAAACTTAATAACCATTTTATAGACCGTAAGCAAACAAAAAATCAATATATACAACCTTTTTATTAGCATTTCTAATCTAGTAAAGTGTGATGAATTATTTATTTTCTGTATACTGTATTTAGAACATTATATTACTCTTTTGAATTATTTATTCATGCAATGCATTACCAGTGGTTTATAGTAATAGCTTTCTTTTTATATGTCTTGGGAATAATTCTACTTTACTTAAATATACATTATTGCGAGATGATAAATAACAATTTCTGAAGGTGAGGTGGATATCGATAAATAGTTCCCGAGACGAAACAAAGCAGAGACAATACTAAGTTGTTTAAGTATGTTTAGGGTCTATACTAAGTTGTTTTAGTATGTTTAGGGGCTATACAATGTTATTTTAGTATGCTTAGGGTTAATACTAAGCTGTCTTAGTATGTTTAGGGGCTATACTGTATTGTTTTAGTATGTTTAAGGGCTATACTATGTTGTTTTAGTATGTTTAGGGGCAATACTTTGTTTTTAGGTATATTTAGGGGCTATACTATGTTATTTTAGTATGCTTAGGGCCAGATCTACTAAAGGTTTGCGTGTATAAAAACGTGTGCAAACTCACTGCACATGCAAAAAAAAATGTACTAATTTACTAACAGTGCGCACTAAGGATTGTGTCTTGCAAAGGTGCAAAATGACGCGTCTGCATCCAGTCAGTACGTTTTCCACAATGAATATGCAACATGGGGCGTTTACACGCAATTGTGCATGTGCTGGGGGGAGAAAATGTAAATATATTATTTTAGCACACGCAAAGCGATTTATCAAACCTGAAAGCAATTTTGCCAGTAAAAACTGCATCTATATTTAACACGTCTCAAAGGGACGTGCAAAAGGTTTGTATGCGTAATTGCGCACACAAGACTGCGGTTATTGTGGCAAGAAGGAAACATCGAAACGATGAAAGAAGACGCAGAGGATGCATTTTTCACCCTAGTGTGAACTTTTTGGAATGAATGAGAAAAAGAGTCATTAAAACATATCACCTATCCAGCCTTGCCATTTTGGAGCTGTTGGAGGAACTCAGAGTCCCGCAAAACATCCGTATGGAGCAACGGCGCAATGCTGCGGGGATGCAGACATGCAGCAGTTTCATTCAAAGTCACTTCTTGGGTTATGCATTTATTTTTCTATTTTCATTCAATATGTAATGCAGAAAAACACCTTGAGTAAACATATGTCGTAGATTAGAATAGGAGTGCCAGACCGTTCCCTCTGGCCTAGTGTGACCCAGTAAATAAACAAATGAATAAATAAGCAACATCAACATTTATTGAAAAAAAAACATGATTAAAATCACTAACAGACATTAATCACGTCTCATTAACGTCGAGTTCGGTTAAGTCCCGCAAAATTATATCACACACACATTGCTTCAGTTACAAAATATATTAGACTATAGCTCTAACATGCAGGTGGCAAAAAAAAAACAAAACAAAAAAACCCAGCTCTTTGTCGACTATCCATTTTTTACAGAAAATAAATATTCACAGCAGTGTAAGAAAACTTAAATGTGAGAATTGTGTGTTTTATTTCCCTCTTTTCTTTAAAAGGCCTACTGCTTGTTTCCTTCTGCGCAGGTTGAACTTGTCCGCCGTGTGCACCTCTCTTCCCTCTCGAGTCCACGGCTGCCGAGCTGTCGCTGAAGGACTTGGTTGGACCGCTTCGACACCTGGATGGAGCGCAGTCATTGCCTGTAGTCCTTTTGCCACAGAATTGACAGCCATCGTCAGGGCAGATACTGTGCTGACCATCTGTCTGCAGTGCGTGGCAATGGCCTGAGTGTCGCGCCTGACCGCCTGTGCCAACGATGACGCCTCTCCCGTGCAATTGTCTGAAGGGCTGCAGACTGCTTGTTTTGTTCCCGCAGCAATTCCAGATCAATATTCACTGGACCCTTTCAAAGCTCTGCAGGGATGGCGACTGCAATGGTGGGATTTGAGGGAGGTGGCTGAACTTCTAATGCATATTT
>JAQMYF010000004.1:20660953-20672958 GCA_030014195.1 Neosilurus mollespiculum
TATATATAAGTTTTTTGCTGGGGATTTGACTTGAAAGACTGTAAAATGTTGCCACAGGAGATACATTAATTTTTCATTTATTAAATAAATATCTTTTCAGAACAAAGTGTTACTTTTATTTGCCAACATTTTATTATACGCTAATTTTCCTTTTGTTCTTCTTCTGATATCTTGATGTCTTATTTTCACTCTTCATCCACTGTTCGCATCGTTTTACCAACAGCATTTACTTTTTCAGATTTCAGATTTTCTCCCATATAGCATTCCTTTGTGTGATCGTCAGATTTCTTTGCTTTAGATCATTTTGTCACATCAAGTGTTTATTGGCTTCATCTACCAACACTTCTAATTCTGTAAGGTCGAATTTCATTTTGTGCTCCAAACTCACCATGGTGCAAAACATGAAACACGCAAAACCCTCATTCAAAGGGGCGTGTCTCCAACACATTTGCACTTGTTGTCATTTATGCAATCACTGTTGGTAAATCACCCGCAAACCGCGGTTCCATCCTACACGCAAAATTCTAGATTGCGCATGCAAATTAGTACATGCAGATTGGGATCTTAGTAGATCTGACCCTTAGGGTCTATACTAAGCTGTTTTAGTATGTTAATGGTCTATACTAAGCTGTTTTAGTATGCTTATTGTCTATACTAAGCTGTTTTAGTATGCTTATTGTCTATACTAAGCTGTTTTAGTATGTTAATGGTCTATACTAAGCTGTTTTAGTATGCTTATTGTCTATACTAAGCTGTTTTAGTATGGTTAGCATTTATACTAAGCTGTTTTAGTATGTTAATGTTCTACTGTATACTAAGCTGTTTTAGTATGCTTAGGGTCTATACTATGCTGTTTTAGTATGCTTAGGGTGTATACTAAGCTGTTTAAGTATGCTTAGGGCCAATACTAAGCTGTTTTAGTATGCTTATTGTCTATACTAAGCTGTTTTAGTATGCTTAGGGCCAATACTAAGCTGTTTTAGTATGCTTATTGTCTATACTATGCTGTTTTAGAATGCTTAGGGCCAATACTAAGCTGTTTTAATATGCTCAAGGTCTATACTAAGCTGTTTTAGTATGTTATTGGTCTATACTAAGCTGTTTTAGTATGCTTAGGGCCAATACTAAGCTGTTTTAGTATGCTCAAGGTCTATACTAAGCTGTTTTAGTATGTTTATGGTCTATACTAAGCTGTTTTAGTATGCTTATTGTCTATATTAAGCTGTTTTAGTATGCTTATTGTCTATACTAAGCTGTTTTAGTATGCTTAGCATTTATACTAAGCTGTTTTAGTATGCTTATTGTCTATACTATGCTGTTTAAGTATGCTTAGGGCCAATACTAAGCTGTTTTAATATGCTCAAGGTCTATACTAAGCTGTTTTAGTATGTTTATGGTCTATACTAAGCTGTTTTAGTATGTTATTGTCTATACTAAGCTGTTTTAGTATGCTTAGGGCCAATACTAAGCTGTTTTAGTATGCTCAAGGTCTATACTAAGCTGTTTTAGTATGCTTAGTGGCTATACTAAGTTGTTTTACTATATTACACTACAATATAGTAAAATCTAATTAAAATTTTATTCATCAAAATTGTTAGTCATTCAAAATATTTTCAAGTCTGGAGGAAAGCGCATTGAAACCGGTGTGAGTCAGCTGGAAGTTCCACTATCACCGTTTCAAATTCATTCTACACAAATTCTACAAAAATATGAAACAAAATATAGAATTCAAGTATTAAATGGGAAGGACATGCTTTTATTTTCATCAGTTAGATTTTTTTAATGACCAAAAGTGATTTGATCGAGTTTTTGTGAGCAGCATGCCTCTAGTCTTAAAAGCAGGCAGCCATTTTCTCACTACCTTTTTCTGGTAGAAGAGAAAGAGGAGAAACATAGCTATCAGATACAATAGGCTACACTCTACTGACAGCGCTGTTGGGTGGCAGACCTTTAAACTTTTTGGTATTTGCTATTCACTCTCGGATTTGGGTTACAGCAGCATAAAGAGTGAGAAAATAAAATGAGGTTTTGACAGCTCTGGGCCACACTGCTTTGCTGTAAATTGTACTAAGTACCTAACCAAGATGGCAGAGCCATCAGCTGTGTGGAGTACCCTATCTATCTTATATGATATCTATGAAGAGGAACACTGGCACATGCCAGTCATGCAGTATTGATTCAGGTATCTGATGTTAATGATGGATAACTCAGCTCATAGAAGAATACCAAAAATTCTCTGGTGGTTTCCACCAACCAAAAAATGAGAAAATATTTTTTATTAATATTAATATATTAAATCCCCAGATTGCTAACTAATCACAAGTAATATTTTCTAAATTTAATTTGAATCAGAGCTAAGCTCACATCCATTCCATGAAACTTAGCAAAGCTATTTTGTGTTGGAAGCTGATCCAGTCTGTCTGTGCTGGTTTAAAATGGTTATTAACTGAATTATTGCATTTATTCAAACCAATTTTATACACATAATGAATGAAAAAACTGAATTAAATGAATACAAAAAACAAATGAAAAAATGTTATGTTAGCTAGTCATCCAGTGTTAGTTTCCAAGATTACAATTCAAGGATGTAAACACACACACACACCAACTTCTTGCACCCCCCCCCCCCCACTTTTTTTTTTTACCCAATTATGTACTTAATTAATCAGCTTCTAGGTGTAACAATCGAAACATCTGGATCAGGGTATCAATTAAAAGGCAATGATTGACATGAATCATTACACAGTACAAATCAATTATAATTGCTTAAGAATAATAGGTCATTTTGAATTATAATTGATTATTCTATGTCAATTAATATTGAACAAGGACAAATGGTGTGTAAAAATACATATATTTTTTTAACAGTACATAAATAGGTGAATAAGCTTATTTGCTCATATCTCAGATATTTAAGAAGTCCCTTTTTATGTCATCATAATTCACAAATCAACAGTTGATGCTCATTCATCCATTTATTTTCTAAGCCGCTTAATTCTAATTAGGATTGCGGGGAGGCTGGTGCCCATCTCAGCCGACTCTGGTCGAAGGCGGGTTACACCCTGAACAGCCCAGCAGACCATTGCAGGGCCAACAAATATACAACCATTCATTCTCACACCTAGGGGCGATTTGAAACAACCAATTAGCCTACTGTGCATGTTTTTGGACTGTGGGAGGAAACCGGGAGATGTACATGCTTCCCACTACACTACTGTGCCACCATGTTCAAAATATCTGTTTTTACAGATTAAAAAATAACATTTTATGTTTCTTTACTTTTTATAGTTGAGACCTGAGAACTTAGTGTATACTTAGTGGATACTTAAACAAGAAATAAAATATTATGGGAGTGTGTGGTGGAATGAAATCTCTCCGTATATATAAGTTCATTATAACAACTGCATGCTCTTCTTATACCACAACAATTAGAAATGGAATGACATGGTGTACTTGATCAGTTTATGATTGTATTTAATGTTATGGTCATTCCACAAAGCAAGTTACTGTTATCACCGTTCTCTCTAGTAGCTATAAACAGCCATTCCCTCAAAAACTTATTTTATTTCTGTCTCTAAAAGACAATTTCCTCTCTATCTCTGAGACTCTTTCCATAAATAATAAATAAATAAAAAAATATTTCCTTACAGGAAGTTTCCCTATATTAATGCCTTTTATGTATCTTTTTTGTTAAATAATTGTGTATGAAGGAACTGTTACTATATAAGTATAACATACTGTATATAATCTAACTACTGTCAGGACTGTTGTTGACAAAAGAAAAAAAAAAAAATCCCTATGTTTTTTGACCATTAGATTCAGTAATCAAAGAGTGCTGGGTATACATTCAGATAGTCAAGCACAAATGTTTACATTTTCTTTATGCAAAATCAAGACATTAAATGTACATCAACAATACATTTACTACATTTGGTTCAATATAAACAGTTATTCTAATGGTTTACTTATGGCAGCAATTTCTGGACTTTATTCAAAAGTGCATTACAAAAATGTTCATAGAAACATTGCACTTTCACTCCGCTTATGAGCGCACATAATCTGAGACATCATTTAAAAGATTTGCAACATGTACATTATCATTTCTGGTTTTTATGCACTACCATACAAAGTGACTGCAAAAATTAAAATGCAAATACAAAGTCTGTTTGACATTTCATTTTCAGTGTGTAAACAGGTCTGATTCTGCCATATTGGAAAGGTAATAATAATCCTTCCATTTATGAATGCACTTTCTCTTCCACATGGTATATCTGGGGTAGGGGGGTGATTGGGGTGTGTATGTGTGCGTGGGGGGGGGGTCCCCCGTCAATCAAACATATGTACAGATATATAGTATGGAGTGTGAATTATGTTTTAAATTGCTGTATGCAATCAAGAGGTAAAAAATGATAAGGAAAATTACACAAAAGTAAATGTTTGTCATGGTTTACTGGTGAATGTCACAACAATGAGAGGTAAAAATCATTCATTTTCTAAGTTGCTTCATCCTAATTAGGGTCACAGGGAGGCTGGCACCTATCTCAGCCAACTCTGTGCAAAGGTGGGGTACACCCTAAACAGCTCCCCAGGCTATCGCAGGGCCTCACACCTACTCACACACCTAGGGGCAATTTAAAGCCCCCAGTCAGTCTACAGTGGATTTTTTTGGACTATGGAAGGAAACCGGAGATCCCATAGGAAACACATGCAAACATGGGAAGAACATACAAACTCCACACAGAAAGGCCCCAAGCCCAGTAATCGAACCCAGGCCTTCTTGCTGTGAGGCAGATGTGATAACCACTGTGCCACTGTGCTGCCTAATTTATATTATATAAAAATCTTTGCTTAATTATGTAATTATGATTAATATATATTCATATAGTTAACAAAAGTACAATTCAACTTTCTATTATTAAGGTTTGCAGGTATGCCTACTGCTATCTTCTGTGAATTATATTTTTCTTGAAAATAAAATAAAATACAGAACCCCAACCCAACAGAAACCTCACCCCCCACCCCTGACTGAAGACTTTAAAACATCTACTCAAGTTATCACCTTATCGTACACTTGAAGCACTTTGCCTGTAGAGTGCAATCCTTTTTATCACCTTTCCTTGTGAAATGTGACTGTTGCTATTTTATAAGACCCGGCATTAACACTGCTAGGAATTATGTATGAATAGTAATAATTAAATAATGTTAAAATGAAATCAAGACCAATCATAAAGTACTCAAAGCAACAAAATTCAAGTAAAAACTGAACAAATTAAAACTTATAAAGAAGAAAAAGGCACTAACATGATTGCACAAGTGCACAAAATCTTTTATAATTTGGCATGTGTCTATGTTCAGAATTAACCAATAACATTCAAACTCATGTTCAATAATAATAATAATCATACATCTGACTTCATTTCTGTAGTATTTTTCCAGACATCTTGGTTTCATCCTAATGCTGAATGCCATGATTCAGCAAAGAACTTGCAAATAATATATGGGAACTTATATTGCTCAGCATATGGGTTGTACCATTAGATGTTCTATTGAACGTAGTGAGGACCTTCATTATCCTAAACCATGTGGCATAAAGTGTTATAATCTAAAGAGACCACATTACAACTTTTAAAGGATACATTCAAGATATGTTTGCTCTTAAAATATATACAGTTTATCACTTGAAGAACATCATTGTAATGGCGAAGCATGGTGGTGGCAGCATGGTTGCTTCGTTTTAGCTGGAGGGACTTTTTGCTAGTCTAAAAAACAACCCAAGCCAGCCAGCAAAGTTCTTATCCTATATTTATTTTTATAATTTGAATAAAATAATAAGAATGCTTTATACCTCCTAATCAAGTGAGTGTGGATAGAACGAAACAGGTATTCCATTCAATCTTCTCACATATTCTACTTGAGCTCATGGAATGGCTGTGTCCTCCAGGTAGCAGAACAATCAGATTGCGTCCTTCTTGTTTAGTATATACTTATACACTTTTAATACACTTCAAAATTAATCAAAAATAAAAACAAAAGTATGAGCTAAGCATTATGTGTGTGGTTAATGTGCATGTCGCATAAATGATATACAGTATGCAGGCTGAAATCCAATTAGTCATAATTATCTGATTTGTCAGCTATTATAGAGTTCTGATAATCAGCATTTTGATACTGGTTTCATATCAAAGCATCCCAAGACTTTCCTCTTTTACCCCTGACTCATAAAAAACTTGGCAAAATAACAAAAAATATTTATTAAAACAGTCATCAGAAAGTCATGTAAGCATTTTCTAAACATGGCAGCTTTTTTCCGTTCTCAAAGGAAATATGCAAAGCTAATGTTATTTTAGCCTAACAGCATTTCAGACTGAAGTACATAAAATGTAAGTGGATGGGAGGCAGAGTGCAAAGCATGTCAATGTGATTCTCACTTTTGATATGGTAAGTAGCTGAATGAGGCCTGGCATAATGCTGTAAGAGCAGACTATATTAAGTGCCATGTACCTGTTTAGCATCATAGACTGGCATGAATCACTGGAGAGTCTGAGACAGTCTATGGCTGAGAACATCCATTTAGAAGGCTTCTGTCAAGATCAACATACGATAATAAAGTGGATATTTTATCTAAGGACTTGCTTGTAATTCCAGAAATGGTAATTATGGTAGCAACAGCCTAGTAAACATATTATTTTCATGCAGAAAATTGCCTCTTTAGTTATTTGTCATTTGTTGGTTTGATCACATTCTATTTGATTTTGTTTGTATCCTATATTTTTACAAGGAACATTGTCGCAAAGCAGCTTTACAGTGTAAATACATTTGATTATAAATTTAAACATAATTTAGTATATTTTACCCTGTGAAGGCCTGAACTTGTCTCTGAAAATCTCTGAAGTTAAACAGGAAAGGGCCTGGTTAGTAATTGGATGGGAGACTGCCTGGGAAAACCAGGTGTTGTGAAGGATGAGGAAAGACCTGGCAACCTACCCTGTAAAACACCCGCCAAGAAAACTTTATGAAAATAGTGTTGCCAAGAATGATCTGATTGGTTTGCTATCTTGAGATAATAGACATTATCCACTTCGCAAGCTCGAGCTGAAGCTTTAATGAAAATGGCTATACTTTACAAATGTAAAAATAAACCATTCAAATAGTTTTAGTTTGCTTTTCTTGTGTTCCTGTGTAGTATATATTAAACCCTAAATGAATTTCAAAAGATGTCATAATGGAGCATGCCTGACCACTGTCAACCTTTAAAAAGTAAAAGTATACTAAAAATCTTGTTTAAGTTTTCTTTTCCTATATGTGTGTAGTATATACTTAAGTTATTTAAATCAGGTTCTGTGGATTTGCACTGTCTATGAGATTATTCAGCGATATGTACATCACCTTTACAAAATAATTGTTATATATCCTGTGTATTCCTAGTGAGCAAGCCTGTGGTGATGGTAACAAGGAAAAACTTCCTGAGAGGACATGAAGGGGAGACCTTAAGAGAAACCAGCCTCAAAAAGGAAACCCATCATCATTTTGGTGACACCAGACAATGTGATTGTAGAGATCTTGTTATAGGGTCAAAAAGTTCAAACTGTGTAACAGTAACTTCGGTATAGTTTATAGTTTTAGTATAGTTTTATAGCTTTTTTGGATCTCTGCTTCTCAGAAGATTCATTTTAAGATAGCAGGAAGAGGATAGTGATTTTAGTCAGACTTGTAATTTAAGTAAGGATTGTGATTTAAGTTATTTACGTATCGTATATACGCCTCTTGGTGATATTCTCATCAGGTGGCATGGCCTGCGGTTTCATTACTATCCTGATGATACTCAGATTTACTGAATTCCTACTTTCTGAGGCGTAACAGAAACAAATCTAAGGTCAGCCTGAGTGCATTACCATCTACACTGAAGAAAATGAGGCCCTACTTGATATTTATCCCAGGTTTTATTACACCCAGCTCAGCTCATGCTGAAGCCTTGGTGACACATTGGACTCTACACTCTCATAACAATCACGCATAAAATACTATATAAAACATTACTTAGACAGCTTTGGAATCTTTCACCTTAGGAACAGTGCAGTCCCCTTTCTTGCACTTCAGTAAGCTTACTCATCCATGCTTTCATTCCCTACAGTCTTAACTGTTACAGTGCTTACAGTACAGTTCTATACAGTCTCCCAGTCCTAACAAGTAAAGGATGTGCAAACTCTTGCACACAAGACCATGTGAACGCACCAAGCTCCAAACGTTACACTCATTTCCTGTTCCCTTTTGTATACAGTACAAGAGTACTTCTTCTGGTCTTTATAGTCTTTTTTTTTAAAGAGATCCAGCAATATTACTGTAGAGAAGACACCCTCAATGTGCCGGCTGTGGTTGTTTAAACAGAACCACACATAGCTTGTATAAGTCGGGCCCATTGTGTATTTTTACATTGTGTGCCAGCATTCTGGCACGATGGAGCATCAGTGTCTAGGCTGAGGTATACCAGCTACAACATGTTGGAAATATAAATACCGGCATTTCTTTCAAAAACAATAATGCTGTGTGAACTGAGTGTTGTGTGGTTTGCTTCTGTAAGCCATGTACATTTACCATATGCAACTTTTCAAACTCAGGCATGGCTGATGAACAAAAGAATGTTTGTGTAATCTGAAGAGAAGCTGAAGAAGAGTGGGATGCGATTCAAGGTTGAACAGTGTGTAGACCTTTGACACCATAGATGGAACTTTGAATCTGTGCTGGTCTTGGAAAGAAGTATATTAATATCAAAAACATCATACTCCTGTCCTGCAATACTGAATGTAACTCGCGCACAGACATCGATCCTGGCTCTGTTACTACCAATCGCTCCAACTCAAAGATGGAATGAAATGACCCTGCCATATTCTGTATTCAGTCCTTTCATAGAGAACAGCAAGGCAGAATAAAGACACACAATGTTTCTGTCCTCAACAGGCTACATAAAAACGGGACTTATTTCTGTGCTTGATCTCGGCTCCTCTTACTTATATATCCTCCTTCTTCTACACAAACCTTAGATTCTCTGACACTCGCTCGCTTGGTGTCCTGCGCCATCAGAGACGTGGCTTTCAGACGTGGTTTTGCTGCTCCTAAACTGTGGAATTATTTGCCTCTGTATCTCTCTGCCTTCAACTAGCTTCAACATTTTAAAACACAACTAAACATCACCCTGGACTTGCTCTTCCCTACTGAACCTTACTAAACCCCCCTTAGCCTTACTGTGGCCTTTATTATTTAATCTGCTAATTATTTGTGTCATAGATGTCTATAAACAAATGTTCATTTTCATCCACCTATGGTCACTTTTATTATTTTCTGTAAAATGCCCTTGGGGAAAAAAAATAGATGTGAGTATAAATAACAAAATAATAATAATAATAATAATAATAATAATAATAATAATAATAATAATAAAATCATCATCATCATCATCATCATCATCATAATAATAATAATAATAACAATAATAATAATAGTGATAATAATGATAATAATGATAATAATGATAATAATGATGATGATGATGATGATGATGATGATGATGATGATGACGATGATTGTAGTTGTTATTGTCTATCCACCCACCCAGTAATCCACCCATCAATCCATCTAACCATTGTTGCAAGCTGGTGCCAATCCCAGGCAAGAGGCGGGGTACCCCCTATATAGGTTGCCAGTCTGTCACAGAGCTAAAACAGAAACAAGCAACCATGCACATGTTTACACCTAAGGGCATTTTAGAGTAGCTTTATGACCTTATCTCTATGTCTTTGGACTAAGGGAGGAAACCAGAGAACCTGGAGGATATCCATGCAGAACATACAAACCTTATGCCCCAGTCAGCCACAAGGTTTGGACCCATAGCTTTAATGTAATTTTTCAGAAAAACAAAACAAAACAAAACAAAACAAAAAACAAACAAAAAACAAACAAACAAACTAACAAACAAAAAAAAGATAAAATAAACAGCTTTTTGCTGGTTATACCACTCTGGTTCTCAAAACATTATTTAATTACTTACATTTTTATGCAATTGGAAAAACAGAGACTAGGGTTTCTGGTTATAGTTTCTTTCTTGTTTCCTTATTTTATTTAAATTTTTTTTGGACTGCCTAAATAAATTTTTCACCAACTTCCTCACTCAAGATTAATGTACTGATGTCTTCTATTCTATTCTACTCAACCTCTGTTTCAAAAACAATGTTAGTCAGTTTTTAAAGAAACCAGTGATATTCGCTGTTAAATTCTGTCAGCTGAACAATAACACATTACAGTGTTTGTTGATGGTGAATTATATTGCAAGGTCAATAAATTAAAAGCAAGGGAATCCCAATTTATACCAGAGTTTTGTTTTTTTTCCTTTGTAATTGTTTTTTAATGGTAATAGAAGACATTAGATTCTCAGTCAGCATGCTATGTAATGGCAAATGGCTGAATGTTCTCGTGCACAGCTGGTTAGTGCAATACTGTCCTCTCAAGTGAATATAAAGTGGAGCTAAAGAGCTCTCCAAAACTCACCTAAATCAAACCGGTCAGTAGAAAAGGGAAGCCCTCAGATTCAATTAACACAGGGCAAAAAGGGGCATGGCTCTGAAAACAGTACAAAACTTCACTTCTGTTAGAATCAAATAGTTGCTTTAGTTTTCATTGCTGAAGAGGTTATAGGGTGATACATAATAAATCTTGGTGGGCCACCAAGAGACCAGCTTAGTTTAATACATAATAACATTTATGAATTTATTGACAGTAATCATATCCAATCCCCAGCAGAGCAGAAACCGATTATTGTGAAAGCAAGCCTCTTCAATTTCATGTTCATAAGCACTCTGAACTATTCCATTCTCACATCGCTTTTAGACAACAGTCAATTGATCTGCTCTGAGATTATTTCCCTGTCAGTGAAAGGTGATACACAAGGTAATTCAATTCCAAGAGAAAGAAGATGGGAGAACATGATAGCACTGGAGTTTGTGATATTGGATGGTCAATGATTAGGAGTTATACGCCTTCAAGGTTCTGCAGTTATTTTAACACAATATTTATAATAAACACATCAGTGGATAAAACCAGCTTTGTGTAAAACAAATCCTGAATAGCAACACTGCTTTTAATAGACACACACCAGCCATTTAAATAGCAATGTCTGCACCCCTGCTCATTCATTTTAAAGTAGAGCCCATGTCACCTATGTCACACAACAGTTACACAACAGGTCCTACAGAAAATTGGACAAAATCCTAGTACAGTTGTGGGTGCATGGTATGAAATCCATACATTGTGCCACTGAAAATGCTATCGTAGACACCTTCTGTGGAGTTTTCATCTTGTAGAACATCAGATCCATTTCCTAGAGCTGTTGTGTGAAGCCTTGTGACATCCTATGGCTGTGTTATGATAAACATATACATTTTATAAGCTTTTTGGGACATCTGATGCACTCAACATTATACAGTTTCTTACAGTATGGTTCTTACAGTGATCACCTTACATTAAACCCACAACATTTTTACCACAGTGACTAACCGAGTATCAAAGGAAAATTTCCAACAATGTGTTACTTTCTATAAAAGAAAGTATGATTTCACTTACAGACTTGACCTATTTTCAAGATGACACAGCACATTTTCTGTACATGAATTCAAATATGGACCTTACACCTCATGCAAATCTATGTCAGTCCCTTCTGTTTTTCTGTTATGTTGTTGCTGTTAGCCCTGCTAAATTTGTAAGGGAGAAATTATTTGTAGGTTGGTTGTGAAAGGAGCTTTAACCAACTCGAAGCGGTACTTAAAGCTCAGCAGGAGGCATGTTCCAGAAAGGTAGTCCTCTGTGATATCATCACAGGGTATTTTATTATATTTCTTTACATTTTTTTTGGGGGGGGATTTGTTCCCCATTTTTTTCCCTTAATTTAGTCATATCCAATTCCCACCCATCAACTTTTGCCTTCCCTATCACACGACCACCACCGACCAGGGAGGGGC
>JAQMYF010000004.1:20698506-20712683 GCA_030014195.1 Neosilurus mollespiculum
TATATATTAACAAATGAAATTCAATTAAATCACTGTTTCTTTCTTTCATTCATTTGCTTTTCTCATACCCTCCCAACCCCTTCTGATTTGGTTCGTGCTTTTTCAGGCAGGACAGTGTGAAACACATACACACACACACACACACACACACACACACACACACACACACACACTCACACTCACACTCACTCACACCCACACACATACACTAACACTCACACTCACTATGCGTAGGTATTATGGGAGAATGCTGGAGTGCAGTGGAGGTAATTACAGGAAGCATACTTTCATTTTTTTCATTTGCCTCCCCCCTGAGTGTGATTCATAAGTGGTTGTGAAATTAGGAGAATGTAGGCACACAAACAAAATCTGGCTTTGCAAAAATACACATTGCCAGTTTACACTACAGCTGGAAGAGTGAAAGGAAACAGGTCACAAACAAATGGTCATGCTAATGAAATTGAGATGCCGACAGTCTTTAAACTCTTTGACTATTAGGCTAATGAATTGTAACATAATAAGTGTGTGATGTTAATTGTAACAATAATGGGAGAGCGTTTTAATGACTGCTTCCAAAATGGGCAACGTGCCCATGTAGTTCAGTGTTTCCGTCGCTTTCTGAATATACATGAGTTCTTGTTCTATTTTCTCTCTTTTCAAACTGTGAAAAGCGAAATTAATTGAAATCCAGAGAGGCGTTTAGGGAGAAACTGTTCATTACTGAATATGCAAACATAAATATAAGCAATATCATCTGGCACATTTTCACATTGACACAATCATCACCGACAGCAGCACAGCTTGAGACAGTGACTCGTACAGAAAATAATTCAGTTCAATCTGTTTAAGATTTTTACAGAAGGTTTGTGTTGTGACGTTTCTGACAGAATAAAAGTTTCTTCTGAAAGTAAAGAAATAAGGTCAGTTATGTAATATGTTCCCATTAAAGAACAGATTATTTTCTCTTTTGTCTGAAAGGTCAGCGCCATCACTAAAAGTATAGAATTAATTAAAAAAAAATCCTGTTTAATTTAAAACTAGTTAGCATATAATTCATGGAAATGGTGTGATTATTTTAATATATTCCACATGGAAACAAAAACAAAAAATAAATAAATAATATAAAAATGATAGTTTATTTTTAAAATATTTAAAATCATAATGGATGCAGATTGAGCGCATAACTGATTGCGTGTCTCTTAAGAGTTTTAATACAACACCGAAAAGAGTTTTAATACAACACCGAAATGATAAAAAAGTATAGTTCATATATATATATATATATATAGGTCAGATGAGCACATTTCAGGTGCGCTTTGACCCGGCTATCCTTTGTTAGGGTCACAAAGAGGCTGGAGCCCACCCCAGCCTACTCAAGGCGAAAGGGTTGTACACCCTGAACAGCTCTCCAAATCATCACTGGGCCAACACACACAAACTCAAAATCTCACACGCATGCACGCATGCACGCACGCACACACGCACACACACACACACACACACACACACACACACACACACACACACACACACACTCTCACTCACTCACCCTCCCACCTATAGGCAATTTGGAATCCCTTGGGGTATAGTGTTCAGTGTGTGTATATAATTTGGGGTGTGGTATCTGTAATTAAAACCTAATGAAGGTGTGGCCAAAACCAATACACCACAATGTTCCTTGAAATGCGAAAAAAAAATAAATAAAATAAAATAAAAAATAAAGTAACTTTTCCTGCATGCCACAAATAATCATTATAAAATACATCGCACTATGTGATCTTTGTTTTATCTGCCAGCTTAATATCGGTCTGCTCGCTCGCACCCACATGAAAAATCTGTTGCTTCCTTGCTTTTATTTTTTATTATTATTATTGTTATTATTTTTGTTATTTACTGCATTCTATATAGCATTTAAAGTAGTATCATTAATAGAAGGCATGAGGGCAGCCATATAGTGTTAGTGAGCATGTTTACTAGCAGATGTGAAATGTGTATACACAAAGCTATTTGCAGGGCTACATTTAGCTCTCAAGTCAAGCTGAATTTTAAGACTTTGAGGAAGGAAATAAAAGGGATATTCCCATGGCTATTATTGGTCATTCTTAACCAATCCACTTTCTTCTGGAAACAGACTTTGATCTAATCCATCCAGCCATCCATCATCTATAGAGCTTATATGTCAAGGACATTGGGGAATTTGGAGTTTATCCAAGCTGACTTGACTTTGATCAAATTTAAAGAAAATTCACAAAACGATGCTGTTTAAACACCACGATTCAGCAGCATCTCAGTCCCGATGCACACCTACATGCCCCGTGAAAAGAATAAAATAATCGTGCTCAACCAATTCCTTTCTATAAATATTTAAAACACATTAGCTGAATGCTGTATTTGTGTTTAGTATGTAATTCATTCATTCATTTTCAATTTAAGCTGCTTCATCCTAATTAGGGTTGTGGGGAGACTGGTGCCCATCTCAGCGAACTCTGGGCGTGGGCAGGATACAGCCTGAACAGCTCACCAGGTCATCGCAGGGCCAACACACATACAACCATTCACACTCACACTCACACCTAGGGGCAATTTGGAACAGCCAATTAGCCTACTGTGCATGTTTTTTTAGACTGTGGGAGGAACCCGGAGTACCCGGAGGAAACCCATGCAAACACGGGGAGAACATGCAAACTCCATACAGAAACGCCTAAGCTGGGAATCACTACGCCACTACGCCACCATGCCGCCGTTTAATATGTAATGCTAAATGTAAAACATCAACATAACTGTGCATGTATATAATTCCTTAAAAAAAAATCTCAGTATTTAAAGTGCACAACGTAAAGTACGTAAGCACACAAAATCATAGCACACAATCATGGCAATTAACACACTGAATCTCTTAACGAGACAGTAATACTGCACAGCTTGTATTAAGCTTATGATAAGTTTTTAAAGGACATAAGGTTGCACAAGCACGTGCACATCGCTAAGTCCTCCACTTGTGCATATCGTAATTAATCACAGCTCGGAAGCCATCACTAAGCGCTGACAGGAGTCAAGCAGTGCTGTAGCCCTCACAACCTATTGACAGCAGCAGTTTTTAAAGACAGGCTGATGGAGAATTGCCAGACTGATCCTAGGCTCATGAGAAATACGGTGTTCAAAGTTTTTTTCTTTTTTCTTTTTTTAATCTCAAAATAGAATTAATATTGATACTTTGGGTATCACTTAAGAAACATATTAAGGACTTATTATGCCATTTTCTAGGGTAGAATATTATTTAGAATCTTACTTTTTAAAATTAGTTGTTTAATCACTCAGAGCTCCTCCCTTTTGCATATGGCCAACTGTGTGTCGCTGATGTATTGTTTTGTAATAAATGGTTAATACAGCCGTTCTTTCTTCATTGTCAGTCAAACCCAGGTAGGCGTGCTAAGTACTACGCCAACGTGCCGCCCATGTAATACATTGCATATGAAAAAAAATAAAAAAAATAAAAATACATCTATCTTTATGTGGATACAATAGAAATCTTCTTTAGGTAAATCTGAAAATGTCAGTCATTGCTTTTTTTTTTTTTTTTTTTTTTTTTTTTTGTGCATTCAGGTGACAGTGTATAATTTTATTTGATAGGAATGTATTCTACCTTAATTACTATCTTAATTAATATTTACAGACAAATGTCCTTCTTGCCATGACAAAATGTGAAGTCTTATTTTTTGGTAGGTTTTTAAGGTTGTAAGGTTGATTTATAAGGTCATAGGGTCAATCCTAACCCCTCGTAACATATGTAACGTTATCATCACTTACAGTCTTGCTGGCACTCGCAGCAACTGAGGCTAGTCTCCATGGCAACACCAGCCGCAGCGCACAGTGTCCTTGGTGTGAAGATGGAGGAGAGATATGAACACAAATTGTTCCTTGAAAAGCCTCCCAGCCCTCAGCCCCAGCGTGCTAGCTCCCTCTGGTCAGCTTGACACGCATACATGCTCGGGGGAGGGAATGTGAAAGTTAGAGAATAAAGGAGAGGGGAAAATGAGAACTTTGTCATTTCACTGTAGAGCAAAGGCAACCAGAGATCTTTTTTTTTTTTCATTAATTATTATTATTTTTTTTTTTTTTTATGGAACATGTGTGTGTGTGTGTGTGTGTGTGTGTGTGTGTGTGTGTGTGTGCATGTGCATGTGCATGTGCATGGGTGTGTGTCTACACTGCTTTTTCACTGACATTATGGACTTATTTATGAATACAGAGAAATAAACCTCATGCTGCTATGCCTCACCATATCTTTCCATATCCTTTCTATCCACCATCGCGCACTGCATATTCTGTATGCTGTAATATGCAAATATATGTTTTTCTCCTCCATGTGTGTACAATAAAGTTATCGGATTCATGCCTGGATAAGTGTAGCACACATCACATTCAAGAACAGTGCAAAATCAAATCAGCACCACATCATGAACGTTTCAGTAGAATGCATTAAAATGCGTATATGTGAATATTTCCACAGCCCTTTAATAGTCACAACTACAAGGAAGTGATGTCATCATTTTTATAATATTAATATGTTAATATTTTAAAAGATATTTTGTGTGTGTTTGTGTTGAAATTAATGTATTTTGATGATCTGTGAGAAAGATTCATTCATTCATTTTCTGAACCGCTTAATTCTAATTAGAGTCGCAGGGAGGCTGGCGCCCATCTCAGCCGACTTTGGGCTAGGGCAGAGTACACCCTAGACAACTCACCAGGCCATCGCAGGGCAGAAACACGCTGACGGCTATGCAGCCTACTCTTGACGAAAATCAGCAATGGTTCTTTGACAGAACTCTCACCATAGACAGTAAGAGACATGGCCTGCCTTTGATACCCCAGTTAGCTGCACTGGGGGGCAGCAGTGACATCCCGCTGATATTGGGGCTTGAACCCCTGACCTTGGGATCAGTAATCCAGCACCCTACCACCGGGCCAGAAAGATATTTTTTGCTAAATATTTTCTTTAATACACTGCCTGCACAAAAAGAAATAAATGAAAATAAATAAATTAATAGTTCAGAAGCTCAAATATTTTGTTGTAGTGTCTTTATGGCTGATTAAAATGCATAATCGCGATGGCACTGTTGTTTCAATTGGACAGGTCAAGGCTCAGCAACATTATATATCAATAAAATAAAGTCAGCTAATGACCTGAATGTACTGAATTACCAGGTTACACCGTCACCTTGGTGGTTTTGTTCCACCGTGGTTTTGTTCTCTGAGGGCACGGATATCACATTGGGGCTCAAATAGTAAAAGAGTGGTTCAGGGATCATGAGGAATCATTTTTACACCTTGACTTTAATCCTGTTGAAGGTTTTTAGGATGTACTGGAGAAGACTTTATGGAGTGGTTCAATTTTCCCATATTAATTCAAGACATTGGTGAAAAATGAACCCAACAAGGGATGGAAATAAATGTTATGCTGCTTCTTGGTATTTCCTTTAAACCATTCCCATTCAAGGAAACATTTTTTTTTTTTTTTTTCTGGTTTGCTCTCTGGCTTCATCTGTGTAGGCACTGTCTTAGGAAATGTACTGGGGCACATTCTTAACTCTGAACTCTTACTTACCACTTGGTACTAAAAGTAAAATGGCCTTTTTAAAAAAAAAAAAAAACAAATATTTACACATTTCATTGATTTCAAAAAGATTTTATTGATTTTACTGATTTTAAATCAAGGTTGGCAGTAAGTTTGAGAAAGTGGTATTGAACCTACTGCCTGATCAAATCAATGTTACAACGAACAAATGCAGCATACAAAATAGACAATAAGTGAACAGATTTAATCTGTGTGCACAGTGAAACAGGGCTGCTGCTTAAACTCGGCACTGTTTAATATGTATATAAATGAGTTGGTCAAAATTCTGGAGGGCGCACAGCTCCCGTCTAACTTCTGATCAAATTCCTGCTGGAGACATGAACAAGTTTTGTTGATATATGCCACTCAGGTGGTAAGGAAAGAAAGGTCATAGAATACAATGACTAAGTGGGTAAGTTGGCTTTAGCAGAGCATTTTATTCAGGTTATGACAAAATGATGGCATCGTCCAGAATCACAGAGAACAAACCAATGTGTGCTACAGCCGAGCTTCTGTCCTGGAATTCAGGAGAACAGCAGAAAGCTGGCTTAGGAATAGAGATATTCCAGCACTGACTCATCTGCTCGCTGTCATTCAAACACAGTCTTTATTTACAAAGTGAGAGATTGGTTGAACACCTGAATGCTCTCTCAATGACAATCCTTTACTTAGTCAACATTTTGTGATGTGCTGTAAGAGAACCTTCCGGTTACCACTCTGAATTTGATCATAATCTAATAAAATAATTCTGTAAACTAATGATTGTATTTTATAGAAGAACAAAACATGGATACAGGACATTTTATATATTTGTAGTTATGTTCAGTGTCGGGCAGCACGGTGGCATAGTGGTTAGTATGTCTGCCTCACAGCAGGAAGGTTCTGGGTGCGAGTACCGGGCACTGTGTGAAGTTTCGTCTGTCTCCCCATTTCCTCCAGGTGCTCTGGTTTCCTCCCACATTCCAAAGACATGCACAATAGGCTAACTGGTTGTACCAAATTGTCCCTAAGTATGGGTGTGAGTGTAAATGGTTGTGTGTTGCCCTGTGATGGTCTGGTGAGAAGTTCAGGGTGTACTCCGCCTTCACGTAGTGCTGGCTGAGGTAGGCACCAGTGTCCCCACGACCCTAATAGGATTTCTTCTTCTTTGGACACCTGACATTTTTTACAATCAACACTATCCAGTGTGGGTGAATCTGTGGCTGCTTTAGCATCCTTTTCTTGGCTCACAATATAAAAATTTAATCTGTTCTTTTGTTGTTGTATGCCATGCAGTTCAAGGTTTAAAATATGGTGCTTTTCTACTCAGCATGGTTGTAAAGAGTTTATTTATTTATTTATTTTTAATTAGATCGTCGCCTTACTGTCAGCTCAAGCCATCAATCCATCCATCCATCCATCAATTCATCTATCCATTATATACTGATTATCTGCATCACGGCTCAGCTGGTTAATCCCTGTTGACTTCATGCAAGAGGTGGTGAACACCCTTAACCAAATTATTGCAGGGCTAACACAGAGACGAACAACCATTCACACTCACATTCACACCTATGGGCAAGTTAGAGTAGCCAGTATGTCGAATGTGCTTGTCTTTGGACTGTAGAAGGAAACTGGAGTACCCAGCAACCTGCACAGGCATAGAGAGAACATGGAAACACCAAAGGAAAAGGGTACTCTTAGACTGTGGGATTTAAACCTAGAACCTTCTTACTGTGAGGTGACAGTGCTAACGACCGCACCACCATGCTGCCTCAGCTCAGACCAATATGGCCATTTACACAAAACAAGTGTGATCAACACAACATTTCCTCCCACTAGATTGCCACTCACTGGATGTTTCATCATTCTGTATGAAATCTACAGTGTGTCAAAATCGCAGGAAATTAACAGTATTTGAAATACTTAATCCAGCCCTTTTGCCATCAGTAAATGATATGATAAATCATATTACTGTCACTGAGTTCATAGCCCATACATTTCACATATACTAATGTTTAATATGAACATTACCTGAAACTCTTGACCCATATCTGCATGATTTCATGCCATGTGCTGCTGTCACATTATTGGATGATTGGAGATGTATAGGTATTCCTAATAAAATGGCCAGCCAAAGAGGTGCTTCAGATTGAAGCCTCCTTTTTGTAATTAATATTTAATTGGATAATAAATCTTGCAACATGTCACAATCACAACATTTCAGATGACAGCTTTTACATGTAGAGATCACAGCGGTCACCATTCTGTCCCTGGCGATGCAGATTGAGCTGTACGTGTCTCAGTTTGACAGAACAAACAAGGGGTCTCACTCGAAGAAATGATGTGCTGACACACAGAGGGGTCTTATTTAAAGAAATTATGTGCTGACACATCCTACAACACACACCACAAAGACGCAGTGCTTCCACCCACGAGCAGGACCAACTCACTCACGCTCTCATGTTCTCATTCCCGCTCCTTTTCTCTAAGCTTTTCTCTCCTTTCCTCTGTGGGTGGGTGGTACAGAGGATGAAGTGTCCCTTTGTAAGCGCAGGCCAATAAAAAAAAAAAAAAAAAAAAAAAAAAAAAACAACAACAACAACAACCACCCAGCTTAGGAGTTGAATCCGTATCAGTATCAGTGGACAAAGTGAGGCGTGCTGGCTTTGTCATACTACTAACTAAATGTTGAAAACAATATGTGAGGCAAACCATTCAGAATACTATGTTTTGAGAGCAGTTGCACATTGCCAAGAATAATAATCACTTATTAAGAATATGGCAAGATTTTATTGTACAGTAAACGATAAACATTTGCTCTTCAGCATCCTAACAGCTTTCAAACAAGATTAAGGGCAACAGAATAAGTGTAATATGGCATACTGTACAAATGGTAGATAGATAGATAGATAGATAGATAGATAGATAGATAGATAGATAGATAGATAGATAGATAGGCTACACTTAGAACCAGTCCTACACTCACAAACAACATCACAACATTTATATCCATCCCTTGTTGTGTTCATTTTTCACAGATATCTTGAGTTGATGACAATAAAATTGAACCCCTCCATAAAGTCTTCTCCTGCACATTCCAGAGGCTTTCAGTTGGCTTAAGGCCAGGAATCTGTGGTGCCAGTTGAGTGCGAAAATGATTACTGATGCTCCCTGAACCACTCTTCCACTATTTAAGACCCAATTTTATATCTGTGCCATCAGGGAAGGAAAGGTCCATTGAAAGGGAAACCTAGTCATTCAGGACATTCAGGTTATCAGCTGACTTTATTGTATTGACATATAATGTTGCTAAGGCTCGACCTGACCAAGTTAAGCAACAACTGTTATCAAGGCTTAATGTGGACCAACAAACTACAGCTACAGCACTTTTTTTGGCTGGGCAGTGTACACTCACAGACACTTATATATATACACACACACACCTTTCCCCTTCATTTTCTCCCCTAAATCTGGCTAACTTCCAATTCTAACACACCAGCCAGCATTTCCTATGATACGACCTTTACCAGCTGGGCAAGAATCAAGACTAGTATGTGCTTCCTACACGACATAAAACCAGCCATTTTCAGTCTTTTACAACTGCTGTGCATACTGTGTAAAATAGGAGTGTATCACATGTGGAGAAAAATGCTATCCACCCTCTTTCACATACATGAGCTCACTAAGGCCCAGACTTCTGTCACTGTGACTGACAGGAAAAGGAGTATGCCATCCTGTCCCCCCAAAAGAGCATGGCAAATTAAGCTTGCTTGTCACTCCACCATCGATTGCTGTGCCATTATCGGAATATCGAATTGCAACAATGCTTTTTTTCCCTGTTGTGCCACTTAAAGCTATTCAAAAAACACTTTCACTGATTAAGTCCTTAACTTCCCTAATATGGTCCTTTAGTCAATGTTATTACTTCTAAATGCTGAAGTGTTCACGGGACTTGAGTTATCTACTGTATCTAGTTCTGAGATAGTTCATCTATCGGGAGAGTTATTCGGGCTGTATGATTCCTTAATGAGCTTGAAGTTTATCATTTATCCTGAAAGGAATAAACTGTTATAAAGACAGCATCTTTTTAAGGCTATCCAAGGCAGTTGGCATTGTTTTGAAGGTTATATGTTTAATTTTTTTTCTTGAGGAACCTGTGTTTAAATATAAAGACAGCTGCCTTTTTATTTTATTTATTTTTATTTTCCCACTTTTTTAGCTCAGTGTTCCTCAGTAACATCAGGGTATGTGTCATAGTTTACTAAATGAGGTTAACTGGAAAATTGAATCAAGGTGACACTTCCAAAAAAGTGTACCGTGTGTTAAGAGGTTCTGACAGCAACAATCAACAGTTATATACTGAATGTTTTCTGAGCCGCAAGTAAGATATGGGTCATATTCCTGCTCATAAGAGCATTTTTAACTGAAAGAGTTACGTGCATTATAAAACAGTTTACCTAAATCTACTTTTTGATTAACTTTGAATGCTGATGGCTAACATACCAGACATCCAAAAACATATATAGCAGCAGGGTGAACCTTGTAGCCGGAAGTATGGGGGTCGCCTAGGTTCCGGGTGAAACCCTGGTGTAGGGCCCGGGGGTTGCGTTAGGGTGAGGAAGTCCCCCAGAAGGTCCTGATTAAAGTTAAGAAATGGATTCTGGTTGTACTTTTTTTACTACAAAATAATATATAATGTATTTATTAATATATTAATATATACCTGTACAGTGCCTTTACTTTACGCAGAATGTAGAGGGAAGTTTTTTCTTTACAAAATATTTCAGCACCCGGGGCAGTAGTGGCCCTGTGGTAGGGTGTCTCACCTATGGTGAGAGGAATGTAAAAGAACCATTGCTGATTTTCATCAAGAGTAGGCTGCATTGCCCTCAGCGTGTTTCTGCCCTGCAATGGCCTGACGAGCTGTCCAGGGTGTACTCTGCCCTCGCCCAGAATCTGCTGAGATGAGCAACAGTCTCCCCGTGACCCTAATTAATGAACATAACATAGACACTTTATCATCGCCATTTTGTCTGGAATGCTGATATTTTAACAAGGTTGTGGCTAAAGTTTTGCAACTGTCATTGGTCCAAAACCAGTTTTTGGGAAAAAAATGCATAAAAAAATACCACAAATTGTTTAACAATGTATTTTATTCTAGAACATGTAGAATTGGGCACCACTGTTAGCCACTATAAACAACAGTATAAAATATGAAATAGTGAAATATGGATACAACTTGAAAGCTCCTTTGATAAATTAGCATATACGCTATGCTAAAAGCAACCTCATTCATTCAGATTGAGTGTCACAACAGACTGACTGCTCGTCGTTTTAAAGCAACCTTAGCAAATTTTAGAGTAATTTTTTTTTAGCAATTTTTGATCTTCTGTTCAGGCTTGTTGGCAACTTCTGAACATTGAGGTGTTACTGTTAATACCTGTAGCAGTGCTGGTTGCATGCCCACTATCAAACCTGCAGCCATTTCACATTGACGCTCTGGAATTGGCTCAAAACAATCTTCAGTAAAATGGTCACTACAAATAACGTAATGAATGCTATGCAGTTTCCAGTCTGCCCATGTTCGTTTAACTCGCTTAATCCATTCATCACACAATTTTGGTCGGTCGGGTTGGGGGAAACACCTAATAAATCAACCACATGGTTCTGTGTGTACATTGTTTGTAATTATTGGGGTTTACAAGTTTCCACCAGCATCATCATTTCCCATAACTCATTGCGCAAAACACCTACTTTAATACTTTGGTGGGCTTTGATCAGTATAGAAGCCTTTAGTCTTAAGAAGAACTACAGTGGAGAATCTCTACTATGTATATGTGTGATTGATTCATTCAAAGTTTTTTAAACACCGGAAACCCTATAAAAAATAAATACAACTTTTTTTTTGCTGCATCCTAAACAAATATGTCAACAAAGACATGAATTTACAACACAGTACTTTCACTCTTTCACCCAAAACTATGCAGTTGTGAATATATTAGCACAAAGCTTAAACCTTCAACACCTTACAGAATAAAAGAATAAGCACTCAGTTTAATTAAAGCAGAAATCTCTCTCTAATACAAATAGTGATTAATACCTGCTCTGCTTAACTAAGGGGTACAACTCAATAGACGGCTAACCGGCACACTAGCTGTTAGCATCAGAAAACCTCCTTGGAGCACCTGTTCACATGAGCTAAACACAACAAAATGCATTCACTAACAGTACACAGCTCCACATTCAATATGCTGTATTTATAACTGGTAATATAATTCATAACCTACCATCGTAATATAAACAAAAGAGGTGGAAAGGTTGATGAAAATGCCTGAACAACTAACTGCACATTCTGTTGTGCTACATCCCTTGTGAGTGCCCCGCTGGCATACTTGACAGACTGAGCTAATCTTTATTCCATCTAGACAGTATGATGTCAGCCATACACTGAGTGAGGCACTGAGGCTCTGTTTTCAATAAACTGGCCAATCGATGAAAAAAAAAAAATGTAGGGTCATCTAGGTGGACCTTTTGGAGGAATTTGGGCGGTTCGTTCAAACCCAACGTACCCCCCCCCCCACCCACTACGGACCTGCATAGGCATGGTAGTGTAGTGTGTCACCTCACAACAAGAAGGTTCTGAGTTTGAACCTTGTGACCCCAGGCCTTTCTTTGTGGAGAGTGCAGGTTCTCTCAGTGCATGCATGGGTTTCCTCCCTCAGTCCAAACACATGCAAATTAGGTCAACTGGCTACACTAAACTGCTCAAATGGAATTGTGAAGGGTTGTTTTTCTCTGTGCCGAACATGCAGTGCAAATAATGGATGGACAGATTGTTGCATGGACAGAAAACCTGCAATGTCCATCCAGATATTATCCACACTATGCTAACTGCGGCACACAAGTAAAATTGGGGTACTGAGTTGTTTTTATTCTTTCGCTGATCATTTGTAATTTTGTGCAACTAAGGTTGCGGGGAGACTGGAGCCTATCTCTGCTGAATCTGGGCATATGCAGTGTACACTAGGTCACCAGTCCATTACATGGCCACCACACACAACCATATACAACCATACTCACACCTAGAGACAATCTGGAACAGCTAATTAGCCTAATGTGCATGTCCTTGGACTGTGGGAGGAAACCAGAGTACCCGGAGAGAACCCACACAAGTACAGGAAGAACACGCAAACTCCACACAAAAATGCCCTCTCCAAGTCCAGGACTTGAACCCAATACCCAATATGTTGCGAGGAGGACGAGCTAACTGATACGCCTCCATGCTATCTGAGTTGTTTTCACTGAATTGTTATATTGCAAATCTGCACTGGACCTCAATATTCATTCAATAATGTAACCTGTTTCAAAGCAGTAGTTGATGAGATGAATATGGACCTTTTGGGAGCCTGCTATGTGTCTGACAGAATAAACCTTATTACACAAGTGAAGGATCATCAATAGTCTTTCTGTTCCATTGCTTACCGATGGGCTGCAAAGCATATTAATATGAAAATGAGTCTGGCCATTGTTGCAAGAGGAAGCAAAGATGAGTAAATGATGATGTCTTTATTTCCTGGGAAATGGACCATACAGCAAGACTGTCTCTGGCCATCAGCATTGGCACAAGGTTGGGGGTTGTGCTAAATAAGGGTCAAAGGTACACCTCTGGCCAAGACAGTTGTTTATATTTCCAAATTAAAAGTGGCGGCTTGGCACATTCTGATTTGCCTTAGGTCAGTCCGGATCCATCTGCTGAATAAACGAGCAGCACTATTTCTTCTCACCGACAGGAGGAAAGCAGAAAAAAATAAGATTTACAGTCCTTCAAAAATATAATTCTCTGCCTCTGCATACAAGAGGGATAGGTTTAGCTTCTGAATGACCTCTGTATGTTTCAGCAAAAGTGGCTGGAATGTTTGGTGTCTGAATCTAAACAGGGCTTAGCCTCTACACTTCACATGGGTAAGAAGAAAGTTCCTCATTGTGCATGCTACAAACTCTGTCTCCCGGCAGCAGCCTCATTAAACATTCATAAAGCAAAATCTGTTTTGCTTTACTTTTTTTAAAACACCAGCCTGGCTTCAAAGAGATGTGAGAGGAAGACCTTTTCTATATTTATTAGGCCTTGCACCAAATCCCCTGCCTGTGTGAACTGTAGAGATATGGCCGCTGTGGGAAAGGGAAGACACCTCCGATGGACCTAGTATTTATATACCTGCCTCATGTATGTGCGATCACACACACACGCACCCATCCACACACACACACACACACACACACACACACACACACACAAAAGCAGGACATTAGCATATTCGTGATAATTCGAATCTTTTCTCTAAATGTCTTCTAAAAATCCTCTGCACTGACACAGAAAAAAAAAAAATAAATAAAAAAAGATGAAATTATATATTCTCCAGCAACCTCTTCTTTGTATTTCCAGAATCAATCTGACGAAACTTCGAAACCAGTCATGGGAGTCGTTCAAGGTCAAAATAAATAAATAAATGAATGAATGAATGAATGAATAAATTAATAAATAAATAAATAAAATCACACACACACACACACAAACACA
>JAQMYF010000004.1:20815520-20832386 GCA_030014195.1 Neosilurus mollespiculum
AATAAAGTATAGTAATCGGGTCATGTGATGTGATGTCATCATTAATGACGTGAAATACTGCAACTAATTATATTCCTGTGTTATTGAAATGTTCTCTAAACCTACAGATTCTAAATGGTGTACTTTACATGTTGAGACTAAGATTGCATATTTGGTTTCCTCATTCGTATTTCCTTCTATAAAAAAGTTATTAAAATGAATTAATCTTGATATTAATTCAAAGGGGCAGCCGTAGACTAATGGTTAGAGAAGCGGTTTGGGACTGAAAGGTCGCTGGTTTGATTCCCGTACCAGCATAAACAATGTGTGGTGTCTGGGGGAGTGAGCTGCACCTTTCCTTCCTCCACCTTTATGCCCCAGTGTGTGGCAGCCCACTGCTCTGAGAGTGTGTGTGCTCAATGTTTATAAATGTGTGTGCTCACTTTGGATGGGTTAAATGCAGAGGCAATAATTTCCCTTGCGGGATTAATACAGTGTCGCAAAATTAAAAAAAAAAAAATATATATGTATATATATATATAGGTTACATGTATGGGGTTTGAGAATAGTATGGGAGCTCCACTTTTAAGCAGTGCCTAAATCTATATATTATTGTTTCGGTCATGCCATGCTTCCTCGTGCTGCCCAAATCAATTACACCAAACTCCATGTGAGTACAGTACCTACTCTATTATTCTGAAGTGATAAAGGTGAAATCAGCTCTGGTTCCTTTGGTAGAAACACACATTACGTTCCTGTTGGGAGACAGGGGATTTATGATTAGCATGGTAAAACATTGCACTATCCTTTTCTTCTTGTCCCCTTTTAATTCAACTTTAAATTCAATTAAAGTTTGGACCTCTCTCCCATTCTTCATGGATGACCCCCAGCAGTGTTGTAAGACCCAGTGATTCACACATTTCATGACTCAGTGTACATTTAAACACCAAGAGAGGAAGCAGGAGTGAAGAACAAAAGAAACGAGATGGAGAGAAAGAGAGAGATCTATGGGTTCAGCGACACAGTGAAAGCTTATAGTATAAGGTCGCCGACTCTTCATACGACGCAAGGCCTGTGGAGCGATTTTAATGATAAATGTCCTCTGCAGTCTATTAGTCATAAGCAAAGTACAACCAAGACTCCCACAACCCCATCACAAATATAAATCTATGTTAAAGGTTTTTGCTTAGATATATTATTAGTAGCTGCACAGACGCCACTTTCTGTCAGACTCCAAGGTGATACAAACACGATAAGTTCAAAACGGTGGTTGGTTGCCCTTCCTTCCGTCTCAAAGCCTTAAGAAGGTCCATTCTGTGATTCGGCTTTAGTGTCCATCATATTTATTCATTCCAGTACTTTTCTCAGATAGTTAGAGAGGGAACAGTTAGTGGACCCAGAATGACCATGTAATCATCTAATATACTGAATACTGGATGGAAGTCTCTTTCATGCAGCCTCGTATAATCAATTTACAGTGTCAATAAAAAGCCTTTCTAATCATTCCTAGGGCATTAGAATTTACACAGCATAGAGTGCCATAGAGACATTCTTCTTTTGTAATTGACTCCGCTCCTTGAAGCACTTTCCCATGCTGTAGGGGGAAAAAAACAATGTTTATTTCATATTAAATTCTCCATTATGAGGCACAGAGAAGCGGTGACTTTTCAGAAGTAGACATAAAGATGCCGAGTGTGACTTGTATTCATGTCTGGGACTTAATATTTTGCTCTGAAATTTCGCCCTGAAGCCATTAAAACTGATCAAAGTGATGTATAGTGAGTTTATCGCAATTACCAATGGGGTTCAATGCATGTATGAGACGAAGATTTAAAGGGAGATGCTCAAAGGAGAAAACTTTTTAAACTTTGTTCACAGAGAGAGAATCAACAATAGGACAACTGCCTTGCACCCGCTCTCAGACTCAAATACACACATACCCACACACACACACAGAGACAAAACACAAAAACTAAACACAAACAACAGGGAAAAAGGGAGGACATTAGGGATGGTGTGATAGCAAGCTGAGGTGATAATAGGATGCAGCGGCAAGCGTTTAAAAGGTGCTTCCCCTGACGTCATTTTAGCAGGTGTTTTACAACTCTGTCTTTCTCATATCATTTCTCTCTCCCTCTCTTTCCCCAGCCTCTCTCCCTCATTCATACCTCGAATCTTTATGAAGAAGACTTTATTTTAATAATCAGCATAGTTGCTCTACTTGCAGGCTCTTCAACAGCACCTCTGTGTATTACTTGGGTATTTTATGGTCTTCATCTTCAACAAGCCTGGAGTGTCATTGTGTTAAATCCCATAGCAAAGTTTTTTATGCTAACATCCATGCTAAATGCCAATTAAGTATAAGTATATTAAAATGGGGTTTATTTTCCCATTATAGCACCACCACAGAGAGAATTACATCTAATTATTACAGGCCAAAACAAAACAAATAAAGGATAAGATCCTTAGGGTGACATGGTGGTGTAGTGGTTAGCACTTCTGCCTCACAGCAAGAAGGTCCTAGGTTCGAACACCGTGTCCAGCTAGTGTGATTTGATGTTCTACTTCTGCTGTTTTTTATGTGTGTGTGTGTGTTGGGGGTTCCCACCCATCAAGTATTGCCTTCTCTATCACACGACCACCATCAACTAGGGAGGGGCGTAAACATGCACATGCCCCCTCCGTGACATGCATTGCTGCCACCTGCCTCTTTATGAACTGCTGCGCATGCGTATTTGGGGGCAGTCTAACACACTCGGGGAAAGCGCTATCCGCCCCCTCGTACGACTGAGCTCACAGACGTCCATGATTGGCTGGTGATCGCGGAGTGACAGGGGAGTGACAGGGGAGTGACAGGGGAGTCTCCCTCCCGTGAGTGCCTGGCCAATTAGCTCTCATGGACTCCCAGTCACGGATGGTTCTCCCTGTGCTTATATTGGTTTCCTCTGGGTGCTCCAGTTTCCTCCGACAGTCTAAAGACATTCACATTATGATAATTGGACATTCTGGACCGCCTCTACGTGTGAATGTGGGCGTGCATCATTGTGTATCTGCGTTGCTCTGCAATAATCTGGCAAGATGTTCAGGGTGTACCCCACCAGAGTCAGGTGGGATGAGCTCCAGAGAAAAAAAAGGGGGGTCTGGAAATTAAATCAAGTATACAAATAGTCGGTCCTTCTCCTCCACACCCAATAGCATCGACTTTGATGCACGGACACACTCGACCTGACAACTATTTTCACATTTTCTTGGCTTTTTCTCAAGTATCCTCAGGGAGAAAAGTCATAGATTCACTCTAGATCACATCTAGAGTGACATTACTGGAACTACACATGCATGCATGTGTACACACACACACACACACCCACACCCACCCACACACACACACGAACGCACACACAGACACACACACACACACACACACACACCCACACACACCCACACACACACGAACGCACACACAGACACGAACGCACACACAGACACACACACACACACACACACACACACAGCCTCTATGCTCACCTCTCTTTATATCAAAGTACACTCCAGCTGTGCATAAATGTTGATAATTGTAAATAAGTAACTATTAATAATATTTATTTCCCATTCAACATGACATGATTATTATTATTATTATTATTATTATTATTATTATTATTATTATTATGACATGAGAATTCCACAAATTTCAATTACAATTTCTTAATGATGGATGATGGAAGTGGAAAAAGACTAATTCATGTTGCTTTCTGATTCCTGTCAATTTGAGGTCTTGTTAGAGATACTAGCTCTGCATTTGTGTGGAGCAAGTTCAGTGGCTGAGTGGACACCGCACATCAGGAATAGCGGTGATAACAGCCTTAACCACTTCCCACACACCATTTAGGTCTCCCCTGTTATATGGCAGCTACCAGTCTGCCATTATGAAGGCTATTATGTGCTTTCTATGATACACAAGAAGCCAGCCAAATCTTTGCATCACTGGGCACCAGAACACACAGTCTCTGCCGAAAGCACTATTCACCCCCTTACACATACTTGAGCAGCAGCCTAAGTATTGAGGTCCAGACCTCCCTCTCCCCAGCCACTTCCTCCAGCTCTTCAGGGGGGATGCCAAGGCATTCCCAGACCAGCCGAGAGACGTACTCCCTCCGGTGTGTTCTGGGTCGGCCCCGGGGTCTCTTCCCGGTTAGACATGCCCGAAACACCACACCAGGAAGGCGTTCGGGACGCATTCTAATCAGATGCCTGAGCCACCTCAACTGGCTCCTCTCAACGCAAAGGAGCAGCGGTTCTACTCCGAGTTCCTCCCAGATGACAGAACTTCTCATCCTATATCTAAGGGAGAAACCTTCCACCCTGCGAAGGAAACTCATTTCAGCAGCTTGTATTCACGATCTTGTTCTTTTGGTCACTACCCAAAGCTCGTGAGCCACTGATAGGTGAGGGTAGGAATGTAAAACGACTGGTAAATTGAGAGCTTTGCCTTCTGGCTCAGCTCCCTCTTTACCACGACGGACAGGTACAAGCTCCGCTTTAAAGCAGAGGCTGCACCGATCCGCCTGTCAAGTCATCCAATTATACTCTTTTAATAGCATTGCCATAAAATAGCTAATTGTAGGTTCATGAAAAATTATTAAAATAAAATTAGTAAAAGAAGAACGTGTCTTAGCCTGGTAACTGGTATCAAATAAAACCTGATTCCAAAATTAAGATCACTCTTAAATATGAAATGATAATAACGAACAATAACTAGCTTGAGCTTATATGAACACATAATGATGTTATAATAAATATTGTATGTACTTAAGTCAATTGTGCTAAGTCTGAGTTCCGGGCTCGGGTGTTTGACTGGGTAACTAGCTGTTCCAAATTGCCCCTAGGTATGAGTGTGAATCATGGTGTGTGTGTGTGTGTTACCCTGCAGGGGTCTTGTGAGGTGTTCAGGGTGTAAACCCACCTTCGCCCATTGTCGGCTGAGAGAGGCACCAGCCACCCTGCAACCCCAGTAGGATTAATCAGTTTGGCAAGTGAGTGAGAGCAACAGATTAATAAAAAAATAATAATAATAAAAATGAAAAGATTTGGTTAACAGCGCTGCTGGATGACAGTTATGGAGGCATCAAGAGCATAGCATCAGTTGTCTGCACATGGGATCTGTGCTCTTATATTAATTTCCTCAGTGCATCACAGTCAAAAAGCTAAACTCCATCTACCTACCTATCTACCTATCAATTAATCAATCAATCAATCAATCAGCTTACCTACCTGCCTGCCTGCCTGTCTGTCTGTCTGTTTCATTAATTGCTCATTTTACGAGTTTGGATTCATCAAAGATATTTCACTAAACAAGTATTAGTGTCTCTATGCATGAATTTATGGCAATTTTCTTTCTTCTGAATTTGTGTGTACTCGATGTATAATTACCAAAGCCCTGTTTAATCAGCTTCTACATTTATATTCCCTAAATCTTTTACACAAAACAATTTTTGAATACCAATGCACAAATTACCTGTAAATGTAACCTTAGTTAAATATTCATGACACTTAATGGGCCATGTTTATTAGATAAAGCTGATTGTGATTACCCGTCAAATGCTCCTCTAATAATAATAAAAGCATTTGCTTAATAGAATTCTATTAAAAACTCATATCAGTCAGCAACACATCAGTCAGATTAAAATAAATAAATAAATAAATTAAAAAGGAGATGGATTAAATACACTAAATTGTCCCTAGCTGTGTAGGTGAAGGTGTGTGGGTGTATGTGAGTGTGAATGTGCGTGTATTGCTGGCTTACACCTGGTGTGAAATGTTTGTTAATGTGCATGGAATTTAATAAAGTGGTCACTATATAAGATCACTGAGGAATTTGAGAAATAATTATATGAATGGGCACAGGAAAGAGATCATTACCTAATATTACATCATCAGAAAATTAGTTTTGTATAAATATTTAGTTATAATATATCAAAATATAAAGCAAAGTGAGAAATTAAATGGAAAAAAATATGTTATGAACTTACGTAAAGAATGCTGGTGAGGAATTTTTTATACAATTTATACAAACGGTAATGAAGTACGTATAAAGGGTAACAGGAGTTCATTGGTTCATTGACCTTTCAGGGCGACATGGTGGCGTAGTGATTAGCACGCCCTCCTCACAGCAAGAATGTCCTGGGTTCGATTCTGTGTGATTCTGTGTGGAGTCTGCATGTTCCCCATGTACTTGTGTGGGTTTCCTCTGGGTACTCTGGTTTTCTCCCATATTCCAAAGACATGCACATTAGGTTAATTGGCTGTTCCATATTGACACTAGCGGTGAGTCTGGGAGTGAATTGTTGTGTGTTTTGCCCTCCAATGGTGTGGCGAGCTGTTCAGAGTTCTGGCTGAGTTAGGCTCCAGCCTCCTCACTCCAGATTGCCCCTAGGTGTGAGTGTGAGTGTTAATAGTTGTGAATGTGCATGTTCAAGGTGTACCCCACCTTCACCCAGAGTCGGCTGAGATAGGCTCCGCCCTCACTGCGACCCTAGTAGGATTAAGCGGTTCGGCACATGAATAAATGAATGAATATGTGGAAATTATGTGTAAAAGGGTTAAATCCTAAAATGTGCATTTATGACAAAATGTACATAAGGAATAAAGGAAGTTTTACTAAATATATACATGGAAATAATACTTATGGGTCGTACACTAGATTTATGCTGCAGTCTTACAGTTGTAGTATAATCCCCCTACAAAATGTAAACACTAAATATTTATTTCATTTCATTCTTCCAACATTATATATATACTTATATATAAGTGTATAAGATATTTAAGACTTTTAGACCGCATTGTATATGCAGGTGCACACATTTAAACATGCAGATTTGTGTATGTGAGATATGGTTTAATCAGTTGCTGTTTTCCAGAACAATGAGTGAATAAATAGGCAGAGGCTGCAGAAATGGAAAAAAAAAAAAAAAAAGAAAAAGAAAAAAAAAACCCTTTTCAACATAATTGATTTTTAAATAGAGAGGGGAGAGAGGGGCTTCATACAAATCACCTGCTTATTCATGTCTTTCATTGTGAAATAACTTAATCCACTATCCTCACTGCAGTTTAGAGAACATTTCCTTCAATTAAAAGCAGATTGTAAAGCAAAAATGCAAGGCACATGGGTACACCCTTTTTGCTTTGTGTCAAGCTTTGGGTCGATGAAGCGTTGGGTCGATGAAATGTTCGACAAGCTTCACAAAATAAGCCTGCTCGTTTCTGATACCAGAAAGACATATAACACCACAAAGTTCAACAGTCATTATCAGCAATAGATATTTATCTATACTGTAATTATCATCACCACTATAGTGATAATATTCATAATTTTCCCCATTGTCTGAACAAGTGCAAAAGCTCTGTAACTGAAACCATGGTGCATTGCTGATAGAGCAGCAGTGGATCTTATAAAAGTCTCCTTGCTAAGCTTCACAGTTTCACTCCTATACATCAGCAGCATGTTTATGAGTGTGTGAATCAACACTATCTCTATGTCAGCAGCTCATAAACCATCCATAGCACCATCACCTCCAGCTGCTCCAACCAAATTTTAGAGTGGTGATAACACAGGCAATAAATGCCAGTCTAGCTCTGACTCAAGTTTGAATCAGAGGCCTGGAGATGGAGATAAAGAAAAGAATGAAACAGTCCTTCAATCAGACTTTGAATGCAACAATACAGTAAAGAGTTTTCAGTACAACTTTGCTACATTGTTCGCATTTCTACCTTTGTGCTACTGTACAATGCAGTCATTGTTCCAACAGCTGATCGGGACCGTGACAAAAAAGCTGAAATGGAAACATCATTTTTTCAAATGTAACTGGCCTCATGAAGCATTTTGTTCTCGGAATTCTAATCCTTTTTATGAGACGTTAAGTCATTAGCCCATTAATAAACACATCTACGTACAACAGTTCGTGTTGCTCATATGTGCAGAAACGTTTCACCACTGTGATTTCCTGTCGCACATTCAGATGTGCACAACAATTTCGGTGAACAGTTGGCATAACCTTTTGAACTGCTTTTAAACTGAGCATATGTTTGTATTGTGCATCTCCTGGTATGTTTACCCAGTAATCTTAACGATATTACTCAATTCTAAATGCATCTGTTTTCCAGGCATGAATCTATTGCATCATAAGAATGACACGGGGGGGATGCCATCAACATCACCAACCTCCCCACTTACCCACCTACCCACCAACACACACACACACACTCACACAAAATTAAAGGTGGATACACAGCTGTAGTTGCAACTTCTATTTTTGGGAAATCCGTAATGCTCTACAGGCTTAATGGAGCATTTCCTTAAAACACCAAACATGGTAAACGCACAGGGTGTAACCCTTTCTTTTCAAAACTGTGTCTGTCATGTCTATCCATTCCAAATTCCAGATTGCCCCTAGGTGTGAGTGTGAGGGTGAGTGTGAATAGCTGTGTATCTGCATGTTCATGGTTACCCCACCTTCACCCAAAGTCTGCTGAGACAGGCTCTGCCCTCCCTGTGACCCTAGTAGGATTAAGCGGTTCGGCACATGAATAAATGAATGAATGAATGAATATGTGAACACCATGTGTGATATTACTCAATTCTAAATGCATCTGTTTTTCATCAGAATGATACGGGGATACCATCAACATCATCAACCTCCCCACTCACCCACCTACCACCAACACACAAACACACACACACACACAGACAATTAGTTGCAACTTCTATTTTTGGGAAATCCATAATGATCTACAGGCTTAATGGAGCATTTCCTTAAAACACCAAACATGGTAAATAGACAGGTTGTAACCCTTTCTTTTCAAAACTGTGTCTGTCATGTCTATCCATTTGTGCAATCCGAATAAAAGCACTAATTTATCAGCTAAAAAGATTTTTTTATAAATCACTTGTACCAGCATTTATACAAGAAATTTGGTAGAGTGCTGGGTTACTGATCTCAAGGTTGGGGGTTCAAGCTCGACTGTCTCCAGGTTGTCACTGCTTAGTGTCTATGGTGAGAAAAATGTAAAAGAACAAGTGCTGACTTTTGTAAAGAGTAGGCTGCATTGCCGTCAGCGTGTTTCTGCCCTGAGGTGGCCTGGCGAGCTGTCCGGGGTGTACTCTGCTCTTGCCCAGAGTCGGCTGAGATGGGCGCCTGCCTCCCCGTGACCCTAGTTGTAAATGTTGTAAATGGTTCCGAAAAATGAACAATGAATGATGTTCCAAATTGCCCCTGGCTGTAAGTGTGAATGTGTGAGTGTTGGCCCTTTGATGGCCCGGTGAGCTGACCAGGGTGTACCCAGCCCTCGCCCAGAGTCGGTCCTAAGAGTGGCTTAGAAAAGAATGAATGAATGAAATGTTTGTATCCTACTCATACTTGTTTACGTGTGTGTAAATTAATGCATAGGAAAGTTGTCTAATATAAATCTTGACTGAACGCTTATTAGGATCAAGATAATTTATTTATTCGTTCATTTTATTTGCTGAACCACATAATCATACTATGATCATGGGGAGGCTGGGGCCCATTTCAGCAAGGTACACCCTGAACACCTCACCAATCCATTACAGAGCCAACTCACACAAAATGATTCACACTCTTTTTCATACCTAGGGGCAATTTGGAACAGCCAACTGGCCTAATGTGCATGTATTTGGACTGTGGGGGGAAACCTGAGTACGTGGAATAAACCCACACAGACACGGAGAACATATTAACCACTCGCCACCGTGCCACCCACAATCAAGTTCAAATCATAGATATCATTACATGTTAAAAATGTTGGACAGAAAAGTGAGAGCAACCAGAAAATACAAAAATGTGGCTGCTTAAAAGGAGGGTGAGAGGATCTCTGAGTATGATAGCCATGGTGTAAATCCTTTCCCATTCCTGTACAAGTCTGCGCTTCTTGTAACTGGCATGTTTTCAAGAGGGATAAGTAAATGATCTTGTATGGCTTACAGCAAAGTGTCATATACTCCCTTGTGCACTGCATACCAACATCAGGCATGTCCCTGAATATATCAACATGCATTCCTCTCTTAGCCCTAATTTAAGATTCAGATGGTACAGATGCGGTCACTGAACATTAGCATGTGTAATGCAAAGTTTTCTGGTATAAAGGAGAGACATTCAGCTCTCAATTACTTCGGGACCTTTATTTTCACATTTTACACTGGTGTTATTTGCATCATGTTTCATGTAGTTGCTGTAATGTCCTTCTCCACTTTAAGCATAGCTTCCTGTGTTTCCAAGAAAGCAGCAATGAGGAATCAGGATTTTTTGGGGGAGATTGCCATGCATCAACATACACTTATTGGCCAAAATAAGTTGTGTGCTCTAATATTTATTTTGGACCACCTTTAGCCTTGATTACAGCAAGTAATAGCCATGCAGTTGTTTCGGTTAACTTAAAGTGGCTGGATTATGTGTACTGCGCATGCTCTGTACTTTAAAAACTGTTCGTCCCCTTAAGAAATCAAAGAGAGGTGAATTGGTTGAGTACTAGTTGAATTCCTTTTACAAAGCCGCTTAGAAGTTATAATTTCATACTGATATTAAATAATCCTGTTTTTAGCAGTGGTGGGCCGTCAGGGCCAGCAAAGCCTTCTCTGCTATCCCAAACACTATCAGAAGCACTCACCTACATTTACAACTTAAATTCTAGTATTTGTTCTATGAAATTGTATTAAATTATTCCCAACAGTCTATTCTCCTTATTTCGTAGCGTGTCTCTTGGCTGCATGGCTCCCAGTACGTGTATGTGGATGTTAGATTTTTTGTCCAACCAGATTTCAGCCTCTAACCTGCCCAGGGCCTTCAGAATCAGTAGTACTGGCCGATGCCACTTAAACTTTATTAGCGATGGGGCCGTTTCTTTAACCAATCAGATTTCAAATTCGCCTCCTAGGGCCAGCTAGCTGTCGCACAGTAACGTCGGCATTTTTCCGTCCTCTGATTGGTTAGTCAGAGCAAAACTTTAGTCTTCCTGCGCAAGGAAAGTAGGATGGATTCTGTCTATAAATAATCAGCATCTCTGGTGAGTATGATGCATTTTATTTAAATGTTTTATTTTTTTGTCTTTATTAGATAAATATTGATTCTGAACCCTTTATCACAGAGCCGTTACATTTATGTTTGTTACATTTGGCCAAGTGCCAAATTTACCAACAGCTTCCACTGGTGATCACTGTTAGAAGTTATATAATGCTAAATGGTTAACTGGGTTTCTTGCTTTAGTAATAATGGTTTCACCCTCAAATGCCTCTCTCTCTCTCTGTAATGCCAGTTCCTGTCATGTTGCGTTTTTGTATATTACTGATGGTTAATATAATTGTGACATGATGGTGGTGGTATTAAATAGGTGGATTAAGTCTGTGAAGTCCTCTCTGAAGGCCCAGGTATCAAATGTGTGGCCCACCACTGGTTTTTAGAAGAACACTGGTTTTGTAGAAGCATTTTTATTATATATTTTTTTAGGGGCACTACAGTTCTCTTTTGGCGTTTTGAATTTAGGATATGTCCACAGCAGAAAGAGAGTGCCATGGCCGTGGCCACAGGCTGTTTTCATCAGATAAAGAGGTAAGAACACGTGTGTTTCATATATTTCTTACTTTCTGTTCCTGTAAGTAAATTGCTTCTGCTTTTGAGATGTGAAGTACAATCTCTCATGCCGTCTGATTTCACTCTGACAGGATACATGGCTAAATTGCACCATAAAAAGTGCTAGCAAAAGCAAGACATGATAAGAAAAGTGAAGTTAGAAATGCATTCTGCTCTGGTGTTATTCTGGTTTGTATTATTACTCATTTCTGCAGTACTCTTTTTACTCTTTATGGTAATATTATTCAGATCAAAATTCTCAAGTCAAGGTCAATTTGCGAACTACGCTACCGTCATTAGTTTCATGTGCGCCTGATTACTAATGTGCATCTGTAAAAAGGGGAACATGTGCGGTAATCGTGACATAGCCCCTTTAAGCAACATCATGCAATGTATTTACATCAAGAATTGGGTTCATTTTTCATATCTTGAACATTTTTCACATCTTGAACCTGGACATCTTGAATTGATGACAGAGAAATTGAACCACACCATACAGTCTTCCCCAGAGCATCCCAGACACTTTCTATTGGGTTAAAAACCTGTGGTGCCAGTTCATGTGTGTAAATTATATATATATATATATATATTTATGCTCCCCGAACCACTCTTTCACTATATGAGCTCCAACGTTTTACCCACAAGAAAAGAAAAAGTCCACTTCTCGTCATTCAGTACATTTCGTCAGCAGACCTTTATCAGCCATTTTGGCTCGGTTCTCTCATGTATGTTTGTATGTATGTATGTATGTATGATGTATGTATGTATGTATGTAATGTATGTATGTATGTAATGTATGTAATGTATGTATGTATGTATGTATGTATGTATGTATGTATGTAATGTATGTATGTATGTATGTATGTATGTATGTAATGTATGTATGTATGTATGTATGTATGTATGTATGTAGTGTATGTATGTATGTATGTATGTATTTATTCATTCATTCATTTATTTATTTATGTATTTATTTATTTATTTTCCCCCGAAGTGAAATCTGGCATGGAATCCGTTCTGGTCTTTTTTAAATATATATATTTATAAATATTTTGACTATTTGTTTTGCTTGTTCCAAATTAATCCCAGCAAGCTTCAGTAAGGTCAAGCCCAGCATGTGTGTAAAATGGCTCATTATGAGTGATACAGAAAGAAATTTGATCAAATAATATAAAAGTGTTTTATAGCATGTTCTGTACTAGATCTGTCTTCCATGATCAATCTGGCTTCCTTTGTTCCACACAGTCCCAGCACACACTGCGCCAGCTCCAATATGGCAGTATCCGTGAAATGGCTGATTGCAGATAATGCTGTTGAACCTCAACCTAACCAACTAAACGGATGTGACGTCATTGTTAATGACATGAAATACATAAACAACTGATTGTATTCTTGTGTTATTAAAATGTTCTCTAAACCTACGGTTTCTAATGGTGTACTTTACATGTCGAGACTAAGAATGCGTTTTTAGTTACCTCATTTTTATTCCTTTCTACAAACAAGTTCATTCATTCCTTCATTCATTTTCTGAACCGCCTGATCCTAATTAGGGTGGCCCTAATTGGCGCCGATCTCAGCCGAACCCTGGGTGAGGGCAGAGTACACCCTGGCCAGCTCGCCAGGCCATCGCAGGGCAGAAACACGCTGACGGCTATGCAGACTACTCTTGACAAAAATCAGCAATGGTTCTTTTAAGAGCCTCTCACTACAGACAGTGAGGGATAATGAGCATTTGATAACCCAGTTGGCTGCACTGGGGGGACAGCAGTGACAACCCGTTGATTGTGGGGTTTGAACCCCCGACCTTGGGATCAGTAATCCAGCACCCTACCACCGGGCCACCACTGCCCCCTACAAACAAGTTATTAAAATAAAATATTCTTGATATATGTAGGATCTGTGTATGGGGTTTGAGAGTTGCCACCAAAAACTTGTCAAGTAGGAGAAATTATTTGTGAGCTCCACTTTTAGGCAGTGCACTCTCAGACATTACCGTAAAAAATATGGTGTATGTAATTTCTCAAGAATACGTAAGCATATAAAAATTACAGTATATTACCATAAAAAATACACCGCATGTAATTTCTCAGGAATACGTTGGCATATAAAAATTCCTGTGAATTACCGTAATTTTGATTTACGGCCACCACTAAATTTATGATATTTTGTTGGCAGTCAAAATTGATGGTATTTTATGGTTTGTGTCTGAGAGTGTGCCTATATCTATATATTAAAATACTAAATAAAAATAAATAAATATGAAGTTCAATAAAATTTATAAATGAGACCCAGAGTGTGTTTAGTCTATGTTGTTTTGGCCTTTTTTTCCATATGGCATGTCGGGTAAGGAAAAAGTAGGATATTTTCAACAAAAATTTCACTGTTTTCACGTGAGCTCATAATTATGTATAGACAAAGTATACATGCTGTACATTACTGCCACTGAAAGAATTTAGAGTCTGAGCAAAAAAGAAATCAGCCCCTGGGTTCTACAAAAATCCATAATAATCTGCCAGACTTTGGGTAATATCAAATGATTTTTTCCCTGTTGCTTGTTAGTTTCATAAATAAAAACAAAGCTGGCTAAGCCTTTTAAAAATACATCTATATTTCAAAATACTTAGTTCAAATAAACAATCGGAAATGTTAAAACTAATGATGCCTTCATATGGACCATATTGATTTGTGTGCCCTTCCACAAAAAAAAAAAAAAAAAAAAAAAAAAAAAATATTTTTATTGGTTCCAGATATGAAACTCATTAACTGATTTCACTAATTAGGTTCGCTTCTTTGTTAAGGTGAGCTCATTAGAGAAATCTGCTGGTGTTGTGCAGCATTGGAAAAATGCCAGCTAGCTGTGAACCATGATAGATTAAGCTGTGTATCTGAGTATCCGTGCCCTATTCAATCCACCCATGCTCCAAAGTCTAAATAAAGCACGGCTCCGTGTTGAGGACATATTGATAGGAAGGACGGTGGAACCAATATTCAAAGCAGAACCTCTTTTTGATGGAGTGTGTTGTCAGTATCGATGCAGCATAAACAGTTGCAATCTCTAACCTTTGGGGAAAAGGAAAAAAAAAAAGTCAGGCTGATTGCCAATACACAGCAAATCAATACCACTGTGGACTTTGCTGACATCCGGCAGTGCCCAAAATGTGATTGAGTACGTACACTAAAACGTGACAGCTTAAGTGACATGATTATTCAGGTGCTAACTAGTTGCTTCCTCTAGGCCACATGCAAAATACGTGAAATGACTTTCCATGAGATATCTCTGCCTGAGAAAGGCTCTCCTGTTAATTTCTCCACAGCACTGAGAAATTGCGTGGCGAATGGATTGTAACAGTCTAGTTATTGAAATCAATAGCAATAACTGCAATCCCTCATTTTCAGAATGGCTCTCAAGCCGGTCAATGGATACCAAATTACACTTTGTCTATAGCACATCATTTCCATTTGAGACATGTCGATCAGGATTTCATTAAAACCAAAAGAAAAAAGAAATCAATGTCCAAGTATAAGGCTCATTATTAATCTTAAGTCTGGGAGTCTATGAGAATATACTGTAACAAATTTTTAAATGTAAAGGCAGAATTAAAAATAATGTTGTGATTTTTTTTTCTTATTGGACGTTGCATATAAGAGACGACAAAGACACCACACCTTCAAATGTGAGATCAGAATTTTCAGGATCCCTGTACAGCTCAGGTTTCTGTCCATGTAGTTGTTATGATGTTGTTCATATGCTCTTGTATATGTTCTCTTCATGCCCATGTGGGTTTCCCACTGAGTTTTATGGTTTCCTCAGACATTCCAAAAACATACTAGTGACTTTAATTTGCACTGGAAGGCTTGTTTTAATGACATTCTTAAATACCAGGAAGTTTTTTGTTTTTCTTTTCTTTTTCTATTTACTGCATGTTTTTTAACTTGCAAAAGCAGAAGCAATGTGAGCTGCTTTGTTAAAGATTTAAAAACGACATTCACTAAGTTGTAGATTAGCATCACACAAGCACCCATTTGGTTTCCAACTGGAACTGTAAATTGTTTAGCAAGTTCTTTTCAGGGCAGCATGGTGGTTTAGTGGTTAGCATGTCCACCCCACAGCAAGAAGGTCCACGATTCGAGTTGTAGGCTTGGCAAGGGCGTTTCTGTGTGAAGTTTGCATGTTTTCCCTTTGCTTGCGTGGGATTCCTTGGGGTACTCCGATTTCTTCCCACAGTCCAAAGATATGCACATTAGGCTGATTGACTGTTCCAAATTGCCCTTAGGTGTGGATGTGAATGTGAATGGTTTTGTGTGTGTGTGTGTGTGTGTGTGTGTGTGTGTGTGTGTGCTGGCCCTGCCGTGGTCTGCTGAATTGTTTAGGGTATATCCCCCTTGGCCCAGTGTTGGCTGAGATAGGCTCCTGCCTCCCTGTGATCCTAGAAGGATTAAGTGAGTGAGGGGAATTTCTATTCACTACATTTAAGACTGACAAGGTATATGGAACTGAAAACGCTGACCTTACATTTAGAGTATTTTTAATTAATGTAAATAAACAGTCTAGAACTGTATCTCAAATCACATGCTTATATACTGTTCTGGACATTTAATAAGTATCAAAACTAACCGGTTTCCCTTTTATGTTTACTGGTTGTTTAAAAAAAAAAAAAAAAAAAAATTGCTTTAGTAAATAATAATGTGAAACCATTCCTTTTTTTTTGCAATTAAGCTCATGACAACATTCACAAAAAGAGAAGACAGCTTTAAAAGAGCTCATTTGTACGTTCAACATCACTGTATTTAAAAATTTGTAAACATTATCCTCTTCATATTGGAAACCTGATGGACAGGGATGTCTTGGCTTTGAAATGCCAGCCAGTGAATGTCAGTTTTAATCCTCCAGATGCACATTTACAAAGGTGAGTATGGGAACAATACCGCTGGTGTTGCCTCCGCTTCTGTATCTGCACCTGTCATGCATCAAGTATAAACCAGATTTAATTAAGAATGAGTGGGTGAATAAGTGTGTACATGGTGCTCTGTAACGGACTGGTGTTTTTATTTAAGGTGCATTTCTCCTACCTCACACTTAAAGCTCCCAGGATAGACTCCACTATGACACTGCCCATGATGAAGCATTTACTGGAGACAAATGAATGAATGAATAAATAAACAATTAATAAAAAGAGATGGCCAATCACCTTTTTGCTGATGGGATGTGGACACTGTCACACCGAAAAATAATAATAATAATAATATA
>JAQMYF010000004.1:20864865-20879137 GCA_030014195.1 Neosilurus mollespiculum
TAGATAGATAGATAGATAGATAGATAGATAGATAGATAGATAGATAGATAGATAGATAGATAGATAGATAAATAAATTTTAAGCTGTTTTGCTGGGTTGGCCAACATCCTCACTAGCACCCCATTTTTTTTGCTTTTTTTTTTTAATACTTCTTCTCCTTTTTTAGTCACTTGTATGCATATGTAAATAACCAAAACCTAATGAAATGTTGATTTAAAAAAAAAAAAAAAGAATTTTCAAAGCAATGTTGCTATATCATTATAGGCATTGCCAGTGGGTATAAATTGGTTAATTATGAGAAGGTAATCTGTATTAATAGCATAAGACAAGCACAAGATCATAGCTCTCCATCATTAATTATGGTTCTGTAAATAATGTTTATCAAAAAGAAATGCTACACCCAAACTCTCTCTGTCTCTCCCTCTTCCTCTCTCTCTCTCAATCTCTGTTTCTAACTCTGGCTTTCTCTCTCTCTCTCTCTCTCTCTCTCTCTCTCTAATGGTGACTCAACCACTCCACATTGCCGATGTGCAAAAGGTGGAAATGGGGGTGCAGTTACCATAGTAACAAGGTATGCTAACCAGGACCCTTGTAGGATGAGTGGATATTAGAGAATAGCTTGGAGCGAGTCGTCCACACCTGGACACTGGTGGTTAAGCACAGCTGAGAGAAGAGGAACTTGAATAGGAGACCTTTTAGAAGCTCTATCAAGTACAAAAACACATGAATGACTGGCCACAACAACCTTCATTTCTACACAGACTGAAATTATAATAATATATATCAAAGCCTCCATACTGAACGATGCGCATATGTAGGTTAAATACATGGGTCAAATGGTCATTGACAAAAAACAAACTGATACTTGTTCATTTTGATTGTTAATTTATTCAGTTGACTTTCACATTTCATAATTAAACAACAAGCAATAAATCTATAAATCAATAAAAAACAATAAAAATAAGTTAGTAAGTAAATAAATAAATAAACAAACAAATAATGGTTGGGAATGGACCCATGTTCATAAAGCTCATTTATTGATTGGTCAAAAATTAGTCAGGCAAATAAAGTACAGTGCAAATAATTCAATAATCAATGAATAAATAATTAAAAAATAATAATAAACTAATAAACTGACCTTTGTCAAGAGTATAGTTTATGTGTATGTTTGGAAAAGACGGAGTCGGGCTAACAAATGACTAAATCATTATAAAATTAAGTGGTTTAAAATACTGTTTATTTCATCCAACATTTTATTTTTTTCTTTTTATTTATTGCTCAATCATAGCATTTCAGCAGTGTTACAACTGTCTGTCCTTTGTCCTTTGAATCACTTTGAACCTCATGGGTTAGTTTTATAGCATACATTTAGAAAAAAAAAAATGGCTGAAATCCAAAACACGATATGTTGGTTAGTTTCTTGCAGTTGGGTTTATTCAAATTGTTTTCCTACTGCAATCAAACAGCACTTGAGTTTGCCTTGAGCTCGACCAAGACAATCGTACTCAGGCATTTTAAGATTTGTTATTTTGGTCCACACGTGCATATGATTGCTGTGTCTTCATTGCATACTGAGTAACAGAACCAAATTACAAAGAGACTTAAACAGACTAAACGCTGTATATGTGAGAGTAAATGCACCTTTTATATCAAGAATATTTAAATTCTGCTTAGCCCCCTTGACTTTTTTTTTTTTTTTTTTTTTTTTTTTTCAATATTATTATTTTCAACACAAATTTAGTGGAGTTATGACAGTGGAACTGTTTGGGTTAGGCCTGTATGTCAAATTCTACGAAATGTGCAAATAAATGAATAAATAAATAAATTAAATAAATAAATAAATTAATTAATTAAATACATAAATACTTGCATGATATTTAGTTGAGCACAACCACCATACAGCTCAACCTAACACTGATGTAAAATCGTCGTATGACACACAAGGGCATACAAGGAATTCCTGTGAGTTTAATGTAGCAGAATCACAGCAATTCATACGACACTGCAGCAACTGTTCTAGAAATGTGCCCTTTTTTTTTTATTTTTTATTTTTTTTTTTTTTGTAGACTTGTGTACCTTTTGTGCAACCTACACTGCGGGCTTTACAAACATACAATACATATGCACTCATCGAGCAATCACTTAAAGGCTAACCTAACTATCAATGTAAATTTGACATGCCCCCTACTAAGCAGCTTGACCACTTTTTTTATTTGATATCACCTACATTTTGTTTACATTGTGTGCTTTTTAAAACATATATATTAAGACTTACTGGGCTCATGAAAAAATTCTAAATCCTCTTTTTCTCTGACAACATAATTAGACTTCACACAGAGGTCACACAATCACCTGACACAATATTGCAAGTCTTTATGAAATACTAAAAAAATGAATTATGCTTAAATATGACTGAATCATTTATTGTTTTATTTGTTAACTTTTGTGAGACTGGCTTGTATAAGCCAGTGGCACAGTGGTGTAGTGGTTAGCACATCCGCCTCACAGTAAAAAAAGGTTCCGAGTTCAAGTCTTGGGCTCGTGCGTTTCAGTGTGAAGTTTGCATGTCTTCCCTGTGCTTGCGGCAGTTTCCTTTGCATACTTCTGGTTTCCTCTCACAGTCCAAACACATGCAAATTAGACTAACTGACGGTTCCATATTGCCCCTAAGTGTGTGTGCATGTGTGTGTGTGTGTGTGTGTGTGTGTGTGTGTGTGTGTATGAATGGTTGTATGTGCATTGTGTGATGTAGTGGCGGATTGTTTAGGGTGTATCCCCACATTCGCCTAAAGTCGGCTGAGATAGGCTCCAGCCTTCCCGCGGCCCTAATAAAATTAAGCAGTTAAGCAAATGAGCTTGTGAGTGAGTGGCTTGGAAAGTACTCTTACTAAACTTCAACATTGTGGAATTCAAGAATCCCTCAGGTTCAGTATTCATGGTTTCTTGAACACTGTAGCTCTAATTGGGCTCAATACACAGGATTGTTCGGGAGAGAGTAGGCTTTAACTTGAGGCTCATTTTTCTCTCACACCCACAGGCAGATCAATGCATTAATCAGTAAAGATTAGTCCTAACCAAAGCAAGGGGACTGGATATTAAGTAGTAATTGTATTAGAGTTGTAATGGGAACATTGGTACTGATGGTTATGATGATGGTTGTTGAGGGCGGTATCCTGTCAGGGACAATCACTAAATAGTGCTCAGACCTGCTGGGGTGTGGAACAACCCCTCATTCATCATCCTCACACACTGTCGCACAAATGTGACCATGCCTTCTGTCTCACTCAGATTTGCAATATGCCAAAAGATGAAAAGTTTCAAACTTTCTAAAAAGTAATATGGGTGTATCCTTCTCTTCATATCCCATCTGTCATATAAACACAGGCTAAGCCTTTCAGCTCCTCTTCACGGCCACCAAAGTAGCGGAAGATGTGGGATAGATGCCAGCTTTGGAGTGGGCAGAGCAGCACATGGCACCTCACACTGTCCAACATTACCTTCTGCTGAGCGACAGAGAGAGGAGGAGAGATTTCCTTCAGTTTCCCCTCATCTTTCCCCCCCCCTCTCCTCTACCATTTCTAATCCATGCCTTCCCTTTGTTCATTGATAAATAAAAATAAAGAGTCGACTGATTTAGTGGGATCATCACAATGTATTCCCCACTGCACTGCACAGTCATTGATTTTGTAATTTCAAATAACAGCAACTTTGGCCTGTCTGAGCGCACTGGTGTAATGCACACATTCCTCACAGTGTACACTGCCATGTTGTAGAAGTCTAACACATTCACCTGAACCACTAGCTGTAATTAAAAGCAACAAATCCCTGCGGAGTAGCTGCTCAACATCATTTCAATGTGACAGAAGGATTCCTTGCACAAGGCTGGTGAGCACTGAGCAGCTTTATAAGACATTTGCTGGAGCTGTTAATAACTTACACAAGCAATTATAAATAAATAATAATTGCTTTTATATGCTACATTACCATAGTTGCATACATTATTATGTTAATACATTACATACATACATAATTTTTGGCCACCTTACCACATGTGCTTTTTGAACATCCCACTCCACAGTTAGTCCCCTTTGTTGTTATAATGGCATCCACGCTTTGCACTAGATTTTGCAGTGATGCTGTGGGGATTTGTGTTCATTCAGCCACATGATGTTAGGTGAGGAGGACTTGGGTGCAGGCAGTGTTTCAGTTCATCCCAAAGGCACTCCACAGGGTTAAGGTCAAGGCTCTGGGCAGGTCACTCAATTCCTTCCACTCTATTTGTGGCAATCATGTCTTCATGGATTTTTTTTCTATGTACGGGGCACTTTCATGCTGAAACAGGGTTGGACCTTTTACCTCCAGAGTAAAATGTATAGTGCACAAAGATATCCTAGAGAATTGTCTTATTGAAACGTTGTGGCAATACATGTGGATGTGATAGTCAACAGACTGCAAACCTTTGACCATATAGTGTATATTAGAACAGAAATAAGCAGGTGTGCTGCTGTAGAAGAATCGTTAATGACGGGTCATGTGTGGTGGTCACCCAAAACTCCACCGGCTATTTCTGGTGGTTTCTGCTAGTTGGAGGAAAAATAAAAAAATAAAAAAATCCTCGGGTGCATCAAACTCCATTTTGGAGTAGAGATATTGTTAGTTTTTGTAGAAATGTGTCAGGGGTGAATTAGTTTGTGGGTCCAACCAAACCAGGAAGCATTATATTAACATGTTCTTTTTGCTTCCTGTGTACAAGTATAGACGTTTGGCATTGACAGAAATATTTCAAGAAGAAAAAAACATCAAACTCCTCCAGGTAGTTTAGTACAAAGCTAATTTATTAACTTATAAGCAACGGTGATCCCCAGAAGCAATATGGTGGACACTCGGGAAACTCTTAGCGATAACGGAAACCACCGGAAATAGCTGAGGGAGTTTCAGAGACAGCCAAGGGACTCCCGAATGCCCCTGCCCCAGATATAAAAGTAGTAACAGCTTCATCAAGGCGCTACCACCACTCGAGGCATATTTTGTCAGAAATTGTAGAGGGTTTTCTGGGTGGTGTTGTGGCAACACCAATTTGAGGCTGAGTTACTTTACATGTCAAAATTGATTATTTTACTGTAACAGCTTTATGATTTCTCTCTGCACAGCCCAGGACTACATTTAATTTTTTAAAATAAATTATTAAGAAATGATGTGTCATTTTTTTCTTTAACCATATATAATTACAGTTAATCTTGTGGAATTTCTGAAAAAAAAACAAGTGTGTTCATATCATTGTTTTCATTATAGCAGCCTGTCCTTGGTCTTTCCTTTGCTTCCTTTCTCAAAGTTAATAAGAGAGAGAAAAAACAGCTTGTCATTACTGAATACCAAAAAACCCGAAGCTCATCTGTCTTTATTACAAAGCACTGACACTGAACACTCCTTCAGTGTTATATAATGTTACATAAATACATAAATGTTACATAATCTTACATGTTACGTGTCGACTAATAAAAAAAAATCTTCATCACATAAATGCTTAAACATTTTTAAATAACAGCACATTTTATTTTGCGTCTTTATTATTAGTAATCTTCTTTTAGCTTCAACCATTCAAGTCTTTATGAGCTGTTGCTGTTACTATGGGAACATATTAGAATGAGTGCATTAATGTAAAGATGTCATTTATGTTACCAGAACTATTTTCAGAGATGTTCTATTGTAGAGAATTATTCACATTTACTGGGGGGGGGGATTTAATCACTTGAAATAAATGGTTTACATAATGAATCCTATGAACACTTAAAACTACTAATTTTGATTCCTGAGAACACATTTGTCTACATTTAGTTTAATTCCAGCAGCAGTGACCAGTGGAATAAGGAATTTGATGTCAACATCTGATTAAGTGTTCTTAATGCACCGGCCATAAAATAGATTTATAGCCATTGGATTACCCTGTTACAGTTGCGGTAAGAACATATGATGGTGGAGCATGTGTAGTTTGTAGGAGGTGCTGTGGTTTCAATGTAAAGTAATTAAAGGAGTATTACAGGGAAAACGCACCATTCTGAGAATGTCGGATGACAAAAAAAGCATGTGAATTTTGTATGTCTATTGTAACACAGACATATCTAGGAAATGGAAGTGATGTCGTGAAATTAATTAAACATTTTGCACATGCTCAAAACTACAACAAGGGTCTGCGTTGGCATTTTCCATCACACAAGAGGTGAGTTTCATACAACACACCTACAACTGCCCTAGGAATTAATCCCTTCTTTTTTTTTTTTTTTTTTGTCATGGACGTATGTGCGTATAATGACGGGTTCCAATAATCCACAGTGCTTAGCTCTGATGACTCACTGGAGAAAATGTCAGGATGATAGTGTTGCAATGGAGATAATGAGCTTGATTCATAATCAGCATTTTATATTATTCATGTGAAATATCTAAATACTCTACAGTCTATAAATATATACCTTTAATCAATCCTTGTTTGTCGCTCTCTCATGACCAGTCATGAGCTAAAACGTTGCTTAAGGAAGCCAAATGACAGGCCCTGTATGCCCTGAATGTAAGCTGAAGTGCTCTGTGTGTGTGATAATGTGTTACCCTGGCTTTTGAGAGGGGAAGAGCATATATGTAATGGACCGTGACCGGAAATCGATTCTTTTTCCCACTGTTACACCCCCCTCCCAGTGAGACTACGCAATCATTTTAACCGCAGGAATTTAAAGAGGTCTATGGGGCTCATGTTTGTACACTATGCTACAATGAGTTATCAGGTTAAGTAGCTCTGTCAGGCAAGAGTTAAATCATGAACTGACCCTTACACATAAGATGTTACTAAAACATCACACTAGTATTGAGGCTTCAAAAACAAACTGAGGACTCACAGTGAGTATTCAGAATGGTTTCAGTGTCAAATCTTTAGCCTCTATGCTCCGTCAATGTCAAAATATTGATAAAAGAATGACATAAGCCAAGGTCCACCCAGAATTCATTTTTCAGTGTAAGCAAAGATTAATCTTGCAACTATGTTGTTGAAGTTCTCAGGAGTCTGCACCTTATTTTCCACTTGTCCAACAACCACCAATGGAGGCAGCAGGAGGTACATGCAAAATAATAATAATAATAATAATAATAATAATAATAATAATAAAGAGAAGGCTACACAGCACAAAGTGCTCTCTCACTTCCTACGTCTCCCCGGCACTTGTCGCTATCGCTCCTCTTCACCCGTTCATGCAGAATAGCAACAATAACTCTCCCTACTTATACCTTAAAAACACCTCCTCCCTATAACCATCCCACACACAGCAACACAAAAACAAGCAACAATTCTGATCCTTGTAATAAGAACACAGCATGAAGTATTGCAAGGCTTAAAGTCTATTAGGCTAATCTTTTTCCAATCAACAAATCACACAGATTTGCAGTGATGTCACAGCTTTGGTTTTGGCTACAAGCATTACCATAGCACTGGGACAAGGCCATGTAGCTAATCTGAAGCTATAGCCAAAACTATGGCAGGCAGCACTTTGCTCTCAACTTGGACTTAATCCAGAAGACACATTTAAATACTGAACAATAAAACTGCCGCTGTTTGGTTCACACTAAAATAACCGATTTTATTACCACTTAAAAATGCATGATCAGCTCATACCACCATCATATCATGTCTCGGCTGTTTTCTTTGACATGTACCCAGTGATGGAAAGACTAGAAGACATTCTGATATCCGTCCGGATATCAAGAACGTTACTCAAAGTAGGCGTAAATAAATTGTGTGGTGAAAAGGTGTAATTACTTAACAAATTACTTTATTTTATACGTGTGCTATGGACAATTAATTAAAAAAATGTTCTACAGTATATGTCAGGAAATCATTTTAAACAATAACTGTATGCTAAGCAAGTGAACCATTTTCATTATCCACAGTATATACATATATCAGTTATGTTTGCTACCTACCTAAATTCTGGTATTCTTTGTAGAGCATGTTAGCTAAGATGAAAGCTCACACATATGTCCACATAAATAGTCAGCTAGCACAGACACCCCTTGCTCATTATCCTGAGTAATACCTATGTGAGGCTTTACAATGAACTGTGCAATGCTGGTATATTCACAGGTTTTGGCTTGCAAAATTTGTAGAGCAATATTCATTTATTCATTCATTTGCCATCATCTGCTTTATCCTACTACGGTTATCTGGAGCCTATCTCACCCAACTCTGGGCTATGGTGGAATACACCTTGAACAGCATGCCAGTCCACTGCAGGGCCAACACTCACACACATCCATTCACAATGGAGTTTGCCTGTTCTCCCTGTGCTTGTGTGGGTTCCCTTCAGGTACTCCAAAGACATGCACAATAGGTTAATTGGCTGTTTCAAATCACCCCTAGGTGTGTGTGTGTGTGTGTGTGTGTGTGTGTGTGTGAATGGATGTGTGTCTGTTGGCCCTCAATGGTCTGGTGAGCTGTCCAGGGTGTAAGTATTTCATATAAATGGTGGTGCATCTTTTAGTATGGTAAACTGGGCTGTGTGTCACTGAATTGCTTTCTATCACCGTGCAGCGCATGACGTTATGGGCACTGTGATAATAGAAACACAGGTTTTTTCATCCCAGTTAAAAGCCCCAGGTTAAAAGCCCTGGGTAGCCTTGAGATAGCCCTGGCTTGTCCAGGCAAAGTAGTGGGACAGTAGCTACTGTGGACTTTTACAGGATAAAATGGATATTAGCAATGAATGATTGCATGAATGCAATAGTAATTAATTGGGGAAGGGGGTTAATAATAATAATAATAATAATAATAATAATAATAATAATAATAATAATAATAATAATAATAATAATAATAAAATTAAATAAAATAATGACAAAATGAATGAATGAATGCTGACTTGATTATAAAATTTCACTTGCAATTACTCCTAAATCTCTCGGGAGTTCATCTGATCAATAAAGAAGAACCAATTTATGTCCAATGTCAAAGTCAATACACTATAATGCCACTCTATTTTAACACACTATTTTTACACTCCACTTTCCCCATGTCTGAGGACTGTTGCCATAGTAACCTAAACATGGTTATATACCTTATCATTTAAAATTCATACAAGCTGCATCATCTTTTTTTATAATAAGCATTTGATGATTATGCATACTGTACATACATATACATCACCAGTCATAGACCTACTCATTCATAGGTTTTCCTTTATTTTGACTACTTTTAAACATTGCAAAACGATGCTAAAGACATCAAAACTCTAAAAGAACATCTGTAATTATATGGAAAACAAATAAAGGGTTAATCAAATATGCTTCATATCACTAAAATAGTCATCGTTTACCTTGATGACAGCATTGCACACGTTAAGCACCGACCAGTTTCATGAGGTACTTACTTGCATTTTAGTTAACGTCTTGTCAAAAGTTAATTAGTGGACCCCCCCTCCCCCTCCCTACTACTGTGTTAAAGACCATCAATTGTGTTGAACTTGAGGTAGTATTGGTGTACAGTAAATAGTTCAATTGGGCAACTGTAGCAATCCATATTATATCAAGAGCCACCCAACTAACTAAAGAGAATGACTTATCATTGTCATTATTTTAAGACATACCGGTCAGTCAATCCTGAAAATTGCAAGAACATTTACTGCATCTTCAAATACTGCTGGAAAAACCATCAAACACTCTGATGAAAACAGCTTTCATGAGGACCATCCCAGGAAAGGAGGACCAGAAATTAGGTTTGCAGCAGAGGATAAGTTCATTAGTGTTACCAGCCTCAGAAATCACCAATTAACAGCATCTCAGATTAGAGCCTTCATGAATGCTTCACAGATTTCAAGTAGCAGACTCATTTCAACATTAACTGCTCAGAGGAGACTGTGTGACAGGCCTTCACGGTCAAACTGCACAGTTGAAACCACTACCAGCCGGTAGGCAATAAGAAAAGAGAATTGCTTGGGCCAAGAAACACAAGGGATGTAGATTAGGCCATTGGACATCTGTACTTTGGTTTGATGAGTACAAATTTGAGAATTTTGGTTCCATCCTCTGTGTCTTTGTAAGACACAAAAAAGGGAAATAGACGGTATTTAAATATGTGGCCGCCACCTGTGTGATGGTGTGGGGGGTAAGGATCTTTTTTGAGACAACTTTTTAAGTCAGTCGTAATGGGTAAATGTCTGGATCAGATCTCCTAAAGAGTGCTCTGAGTATGCAGTGGTACATTATTACCGACCAAAAGTGGTCCAAGGAATGATAACCAATAAATCAGCAACAGAGTACCCAGGAGTCATTGATTAATCTGGAGAGTGAGGGCTAACCCACCATGTCTGAGCCCACAGAAGAGCTACTGTGGCACTGATTGCAGAATAAGTTTACTGGCTAGGATAAAAGGGTGAACCTAAAACACATTGCAGCTTGTTCTGTAAACATAGACAGGCCCATGCTGACCCCTGTCCATTTCCAAAAGTGCCTACAGTGCACATGTGAGCATCAGAGTAGTACCATGAAGCAATAGAAGAAGGTGATGTAGTCTGGTATCACTTGTATCACTGGTATCAGGTGCATCTAAGCATCGGTGGGATGTGCTAGCTAAAAAGTGCGACCCATTGGTGGCCCCATCTCACAATTTACTGGACCTAAAGGAATTACTGCTAATGTCTTGATGTGAGATACCACAGCACACCTTGTGGACTCTACACCTCAACAGGTCAAGGCCGTTCTGATGGCACAATGGGGACTGAGACAATATTAGGCAAACAGTGCATAAATAAAATAATAGCCACCAGAAGGTAGGAATGAAAGTCAAACCTCAACAGCTCATCTTTTTTGGAGGAAATTTAAATGTCTAGCCTTTCAAGGTGAAACGTATTCCCTTGTGCCTGAAATCAGATGACTGAAATGAAGGTTATTATAGTGGGTACATTAGGATGAATGAAAATCACACACCCATGGGCCTATTTAATTAACAGTATGTTGCATATTACTTTTTTTTCCCCACTCCTTCTCTGCCTCCAAGACTGCTGGTTTTGTGAGAGTGCCTTCTCTAATTCCGGATCCCCAACAAAAATGCAAATATATTTAAAAGGATTATGAAATAAATGTTTATTCAGAATGTATTTGCACTGTAATTCAATTGAGCACAATCTGATTACCCCGCTAATACAATATTTTTATTTTGTTGCCTTTCTCAAGCATGGAGTGATAGATCGATTTCTATTAGACTGCTATATTTTCAGAACTCAATCGCCATTCGTCCAGAAGCTGCCTGGAGTATCTGAGAACACTTAATAAACGGCAGGCTGTTATTGACTTCAATTTAGAGAAAGCTGCTGAATGTTTTTCTTCCATAGAGGCCCAGAGTACCTCCGGGAAATCCAGAATTGCCATAGGAAACATATTACCACAGGTCAGAACCTCCAGTTTAAAGGATTTATTGCCAACTACCTAATCATATTTCACCAATCTCTGCTTCCTTCACTCTCTCTTCTTTGGGGTTGAGTACAGCACTGATAGTCTTTCCATGTCAGTATACTTTAGCCTTTCTCCAAGCTTCAAAAGCATGTTTTCGGTTACATCTTTTGGGACGTTGAATCCTCACTACACTTCTGTCCCTTCTTAATTGAAAACATACTCAATATTGCTATGACTTGGCCCATGCACTCTTTCCGTTTATGGCTGATCACTCTACCCTGTAATGCATTTACCGCGTATTACAGGTACTAAAACATGTAACAAGCATAATGGAAGATGTTCTTATTTTCAGCAGAAAAGCTTGCATTCCTTCTCATCGTAACCCTGCTGGAAAAGAGCCATATTTCAAGTGCACTTAATTTAGAAGACAAGTAGCAATCACTCTCAATTACTTTGTTAAATCTCATAGGAACAGGCTGAGTGCACAGAAAATTTCCCCTGTGCTTGAAAGAAAGAAAAAAAAAACAGCATGTTTTACAGATACATCTTAGTTTGAACTTAAAAGAATAACAGAACCCCCTCCTCTCACATAACGTGTCTGCCTCACAGCCAAATGAGTGCATAAATCTTTAATACTAAATGTTATTGCTATTAGCATTACATCTTTATGAGTTGAACGATATAAACTTTTGCAGTGTTTATGATAGAAAGACTGTGGTGCAGTCATATTCAGCACAGCAGGACGCTTATCAACAGCAGCTCTGGCCTCCTTCTGTCAATGCTTAATTAATTTACTTGACAACTCCTTAATGGTTCTAAAAGAAAACTCAAAATGCTGATTATGACTATCTTAAAAAAATAAATAAATAAATATATATAAAAAAAAAAAAGGGGGAAGGGGAACTTATTGTCTGGAATCATTCAGCAATTGTTATCTGCTTTGGTTAAAAGTCAGGCAGATTCAGGGTCTCGTGCATCTCTTTACCAGACATCAAACACTGACAAAGTCTCTTTTAGTGCTAACTGTTGGCACAGCAACACACGGATAATGAATTCAGACGTGATTGGAATGTTAATTCTGCCAGGCCCATCATAGTCCCATATGTAAATGTAGCATTTTCATATGACTGGGTGTTGTGTATGTATAAAGATTTCTTAAAAATGGTGAATCTCATTATTTTGATGAAGAATTACCCTCTTCTCATTGACTGACACTAGTCGAACAAAGCAAAGCACAGTGTCTGAAACTATGTGACTGGCAGAGCACACACTCATTCGGAATTAAAATGAGTCACAAATCAGCCTTCAGTGCTTTCCAATTTGCACGGCACGACTGAAGCGAGGGCTGCAGCTCATCTCTGATTGGCAGTGAAGCCTTAGATGTCAGCTGCTGCCCCACTATTCGATTATGGTTCACTACACCATAGATCATAGCCCCAACACTAGCATTGGCATTGCACTATTTCTAATGGGGACTGAAGATACTTGTATGTCGTAAGTTTAATGAGTTGGTTGACCACAGTGTAAATTCAAGAGCATCATCTACAAGGCATTATCGATAAAGTATCTCTGCTGACCATATAGTTATTATACATCAACCCTTGGGTGCATTAATTTGAACAAGGGCAAAGTTGCACTGTCAACCAGCCTAAATCTTCTGTACAAGATGGCAAAATGTCGGAGAAAGTCGACAAATAATTAGGGTCATTAGTCTATAAAAGAGAAGAACAACTGAAGGTGTATCACAAACACAGCATTAATCAAACACGGAAAGAAACATTAACTCAGACATGCAAAATCAATCACAATGGAATAAGGATCACAAATATAATTAGCTGGGGTTCAGTATTCAGAGACAAAAGCAAGACAAATTCAGCAGATTTAATTGATGAACAAAAAAGCATGTATTGCAAATTATTGTACAACATTATGCTGGTTAAATGGTTTTGTGAAAAAAATCAGTGGTAGGTGGATTTAAGCATTAGCTTATTTTTGTTAAAACAGCATGAGTGGTGCAATAGAAAAGATTATGTCCATCATCAGGAGGTGGCAAGTTTGAATTCTGTTGATGCACCTTTGGCTGGTAATCTAAAATTATTTAAAGATTTGCTGGAAAAAAAAAAATAATAATAACCTGTTGTAGCATAGCTGGCATGTTCTCTCTGCTGTGTCATTTAAAGTGATATTAACCAATTGTATGTGTCTGTATGCCCATGCATGCAGAGAAGGGCAGATAGCATTTTTTTTTTCTCAGTGTAATGTAAATACTTAGGCACTGACTAAAAGCAGAGCTCCAGATTGATGCCTCTGCTGTAACGTGCCTGAGACTAGGTTTGCTCTTCAGTATCTTTCTTTTTACAAGCTGATTTCTGCTTTCATTTGTACCACCTGAATTTATTTGCCGCCCTACCCCCTGATCCATGCTTTTTCTGTTAGTTAAAGGTCCAGCCTTACATAGGATATGATTATGCTTAAATATGTTAAATCTTACCCACCGTGGTTGTTATTCAGGGATGCAGTCGTCTCGCGGGAACTTTATGAAGCTTAATCCATCCTCAGTGGACTTGCTACAAAATTCCATAAAGCATATATCTCTGGTTTTCCGTTTTTTCTATGCATGAGGACCGTTTTCAGCCATACTGGACATGTTTTCACTTCCACACTTTTCCTGAGTCCAATTCCAATTTCAGTTGAAACTGAAAGGTTTGATTTATTTAGTCACCATGAACTATTAGCAACAAAAAACATGACTACATATTTTATGTATATGATTATATATATATACAGTGAGAGTAAAAAGTATTTGATCCCTTGCGGATTTTGTTGGTTTGCCCACTAATAAAGACAT
>JAQMYF010000004.1:20910479-20924027 GCA_030014195.1 Neosilurus mollespiculum
ACACCATGGCATTTGTAGATGGTAGAAAGTACCGGGATAGTGAGCGCAAAAAAGGCGACTGCTCACAGACTGTTATCTGCCGTGCTGTCGTTACAGGAAAAGGAAGCAGAAATGACACCGTGCTGCTGTTACAGGAAAAGGCGACCCTATAAGTGGTCCGGGTTACTGGGGACTGTTATTGCTGATGGTGTCGCTATGTGACTGCAGACTCTATATTCGGCTGCATTGAGTTCCTACTTTTCTTTTATCCCGTCGCGTGCGCATCACTTTGATTTATTTTGTCAGAGAGAGAGAGAGACCTCATATTAACTCTCTAAGTGCCATTGACGTGTGCATATAAATATATTTATTCATTTATATACGTATATGTGTGTATAATGTCCAGCTGGGCAGCAACTTAAAAACACTTTTACTTTGAAGTGTTGTGAACACAGCGCATTGGGCCGAATGTCCGCGCGAACCCAGTAGAAACAAGCAGCCAGCCAGGCACGGAAGAAAAGTCTCCATGGCAACGCTGCTATAACTTTCACACATTGAGAAATATTTTTTCTGCTTGCATCAAACCCGGCCGATGTCTCGCCCCCGAGAGCCATATACCCCACCGTGATTGGTAGGTTCGTTCAGCTCTGCACACAACACTGTAAAGTGCCGTACATATCAAACTCACGGGCCGCAGTAACATTAAACTTTCATATTAAGGTGGGGGCCACAAACTATCGTCCTGCGGGCCGCAATTGGCGGCGAGTTTGAGACCCCTGATATACGGCATATTCATATCCATAGTCCAAGTAAAGACTTTTGCTAAATTATTATTATAAGCTTGCAGAAGACATTTATTAGTTTTCTGGAAAATAATTGCTCATTACGTCTTAACATTTCTCTTCTTCCTGAGAGTGGCTAATTATTTTCTGCAGTAATAATGAATAGCTTCCACGTAGCAGATTTTCTTATGGATGAATAAATCATAAAAATGATTAGCTCGCCCACCTGGCAAGAAAAAATAATTGTGAAATTATAATAATTAAAAAAAAAAAGTGGTTAGCACTGTTGGACGACAGTAAGGAGGGTTCTGGGGCCTTTCTGTATGAACTTTGCATGTTCTCCTCATGCATATGTGGGTTTCCTCCCACAGTCAAAACACATTTAGATTAGACCAACTGGCTGCTCTAAATTACTCAGAGGTGTGAATGTGAAGGTGAATGATTATTTATCTCTGTGTAAGCCCTGTAATATGTAAGTGACCTCTTCAGGTTGTACCCCACCTCTCGCACAACATCAGCTGGGTTTGCCTCTAGCTTTCACATGACCCTGAAGTATAGAAAATTAATGGAAAATAATGCATGGAAAATGGGGGGTAGAGGGGGATACTCTCCAGTCCTGTGTTTTGGTTACAAAAAAAATCTAACTGGCTGGTGGTAGGAAATGCAAGTAGTCATTGTAATGTAAAAAAGTATGTTGAGCAAGTTTGCTACATTAATGCATTAATACAGACAAAGAAACAAGTAAGCATATGATTATTATTCTCTTTTAACAGTGTTTCTAAAGTAGGACATTACATTTGATTCCAAAGTAGAAGCTCAGCAAGCTGCTCTCACATGCTGGAACAGAGCCATCATTAGGAGATGCTGTAGCCATTTGTAAATGGAGGCCAAAATGTATTTGTAAATGGCAAAATTGTTCATAGTTTTTGAATGGGCAGTACACTCTGATCATTCATTCATTCATTCGCTCAGTCACTTAATACTCCCTGGGTTGCAGTGAGGCTAAAACCTATCTCAGACAATCCTGGGCGAAGGCGGGGTACACCCTGAACAGGTTGCCAGTCCATCACAGAGTCAACAAAAACATATCCGCTCATACTCACATTATGACCTTGGGACAATAAGCCTAATGTGCATGTCTTTGGACTGTGTGAGGAAAGCAGAATACCTGGCAGAAACCCATGCCAGCACAGAGATAACATGCAAATTCCACACCAAAATGCCTTCGCAAAGTCTGGGACTCGAATTTAGGACTCTCTTGTTGTGTTAACCACTACACCATTGTGTTGCCCACACTCTAATCAGGGTAGCATTAAACAGTCAAAGTCAGCAAATTTATGTATGCAAAAGTGGGTAGACGGCTTTTTCAGCTTCTGTGCAGTGACTGTGAGCAGTATTTAAGAAAGGGTGAGTGGCTGATTTTATCTTTCTCACAGAAAGCATGTGCGAGTCTTTGGCTTGACAAAAGACAAAACTTCCCCCAAAAAGTATTGGTGTTTCATCACACATAAGCATTATTATTTCAGCTTATCTGGCATCTTTATTCATTCATTCATTCATTTTTCTAAGCACCCTATTTAGGGTCGCGGGGAGGCTGGCGCCCATGTTATCCGACTCTGTGAAGGCAAGGTACACCCTCAACAGCTTGCCAGGCCATCGCAGGGCCAACACACATACAACCATTCACAATCACACTCACACCTAGAGGTAATTTGTAACCACCAATCAGCCACCTGTGCATGTTTTTGGACTGTATGAAGAAACCAGAGTAACCGGAGGAAGCCCACGCAAGCACAGGGAGAACATACAAATTCCGCACAGAAACACCCCAAACCTGTAAATCAAACCTTGGACCTTCTTGCTGTGAGGTGAATGTACTAACCACTGTGCCACCGTGCAGACGGAATCTTTATTGTGTTTTAAAATGTTTCACAACAAGAAGATTTTATAAAGTGGATGGAGAGTGATTCTCTATGATACTTGATTTCTGCATTCCTGTGTGTTCTGAAGTTTAAAATGTTATAAATCATCCATTTATGCTACTTAACAAAACCTTTTTTTTTTAATCTACTGACAGTAGTTTGAACCATAGCAGATGCAGCAGTAGGTGAAATCTGAAAGCATGATCTACAATTTCTGCACTGAGGTGTGTCACACTTTCCTGAAGCACAGTCAAAGTATTATCCACTACAGGTTGTGGGTGAGCTGGAGCCAATCCCAGATAACACTGGGTGAGAGGCGGGGTACACCCTGAACAGGCTGCCAGTCTACTGCGTGTCTAAATCTGAGAGACAACCAACCATTCCTACTCATACTCACTCCTACATGCAGTTTAGAGATGATCCAGACCTATAGTTCATGTCTTTTAACTGTGGGAGGGAAACCAGCACACCCAGAGATTACAGAATAAGTTTAGTATATAAAAACATTGTTTTTCTTTAATGTTCTTGGTATTTGAACATACCTGTCTGCTGGGCAGCTATACATAAAAAAAAAAAAAAAAAAAAAAAACAAACCTAATAGCCCAGAAAGGAAATCTTCTTATCCTAAGCACCCAGGCTAGTGATTTGTCCACCTCTGATGCCGTGATACAAAGTCAGAAAGCAATGACTTTGCAACCAAATCCCTTTTTATCCTCATGATATACTGGAGTTTTAAAGAAAGTAAGCTAAATCTGCTCAGGGGTGGTTTTGGAGTCCACAGTGGACGGGAATGATGAGCAGAACAGCGCTAATCTCATGCCATGTTTCATTTCACATGTTGCTATGAATTATTCAAGAGTGGATTACTTCCATCACTCACAACCTAGCTGTCTGTTTCTCCCATCTCATTAGAAAGCCTACATGATCAGTCTGGAGATTCGTCTTGCAGCTCAGGCCTCCGCTGTCTCTTGTGGTGGCACACGGGGTACACATAACATTAAGTATCTTTTCTCTCATAAACATCAGTGTGCCGAAACCTGTATTATAACATAATAAAGAAAAATAATAATAATAATATTAAAAAAAAAAAATAAATTAAAAAAAAAATAATAATAATAACAATAATAATAAATTGTGGGAAATTTTTCCATGACAAAACTGTAATGAATGTTTGCAATGTTTCATTTGAATTATTTGTAATAAATGTCTGCTGACATTTCTGGCACAAAAATATGTCTTTTAAAAAGAAATTTTCCTGAAGTAGATAGCCTCCCACACAGTTAGTAACAGGTGCCAAGGGAACTGATTCTATCAGTTTTCAAAAGAAAACAAATACTTATTTTTATTGCTATCCTTTTTTTGTTGCACACCAACATATTTTCAGTGTTCTTAAACAAGAATTGATTATTTATTTATGTATTTTATTATATTATTATTATTATTATTTTATTTAATTTATTTTTTTTTACCGGCTTAAAATAAATTCAACACAAATATCAATCACACTCTTTAAGTGAGACTTAAAAATTCAATAAATATTATATATATATATATATATATGTGTGTGTGTATATATATATATATATATATATATATATATATATATATATACACACACACACACACACACACAAGAAAAGTAAGCAAATAGGGTTGTGTAAGCAAGTAGGTCCTGAGTTTGATTCCTGGGTATGGGCATTACTGGGTTGAGTTTGTTGAGAAAAATGAGAAAAGTGACATGGAGAACTAAAAATTGTATGCCAGACCTGATTCTGATTCTCTTTTTGAGACTTTCTGTTACAGTCTTTAGAGGCTTGGAGATGGATACAGAGCAGGGTGTACCAAGTGCCTTAAGGTAGATGGCCAGTGGCATGTTCATTCATTCATTTTTTGAACCGCTTAATCCTAATTATCCCAAATGGCGCCCATCTCAGCCGACTCTGGGAGAGGGCAGAGTACACCCTGGACAGCTCACGAGGCCATCGCAGAGCAGAAACATGCTGACGGCAATACAGCCTACTCTACATGTCAGCAATGGTTCTTTTACATACCTCTTACCACAGACAGTGAGAGACATGGCCAGCCTTTGATAACCCGGTTAGCTGCACTGGGGGGGCAGCAGCAACAACGTGGCGACAGTGGGGCTTGAACCACTGACCTTGGGATCAGTAATCCAGCACCCTACCACCGGGCCACCACTGCCCTGCCAGTGGGATATGTTTGGCTTTTTAGACAGGCCTCAGTTTTAAACCTGTCGCTGGCAGATGAAGGAATCCAGTAAAGTGACTGATGCAATGGGATGTGTGGGAGAACCTGGTAAACTTGAAAGCAAGTCATTCTGCTGTGTTTTGTATCAGTCACAGAGGCTGAAATGCAGTGGCAGATCTGCCGTCTTAACATAACAAGCTACTGAACAAACACCTGTAGAGACAAATATTTATATCCTCCCAATATTGCCAGTAAGAAACCTGCATGACTGAGTGATATTAGTGTGAGAAAAGAAGGATTGTTGATTGGTTACCCCAAGTGTGCTGTTAGTAACAGATGGTGAGATCTGGAAGTTGTCCCAGGGAATCACAGGATCAGGACGTGGGGATCCAGAGACGTACAGTTGCTCACTCTTGCTGGGATTTAGTTTCAATTGATGAGGTAACATCCATGACAAGGCACCTGCTGGATATGCTCAGATCAATGCAGAACTCTAATTGTTTAAGGATGGGAAGGAGTTGAGGAGTTGAGGTTGAGCTTTTCAGTGCTATAAAAACTCACGTGAACGTATGACTTCATTTAGTGACTGTATATAGAACAGTAACAGAGGAGGACCAACCACTAAGCCTTGTGGGTATTAGGGAAAAGACTAAATGAAACACATCCTCGTCATCCCCTTTGGGTGGAAAACAAAAACATAATTCTAACACAAAAACTGCATGTTTTTTGTCATTATTAACTACAGTAAAGTCAAATAGTTCATCACCCTGTATTCTTTTTCTACATATTTAATCACAGATATCACACATTTTAGCTTCCTTAAACAAATATAACATTCATTTACACCATATATATTTTTCACAAAATAACAGAAAAATGGAATAGAATAACCCCAATAAATCAATCAGCCATTCAATTAATCAATCAATCACAATTAGCACTTTGTTGTTCCTCCTCAGTTTTGAATTGTCTGAGGCATGCACTTCGCTGATATAAAAACAACATATTCCATCAAGCTGGTTACAGCCGACAGATCAGCTTTGAAATGTGGAGTCATTGGAGAACATTTTTTTTTTTTTTTTTTTACCACCCTAATTCTTTTAATCAAACTGAGATCGGACTGTTTGCCACCAAACTGTTGTCACCAAAACTGAAAAAGTGGCCATAAATTTTAGTAGTGACACAAATATATGCCCAATTTCATATGAGGCAGGTATACACGCTATATGTGACCTGACCTGACACAAACGTTCTTCTTTGTAAACAATTCTCTTGTTGATTTATTTTTGTGATTCACATAGTTTTGTCTTATATCATCTGATTCAGTTTCTCTGACACTCTCTTCTAAAATGGCTTGATGCAATGTTTTAAACATTGTTCCCTGAAGCAAATCTAAAGTAGCATCAACATACAATGCTCCCACCGCCATGCTTTACAATTAAAATTATGTTATAGATTTAGAATCTTTTTTTTTTTTTTTTTTTTTTTTCCCTGGCTTTCTTTGTGTGGCCTGCGTTATCAGCAATGGTTCCAATTAAATTGGAAGTCTGTAGCCAGAGCTGGGAATGACGTGCAACTGAGAGAACTGGGTTCCAGTATAGAAGTTTTTAAAACAAAACCTGCAATTTCTACCCAGCTTAGCAATTTTAGCCATTTTTAGTAAAACCAGTGTCAAACGAGACATTTCTAACTAAGGATTCAGAAATCCTAACTTCCTAATGCAAATGGAATGCACCATTAAACCTCATCACCAGTATTCTTTTTATTTCGGGTTGTGGATGACATGAATGTGTTCAATGGGGACCGGAAATCTAATAATAAATGATACAGTTTTATGAATTTAATTTAAATTAGTACACAAAGCTTTCTCTTGCAAATGTAATCAATATTTATCAAATATTTATAATATCCTAGGACAGAGCTATACATTTATACAACAGAATTTTCTGTTGCTGAATATTTGCTACTGTTATAAATATTAATATGAAACAGTGCTGCAGAAAATCCTCATAGAAAGATCCATCTCGCTCCACTACATCTTAACATATTTATAGATTATCCACCAGGTGACACATGGCACTATTTACCCAAATGCTAAAGTCGTCTTTCAAAGTAGTTTATTAGCTTGAGCGAGAAATATTTGCTACTTCCCTCTGTCCATCTCTGTCCTGTCTATCTATCTGTGTCTTATCTACATTCTGTGAAAGACATTCATGGTATCAGTAATGGATCTGCTATGTGTTCCCTGCTCATTTAAAACATCCGTTTGCCTGTATAAAGGATGGCGGCATGATTTGTGTACTTTGCATGTCTCTTTAGAGAAGGATTACAGACCTATGACAAGGACAAGCAGAGATTCTCTCCAGGATATTACCAATCAATAAATATGTGTAATATAGCTGCTAAAGCCCACATATATAAACATACACAACAAATATACACAGCTGTGTATGGAGGACTATAGGAGTGCAAAACAACAATGGATAGCAAGCATAAAGTTTGAGGTATAGCAGAAAAGGTCCACTCCAAAATACATTAAATATGTTCATAGTGGAACTCAGCGGAATGCAGTAGTCACAGAATATAGTTTGCATCCTTGTCCATCCTATGACCATGAGTCACTGTATAGAGCTAACCCATCTTATGTCTAATGAATATGTCGTTGTATATATGACTAACCTTTCGACTTAATTTTGGATGGTTGTCCCTTGTCCACATGTTGCTGAGTTGATGTTGATTGGCCATTATGTATCCCTGAGTTACATAACAGAAACATGCTGAATCCTGTCCATGCATGACATGATAAGCAACGCGCAAATACCTTTTAGGTAGCTCTGTCTTATTAAAATATTTAGAACCACTTTATTGATTCCGGGGTCATTTTAGGGAGTTGCTTCTGTATTTATTTTCAGTAAACATTAGCTATGTATGACTGTTTTAGCTCACTGCACATTGGTGTAGTGGTTAGCACATCCACCTCACAGCAAGAAGGTCCTGGGTTTGAGTTCTGTACTTGGGCATTTCTGTGTCGAGTTTGCATGCTCTCCCTGTGCCTGCATGGGTTTCCTCCAAATACCCTGGGTTTCCTCTCACAGTCCAAAAGATATGCACATTAGGCTAACTGGCTGGTCCAAATTGTGTGGTGTGAATAGTTGCATGTGTTTTGCCCTGCGATGGTCTGTGAGCTGTTCAGGGTGTACCCCGCCTTCGCCCAGTACATAAACGCAATCCTCTCCGCAACCCTAGTAAGATTACGTAGTTTGACAAATAAGTGATTGTGTGATGTTTTGCTTATAGATTGCTCTTTTATTATGAAAACATTAATATCAGTTATTTCTTTTTTTCATTTGCTTACACTCTTGAAGTTCAAAGCCAAGATTTTACAAGACACAGCCTAATTGTTAGCAGAACCCATCATGGGAAGGAACATCAATATATAAATGAGTAAAATATGCAATGATCTGGTATACATGTTTTGAGGTTTTCATAATTTAAATCCCAAAACACTGTTTGGAAGGTTATTGGAAATACTGCTAATAAAATGATCAATATCCTGATAATTAGAAGATAGTGAGGTATTCCCTGAAGAGAATAACACTAATATCCAATAAGCTTTGTTTTCACTTGCAGTGGAATATTGCAGGTGTTTAGTATTTTAAGCTTACGATCTGGAGAAATGGCCAGTGTTTTTCTGATTTAATTTGGATGTATTTTGGGATTGCCATCTTGTTGTGAAAGATAAATATCAGGCAAAGTCTTAACCTCTTGGTGGAGACAGTACCCAGGAATGGGGCAGAAAGAATCTCTGAACCTCCCACCATTCTTTGGGACCTAGATGAGGAGGGGTGCTCTCTGAATCTGTTTCCTCCTCATGATTCCTCATTGTGTCTTCTCACAAAGGTTTTTTTTTTTTTTTTTTTCTTTGCCACTGTGGCCTCTAGCTTTCTCATGAGAAATCTGAAATGCATCCAGATTTCTGGAAAAAAAATGCTTTGTGACAATGTTAACTATTAAAAGTGTAAAAAAAAAGTTACTTCTTGCATATAAAATTTACCAGTGTAGTATAACCAATGTAGTATCTTCTTCTCCACTATTTTATCCTTTGTGTATTTTTTGTTCAGTAGGCCTATTCTGAATTTGTTTCAACTTTAGCTATGTCTGACCACGCCTCCCACCCTGGAACAGAATGATCTGTAGGGTTTTAGGTGTGGACACTAGTAAAGTTTAGAATAATTATTAAGAAAGTATACATACTTTGTTTTGGAAAATGTTTCTAAGTAATTGATGAACATTTTTAGTGATGAAGTGTTGCCCTTTTTGGACTGGAATCCATGAGAAATAGAAATAACTAATGTTCTAAATACACTTATCTGATATTAGCAAAGTCAAACATACATTTATATATTCATATTATTTAAATCAGAATATTCCCTGTTGACCTTGACAGAAAAAAAAAAAGCACTGATATAAAAAAAAAAATAAAAATCAAGCGGAGATGAAAGCAGAAAAGAGGAAAGGACTTGCAAGAGTTAAAACAGTTATGCAGTTATGCAATCATTCTAAATTCAAATGTCGATTGGCTCATAAGCTCAGTTTTTATTGCCTAGGAAAATTTAACCTCTTTCATATTGTTGACAAATAAGCCAAAGTATTAAGTAAGTTATACCCTCAGCTAATAAAAGGCTAGCACATTATCATTTACAGCATGCACAAACATACTTTCTTAGACACCCAGTTTATTGACTACTTCAAAAAAACAAACAAAAAAACAAAAAAAAACAAACAAAAAAACAAAAGGCCGCCAGCAGGCTGAGAGAGTCCCTTAACTGTGACGTCCCAAGTAATCCAGGCCAAAAGCCAACGTTCACTTTATGGCACTTCATAAAAGTAAAAACACTTGGACTAGTACAAAAATGTATAACAAATCTTCGAATTCAAATCATCGTTCAATCGAAAACGGTTTTGGTCCCATTAACCCTGCCTGAACCCTAATGGTGTGCAGGTGGACACTCATAAGAAAAGAAAACCCCACCCCTCAAACTGACTACTGGAAATCACATGAACAAGTGAACTCAAATAAAAAAAACAAAACAAATAAGAGTGAGCTAATTACATTCTGGCTCCTACACCTACTATATGTCGTTTTCAATTATATTGTCCATGAAAATGACTTCAGAAAATAATTAGATTGAAATCTTGAGAAAATGTATGCATATTATTTCCTAGCATTCCCAAATATAGCATTAGAGTTTATCTTGGGAAATGTGTGATTGAGATAGAACCCTGTGTGAAGTGATTAAGGAGTTTGTAATGAGTGCAAACTGCAGTAAAATGTGTTTAGCACTAATGGCTTAGAGAAAAGACAACTGAGCTTTGGATATTGAAAAATGTGTGCCACTGTGCAATAACAACGTGTAAACAATTATAAAAGAATGTAAATGATAAAGATGCACACATCTTTGGTACAACCACACTCTTCCCAGTTCTTATTAAACGATGGCGAGAAGCCAGTGACAGCAGGGTATCCAGTGTATGAAACATCCCAAAGGACTGCTGTGAGTGTGTGACTGATCTCACAGATCTGCAGAGTCAGCATGTTCCAGATGTTCCACAGCTGCCTGATGTTCCACCGCAATGCCCCACTGTGCCATGAATGCCTATTTATGAGTTGTCTGTGCATCTTTGTCATGGTTATTACCCTGTTAAAATAGTATACAGTGAATGTGCTCTGGGTGATAAGATAAGATTTTTTAGAATAAAGCTTCCAGGGATTCCAACCTTGGATTTAATGTGTTGTAAATTAAACCACCATGACCATGAGGCACGTCACCCAGTAGCTGACAGTTGAAGATATATCAAAGCTCACATCTGAAAAATAAAAATATATAATATGTAAATAATGTTTTTTTTTTCAACATATAAATTATATATAAACAAACGAACATTTAACCTTTAATATATACAATGCCTTCAGATAGAAACGGGGGTGGGGGAGGGTGGGCGATGACGACACAAGGAGAAGAAACAGTGGCTCAGTGGCTGGAGCTGTCGCCTTATAATGAGTAGATGTGGGGATTGAATCTCAGCCACAGACCTTTCTGCTTGAAGTTCTCCCCATGCAGGTTCCACCCATGCTGACATGAGGTTCCTCTGGGTAATCTTCTTTCTCTCCACAGTCCAAAGACATGTACATGGACATAAATGACTGTTTGTGTCTCTGACAGCTCTGCAATAGACTGGAAACCTCAGGACGCACAACCCATCTCTCGGCTGAAATCAGCTGGGATTGCCTCCAGCTTTCCCCATGACCCTAACACATATACGCTACATATAACGGATTGGGGAGGCAGCACGGTGGCGTAGTGGTTAGAATGTCTGCCTCACAACAAGATGGTTCTGGGTTCAAGTCCTGGGCTTGTGAAGGCATTTTTGTGTGGAGATTGCATGTTCTACCTGTGCTTGTGTGGGTTTCCGGCAGGTACTCCGGTGTTCACCCTGTAAAGGACTGGCGAGCTGTTCAGGGTGTACCCTGTCTTAGCCCAGAGTCAGCTGATATAGGCTCCAACCTCCCTGAGACCCAAATAGGTTTAAACAGTTTGGCAAATTAATGCATTAATGAATGATGGATGAAAAAAAAAAATCAAGCATTTTCACAATCCATGTAATGACTGTCATGTTTTGGTTAGGTATTTTTGTTCCCTTTGCACCATTCTAATTCAGATGACATTCTAAACTTAAAAGAAAATAAAAGGAAAGCCTTTCAAACTCTCCTGTTACACTGAAAATGTATATATTTTTTTATCATCAGATGGTTTGTACATACATTTTTGATGTTGCAAGCTGCTAAAATGCATGTCTGTTTGACAAGCCTGTCTGAAAAGGCTGCCATTTGGAGTCTGTTTCACTCTCACGAATGCGCAAAATTGCAAGGAATAGGACTCGTATGCATCAGTCCCAATAAGGAAATAAAATGGCAAAAATAACAGTATACAGATATTAACTAACAAATCAGATATAAAATAGTGAACTTCTAAATAAAATAAACTTAGGCACAGTTGCATTTTATAGTACATTACATTTAAATAAATTCAGACAAATGTCTGCCTGTTTACATAAACCGATGGTATATTGCTCAATGCATATAAATGCGCAACACTTCCGTTTTACAGCATCTTCTATGTGGGTTACATGTCACTTTTCACAATACAATGGCACGGCCCTGTGTGAGGATTTATTACTACTTTTTGTATTCTTCATGAACATAGACAATAGAGCATTTTGATATGCTGTTCAATATATGCAAGGTTTAATTTCCCTTAAAATACATTTATAACATGAATAATCACACACTGGTCAAACAACCCTGGTGAGAACCTTCTGTTGGGGGGTGCAAAACAGACGACTGAGGAATCTCCGTATTTGCTGCAGCTGGTGGGGGTCAGAGTTTGCAAGAATCCATGGGCTCAACCTGTGCCTTGTGTCAACATTCCAGTCTGATAGTGTTCCTGCAACAGTGTGGAGAATGTTTTCTTGTCACACACTGGAGCCCTAATGCCACTCGAGCATTGTTGGAATACTATAGCCTAGCTGAGAGTTGTTCTTGTGCATAGTTTAACCATCTTACAGTGGCTCCTTCCAGCATTCTAATGTGCCAGTTGTGCCATGCCATAAAACTCAAGTTATATCAGACTGGGTTCTATGAACATGACAAGTTTGGTGTACTTAAGTGGCTTCTCCAGAGCGCCTATCCAATGTAGCAGAACAGGAGCTTCACAGCATGAATGTGGAGCTGACAAATCTACAGCAACTATGTGATGCAATCATGTCAACATGAGCCAAAATGAGAAACAAATATGTTTCTAACAGACTGTAGATCCCGTGCTCCTAAGAATTGAGGTGGTTTTGAGATTATATCACATCCAATTTTACTACTTATTATATTCGCACCCACTGGGTATGAGCAATCACATGTTCTGATTGGATAATCTGATACTACAATATAAGTTTATACTATTGGTAGCCAAGTATCTACATAAAAGGGTGTGCTCTTCCTTTCACTGTAGAGTTATTTCAGAAAAGGAACAATTGGAATGAAATTATTTTGATGCCCTGCGATAGCTTGGCGAGTTGTCCAAGGTGTACTCTGCCCTCGCCCAGAGTCAGCAGAGAGGGGCACCACTTATTCTCTTACTTCACGCTCTTTCTGCTGTTGGGTCACATGTCAGTGGTTACACCAGACATTACACCTATTAAATGATTGGCCATTCGTATACTACTCATAGAACTTGCCATCATCAAGGGGTATGATAGGGTGTTTATGAACTAGAGAGGGAGCACACATCAGGTCTGTTCATGCACCCAGGCACTGCATATTTATTGTACATTTTACTGGCAGTTTTCAGATTTAAATGCAACCATCAAACATTTTATCAAACAACTTTCATACTGTAATTGTTCTAACGATGGTACAGACCCCTATCATTACATCACATACATACTTACATGGGCACACAAGGTTTCACACTTCAAACATGAGGTGATTAACTTTTAGTGATAACAGATTTCTGCACCAGATGAATTCAGCCAACACACACACACACACACACACACACACACACACACACACACACACACACACACACACACACACACACACA
>JAQMYF010000004.1:20994972-21005180 GCA_030014195.1 Neosilurus mollespiculum
TATATATATATGTGTGTGTGTGTGTGTGTGTACACAGTGCAATCCTAGGTCCTCTGTTGGTAACCCAGAGACTGGAGGTAGAGAGAAGGAAAAAAATACAAGCATTAATATTCTTTCTCTACCGTATTGATTTATGAAAGATAATGCTACACAATTTTACAAATTGAAGAAAGTGAGGAAATAAATGATCCATTCCAGTTTTATGCATCAAACACTTGACCTCAAGGATTTCAGTGAAAAAGTATGTCATCTGTAAGTGGTCTTGCTATCATTAAGTTGTGATGTTCATTAAGCTGCCTCGTAAGAGGATGTAAAATGGATTCATTTCTTTTAGGAATGCACACATGGCATGGATCCACTGATAAAAGCTCTTATGCAAATAAGCTACCACTGTCTTCCATTCAGCTGCAGGCATATATTCGGATTCAGTAAGAAAATACACGTAAAATTAAAATGATCAAATAGGAAACTCAAACAAGCAATAGATACAAGTGGTAATTGAAAGAACGTCCACATTTGTTTTTTTGCTTAGGGGAAAAAATTAAGCACTCACCACAATGCCAATGAGTTGTGATGTGCAAATAAACAAACAAAATCTCAAATTAACATATTATGTTTTATCAAACCAAACCTATAGACAGAAAAGAGTAGGAGAACACTGTGGTCACAAGTCATCTGGCAGGAGGATGAGTTTGGTTAAATCCAATATCAAAACATGCTCATGACTACAGTCAGCACTTCATTGATGATAAATTTAATGCTAAGGACACTTTATCCAAACAGAGTTTCATTGTTTTAAGAATACCATGAATGATAGCAGTGTTGCGAAGTGGTTAGGACTTACACCTCACAGCAAGAAGATCCTGGGATCGAGCCCATGCCCAATGAGGAGATTTCTGTGTGAGGTTTGCATGTTGTCCTTGTGCTTGCATGGGTTTCTTCCAGATTCTCCAGTTTCCACCTACAGCCCAAAAGCATGCACTTTAGGCTAATTGGCTGCTCCAATTTACTTCTAGGAGTGAGTGTGAATGGTGGTGTGTGTGTTGGACTTGTGACCAGTTCAGGGTGTACCCTACCTTTGTCCAGAGTCAGGTGAGATAGGTTCCAGCCTCCCTGCGACGCTAGTTGGACAAATGAATGAAATAGCCCCCACTTGTGAATGTGACTGTAGATTGCTGAGTATGTGTGTGTGTATGTGTGTGTGTGTGTGTGTTTACTGCACCTTTGCCCAGAGTTGGCTGGGATGGGCTCAAGCCTCCCTATGACCCTAGTAAATAATAAAGCTTGATGACAATACTTACATTTACAGCATTTGGCAGACACTCTTATCCAGAGCAACTTACAATTATCATTTTTATACAACTGAGCAACTGAGGGTTAGGGGCCTTACTCAGGGGCCCAACAGTGGTGATAGTGGGGATTGCACCACTGACCTTTGGACCAGTAACCACTAAGCCTTAACCACTAAGCCATCACTCCCTTACTTGATATGACAAGAATGCCATGTATTTTTAATAAGTCGTTAGAAATCAATTAAAATACCTACTTTTTTTTTTTTTTTTTTTTTTTTTTTTTTTTTCCTGAACATTGCAAACCAAGTAGCTTTTCCTCTGAGCAAATGTTTAACAGCTTACAAATACAGTCTATGTTATCATAATGTAGCTTCTTGGCTCCTTCCAGATAAAATGTACCACTTTAGCTCCATTATTCACTTCCATGTTTTAAACTGTACTGTGTAGGTTTAAAAAAATTTTAATGTAAATCACCCAAACTACTCATCCTTGCTGTTCCTCAATAGAGGACAACCCCCACAAAGCCACTGATAAAATACTTCCCAGCACCAGAGGTTCGAAAAGAGGTGTTTAAATCTCTGTATATAATCTACCACAGCATCAAAAAATGCTAATAAGGTTCAGTAATACTACCATTGCTACTCTCTCTAAACGATGCATGGCATTCACTTCAGCATGCTTGTCTATTAACACATCATGGTGCTAACATTTGTAGGCTGCAGATATTATGTTAAGTTTAACTAATCATATTTATAATAAATGTAATATTGTCTTTTAAGAGGCGATTCTATCTGAAAGCAGAACACATTTGGAAATGGCACTCTGGGCCATTTAGTTGGATTATTCCTCCAATCTATCTTAAGATATGGACAATAATTCAAGCTGATCCTATTTAAGTTTTTATTGTAGCGTCCTGTATCCAGTGACAATAATGAATTTATATAAGACATAGCCGATTATTGGCATTATTATCTGAATTTAAAAAGCAGCACTTTTCACAGCATTGCAGGTTGGGGGAAAGGAATGTTTTACCCCAAGAAGTCTCTGCCCAGAACTATGACACAGTGCCAACTGTACCTATCAGAAATTTAGTAACCTCATCTCATATGCCAAACTGCTTAATACTACTAGGATTGAGGGTGAGGCTAAGGTGAAGTACACCCTGAACAGCTCCCAGACCATTGCAGGGCAACACACAACCATACACACTAACATTCATACCTAGCTGCAATTTGGAACAGCCAGCTAGTCTAACATGCATGTCTTTGGACTGTGGGAGGATACTTGAGTACCCAGAGGAAACCCATGCAAGCATGGGGAGAACATGCAAACTCCACGTGGAAACATCCAAGCCCAGGAACTGAACCCAGGACCTTCTTACTGTGAGGAGAACTTCCTAACCACTATGCCACCATGCTGCCCGATTTAGAAATCAGTCAAATCAGAAAATCAGAAAAATCTGACCTTGTTCCTGCCACACTCACACAGCTTTGAGTAAACAGCTTTGTTGTACTTTCAAGATTTGTGTTCTCTATTAGCTTCAGTGATTCTGGCAAAATTTTTATAACTTATCTGTAACATGTTCCAAAGCCCTATATCGTTGCAATAGTTCGATAAGATGCAGTAGTTCCACACATGCGATAAAAATAGGCTTTAATGTTCTTGATGTACAACAAACAAGCAACCAATTGGAAAATACAAGCCACATGCCATCATTTATAATTAACTGGCAAATATATTTAAGTTTGTGCCAATTGTAATTTCTGTAAGGGCTTTATACTTCAGGCCGTTCACTACACAATAAAACAACATTCTCAGGAATTAAGGCCTCATGGAGACACAATTCCAGCATGGTGGCTTAACCTGGCACAGTCAATTCTCTTCTTCAGTCAATTCTCTTAACAAACGCACAGTCAGGTGCTCTCGGCAGGAGTCTCAAAACTGATTTCCTTTTAGTTGCATCAGTCTATATCCAGGAGCGATGTGTGACAGCACAGCTTGCAAGGAGAGAGCAGGAACCAGATCCACAATTAGAATTACATAATTAAAGAGCTGAAAAATCAGGTCAAATCCATATCTGTGCACAGGGGAATCCCTGTCTAGGTCAGTCCCTGGATAGAATTATATAGGAGACAGATGAAAGATTACTTTGAGGAAAGTACTGCAGAAGAATCTGGGCATCTCTTGCGAATTAAAGCATTATCACTGAACTGTAACTACACAAAGCTTCCTCAAATTTGGGTTGGCTGTATTTAATGTAAAGCAAGATAGAAAGATAGGAATGAAGAAGGAACCAGTTTTGCCACTGAACATGTCAAGACAGTGTTCGGCTGTTTTTCTAGTGCTTGAAAATTCATATCAATCAATTCTTGCTCACATTCATATACGTGAGATATCACAGGATAGATACAGGATGGCAACTGAGAATTGCAACCTGTGAATTCTATGAGTGGAATGGTGATAGCCTATTGACTACTATTGGGAGCAGCGTGCAAGCAAGGAGTCATTCTTTAGTGCTGGACAGGTCCAGAGCGCCATTGAAAGCAACAGCAGTATTGAACTCTGTAACAAGTTGAAACGTTAACAAGAATGTAATATTTTGTAACTGATATCAGCATCAGCCTCTCCCTGAGTTGATTTTAATGCTCTAATGCACTTAAAATGTAAATATGGCTGTTGATAAAAGTAATACAATCATTAACATTAGCTTTTGAGCATTAAAAAAGATGAGATATCAAAAACATGTTTTGATCTAAAATAATTATATTAATAATATGTCCTTGTGACAATATGTATGCGATACTTTATTGCACAATACATTTACCTATAATTTGGCTGAATGGAAAAAAGTTGACTTCTAATCGATCAACTCACTGTTTTTGGTATGTTTGTGTATGTCAATAATCTACAATGCTCAGCAGTGTGTGCATGCTCATACTGCTTTGGATGGGTTAAATGAGCCTAACTTTCCATAAATATTGTAATTTGCAGCACAGCCAAATGAACAGTAGAGCGTAATATGAAACAATTAATATTTTTCTATCAGAATTCTATATCCTCTTGAGACCTCACTGTCATTATATGAGATGCATCATATTTTCTACCAATTACATTGTATGTATGCCCTTGTAAGATCCTCATATGAGGGCCATTGGGTATCACCCTTTTGCCAAACTTCTTCCTGTAGGAAAATGTTGATAAAGTTCAATAGTTATTAGGTGGTAAGTATCAGAAGCGTTGCAGAGATGTGAAAAGACACACAGCATTAATATTTGGGTCTTAGGAGGATATATATTGTCATATTGCACATCAATACTTTTAATTTGTTTCAAACTTACAGTGATGTTTCATTAAAGTACAGTTAGTAATGGCTTCAAATTGGGGTGCCGATAAGTTCTTATTCTGATTCTGAAGTTGCGAGATGCCATTTCACTCACAGTGTTTATTGTTTTGAGTGCAGAAACTTGAGTTTCGAGTTCCAACCTGAGTGTGCAGAGCAGTCATTAAAATGAGTGAACTGCACCTTGACTCACAAACAATGTTTAGATTCTGGCAAGCAAAGGGAAAGGCACTTGTGCATGGCTCAGTGCTCAGTGCTCGTAAAAGTGAACTGCATTTTCTTACAGGTGACAGGTTTTTTTTTTTGTTGTTTTTTTTTCCTGTATGCTCACTTGCCTGCTCCATATGTAAGTGCTGCAAGTTCAAATGAATAGCACCTTTCTTAAATCGATGTCACTTTCAAGTTCGAAATAATAATAATAATAATAATAATAATAATAATAATAATAATAATAATAATGTGAAAACAACCATCCAGCCAACCATAACAAAACAAAAGTATTTAAATCAATTCAATTCAACTTTATTTTCCTGCCATTTCCTTAATTTATTGTTTTGCCTATTTGGGCATGTGAGCATGGACACGACAACAAAGTTATAATAAGTAGGACATCAGAATGGATCACACAGGTAACAGAGAGCAGAAGTATCAGGATCACTGATATCCCAGAAGTAGCATTAACTAAACAAAAAGACTGGTTAACAGACACTGCAGCTGATACAGATAGGCTGTTTTGCAGAAAGAAGCTGCTTTGCTTTCTTTTATCATTTAAGAAATCCATCTATATCATTGGGTGGCACAGTAGTGTAGGGGTTCGCACGTCCACCTCACAGCAAGAACGCCCTGGATTCGAGTCACAGGCTCAGTGAGGGCGTTTCTGTGTGGAGTGTGCATGTTCTCCCCATGCTTGCATAAGTTTCCTCCAGGTATTCCGGTTTCCTCCCACAGTCCAAAAACATGTCCATTAGGCTAACAGGGGCTAACTGGCTGTTCCAAATTGCCCCTAGGTGTAAGTGCAAATGGTTGTATGTATTGACCTTGTGATGGACTGATGAGCTCTTCAATATGTGTCCTGCCTTTGCCCGGAGTCGGCTGTGATAGGCGCCATTCTCCCCATGACCATACTTGGACTAAGTAGTTGGGCAAATGAATGGATGAAGGAATCCATACAAATGTAATTCTATTCGATTTGTTTAGTATTGCTTAAACAATTCCACAACAAATGGGCACATCGTACTATTGTGATCTTGGTATCAGAGCTGATATTTTTATAAATACAACAGCATAGTATTAGACATATACCAGTACTAGTATTACTATCAATTCATTCCTACTTATGATCTTTATTGCCCCAGTGGCTGAGAAGGACACAGTGATTTATAGTATAAGAGAACATAATCTTATCCCCTCTATCCGTAGGGACCCAGTCTGTGAATTTTCTGTTCATGTAGGTGGATAAGACTCTCCTGAACCAGCACAGTGAGACGTGTCATATTCAAGTTAGGATTCAACTCAGAAAAGCCTTTGCTGAATGCAGGAAGCGTCGCCATGAAAATTAGGGACTAGATGAAAAACAATAACAAAGTTGCTGAAATGTTTACATCACTTTGCTATAATTTATTAACTTTCAAAGCCCATTTCTTTGTTGAATATCAAAAATTTCCAGAAACCAGTCCAGGGTTTAATCTTTGCCTGCCGATTTAAGATGTTTGCTAATACTGAGCCATGTGTACTCAAGTCAAAACAGAGTAAGCAGTGAGTCACCTGGTGTCTAGGTCGGAGAAACGGACTCTTCCCTTAAAATTTTCCTGCTTAGTACTTGATGTTTAATTATTTGTTTATCTGTTTCCTTCTCCTCACCCCCACTTTCACTCAGATCGTGACTGCACTGACAAAAGGACTTGTGTGTGGAAGTTGCCGTCGATTTGCAGGCATGCTGGTTGCCGGGGAAACGGATTTGAAGTTGCACATAACCGGTGACGGCTTCTCTGCAGTGCAGCAAGAATCACATATCATAGGATAAGAGAACATGACACGGCCCGATTCACACCAGCACCCGGATGTCTAAAACTGGAGTATTAGTAGGATAATGAAACAGTGTGTCAGAAGACAAGGGAACAGGAATAATAGAGAGAAAGAGAGATTAGGGCTAAAAATGACACTTCAGGAGAGAAATAAATATCAGTATCAAATTACTTCATCAAGATACGCTAAGTGAAAAAATATGTAGTAAAATCTTTATTTCAAGTAGCATGCTTATTTGTGTGGTGCCTTGGGAACATTTTCTTCAGTATGAGTTTGTGAAAATTAAATAATGTAGTGGGCAGCATGGTGGCGTAGTGGTTAGCATGTCTGCTCATAGCAAGAAGGTTCTGGGTTCAAGTCCTGGGCTCGGCAGTGGCATTTTGTGTGGAGGTTGCATGTTCTCCCATGGTTGCATGAGTTTCCTCTGGATATTCCGTTTTTAATACCATAGTCCAAAGACAATTGGTCGTGTATGTGTGTTAACCCTCAGCTAGTCTGGTGAGCCCCCTTACTTTGCCCAGTGTTTGCTAAGATAGGCTCCAGCCTCCTCAAGACAAACTGTTTTTTTCAGCCACCTTTCACTCTGAGATACAATTACTTTTAATCTCACTGAGATACAATTTAATTTATATCCCACTCTTGAACATACACCTACTTGAACATCAAAACAATAATGCATTACAATAATCTAATTTAGAGGTAGCAAAAGCATGGACTACTATTTTTACCAACATCATACAGTGACAATAAATTTCTTATTTCTGAGATGAAATAAGGCTATAGTATAGTAATAAAAGATATTTTGGCCAGCCATGGTCTAATGACTAAAGAAATGGAGTTGTGAACAAAGGTTGCTGGTTTGAATCCTGGGACTGACAGGAAAGTGTCCACAGCTCAAGTAGCCTTGGGCAATGCACTTAACCCCAAACTGCTCACAGGCACAATTCTGCTGCCCTCTGCTCCTGTGCCAAGTGGTTATGTATGCTCAATACTGGTGTTTAAAGATGGGTTAAAAGCAGAGATCTAATTTACTACTCACTGTTCACAGTGTGTGCAATCACAAAGATTAAATCTTAATCTTTAATCTTTAATATTATCTACATGAGACTGAAATGAAAGACTTGGGTGAATAATCACATCAAGGTCTTTTAATAATCACACATCCCTCACCTTTATTTAGCTGGCATCTCTCCTCTGGCTGTGCTGAAACATACAACTGTGTCATTAGCATCATAGTGGGAGCGGATATCATTTTTACAAGTAAAATTTCCCGACAGGAGCAGGTATAGATAAAATAAAAGCAAAAAAAAAAAAAAAAAACAACAACAGAAAAAAAATACAAACAAACAAACAAACAAACAAACAAACAAAAAAAAAAAACAAAAAAAAAAAACAGAGGGCCTAAATCAGAATCTTGTGGCACACCACATTTTACCTTAGTATATATAGACAAACAAAAAAACAACATTTACAACTACAAACTGATAATGGTCAGTTAATAAGACCTAAACCAAGAGAGAACTGTTTCCTAAATTCATCAGCAAAAAGCTTCACCAAGGTGAGGTAACACAACCAAGCAGTCACAACTCTGATCAGAGACCAGCAGTAGCTTGTTTACCAATGTAACCAGCCACACTGTTTTGTTTGTTTGTTTTTTGATAACAGTACATTTTTATATAATTATTAACCATAGGTTACATAGAGTATGCTCAATGCCTGTGAATGAGTTACTATTAAAAACAAAGTAATTTACACGAGCACATTAATCTTATAACTTCAAAGATTTTGTAAGAGTTGCTTTTATTAAAAAATAAATAAATAAAAATTAAAAATTAAAAATAAGTCAACATTTTCTGACCAAACAAATCAACAATGCAAGCAGTTTTTACTTCTGATTTTTCTAACAGACATTTCCTAGCCATTTCATATTAGTGGCACTTTTTCAAGTGAGTACAAAATAGATTCATATACTGTCACAGGCTTAAATTTGGGATTGACAGGAATATCCATCATCTATGTATAAAACGGAAAGTAAATCCTGTTACAAGTGATTGATGTTTTATTCTATTAATTGATAAAATGCCAGGGACTCCTGGCTATACTCTAAAGAACATAACTTTCAATAATTCACTATTGGAGAATGAGTAGGTTGTCTGAAAGGAAAGTTGCGTCTGAAGATTGTGTCTGAAGAAATGTGGATGATTTTCTTCCCATTGCTATGATTTCTTTTTTTCTCATTTATGAGCAAGTCAACGTGGTTAGATTAGGTTTCTTTTTACACCCAAACTGTCATACCAACATCTGTTCATGCATATCATAAACATTTTAATTCATTATTTTGTGCAATAAACACTAATTTAGTAAGCAAACCAAAAGAGGTCAATAAATCATAGGCACAGCTATGATTGATAACGTCATTAGCTTTGAGGAGCTAATCTGCTACAATAGAGTTCTTGGCATCTGTGAAAAATGGGCTATGTCAGATGTCAGTCTCTGAAACAAAACCATGAGTATTGTGGAATTTTACAATATAGACATATGGTTTTGTGGGACAAAAAATTCCTACTAAACAAAATTCTTAGTTCTCTGATGACATTGGTTCAGATTTTTCCCATGTAAAAAAAAAAAAAAACACCCAAAACAATAATAATCATAATAATCACTTTGTTATATTTTCAGCTGGAAATAATTATGTATGTATGTATTTATTTATAATAATAATAATAATAATAATAATAATAATTATTATTATTATTATTATTATTATTATTATTATTATTATTATTATTATTATTATTAATAATAATAATAATTGAAATAATCGATAATGAACGAGATCGTGAATACAAGTGGCTGAAATGAGCTTCCTTCGCAGGGTGGTGGGGCTCTCCCTTAGAAATATGGTGAGAAGTTCCGTCATCTGGGAGGAGCTCAGAGTAGAACCGCTGCTCCTCCGTGTTAAGAGCAGCCAGTTGAGGTGTCTCGGGCATCTGATTAGAATGCCTTCCAACCACCTCCCTGGTGTGGTGTTTCAGGCATGTCCAAAAATCAAGAGAACTCAGGGCCGTCTCAGAACATGCTGGAGGGACTATGTCTCTCAGCTGGTCTGGGAACACCTCGGCGTCCCCCCGGAACAGCTGGAGGAAGTGGCTGGGGAGAGGGAGGTCTGGACCTCACTGCTTAGGCTGGTGCCCCTGCGACCCGACCCCGGAAGAAGCGGAAGAAGATGAATGAATGAGTGAATTATTATTATTATTATTATTATTATTATTATTATTATTATAACCTGAATTACATTGACCTGCTAAGACCTAGTTTTATAAATTTTGTAAAACCACTACATTTGTTTCTATACATAAAAAAAGAAGGTTGTGATATGTATAATATGGTAAATGAGTAATCAGCATAATTCACATCAGTCTCATGTTGTGAGAGCCCGCCGGGGAAAATAAGTTATGTCCTGTCTCATGTTTGTTCTGGCTTTTTCTCCATGCAGGGTTCCTGAGCCTATCCTGCACGGTGGTAATTACAGGCCCCGCCCTGATCATCCT
>JAQMYF010000004.1:21043527-21069022 GCA_030014195.1 Neosilurus mollespiculum
AGAGTTACTATTACCCTATTCTGATGTACAGCAACACACACACACACACACACACACACACACACACACACAGAGCAGTGGGCTGCCAAATTGCAGTTACCCCGGGAGCAGTTGGCGGTTAGGTGCCTTTCTCAAGGGCATTTCAACCATAAAGGAGAACAGGGAGGAGGGGTTGCTGCTTGCTACCCCTATCCTACACAGCAACCAGCAACCTTTCAGTCAAAAACCTGTTTGATTTTGTAAACAAATTTTGTGTGTATGACAATATTAAACTTGTATTGCATGAATGAAAAGAAATTGTCTTTAAGCATCAGTGAGTATCTAAAGATTCCCGGAATGACCACTTCATAACTGGTAAATAAGTAATCATTGCAAGACTGCTTTGCCCTGAACAGAAGTGTTTTTCATTGTTAGGCTACTGGAAATGGTGATGCTAAAAGGACAGATGAAGGCAGCGACTTTTTGTAGCTAACTTTTTATCGTTTCATCTCCTGTTCATGTATATGTTTTATGACCACATGATCTAAACATTTGAAACAGCCAGTGATGGTACATGGAATAGAATTCATGGTATGTTATTGCCTAAAAATGAATGCAGCAGTAGACCTATATAATAAACGTGCATGAGAGTCTACCTCCAGTGGAAATGGTGTATGAAATTATCCAATCCCAAGTGTTCAGTAAAGACACATTCAAAATGCCAGATGTAAGTCAACATGCATTTCAGCTGTCTACTGATAATCCAATTACTTGAGATGGATATTAATTCCAGGGGTTTTGCTAGCTAGAATGAAACAATTTTCATGCTACATATCTCAAAATTGTTATTTACCAAGCTAAAACCCAGATGGATATTATAATCATGGCCATGAATGTCATGCCAATATTAAGGTTTCAATTATTTCTTTGAACTGCTCTTTTTCAGGAAGATAATAATGTACAACATACAGTACCAGTCAAAATTTGGTGTTAGGAGTGTCTAAGATTTTGACCGGTACTGCACATGTTTAATTTAAAAATAGCTTTTAAAAAAGCTAATTTATTATTATTATTATTATTATTATTATTATTATTATTATTATTGTTTTAATAACATGGGCCTAAACTCATTCATTCATTCATTTTCTGAACCGCTTAATCCTAATTAGGTTCGCAGAGAGGCTGAAGCCCATCTCAGCTGACTCTGGGTGAGGGCAGAGTACTCCATGGACAGCTCGCCAGGTCATTGCAGGGCAGAAACACGCTGACGGCTATGCAGCCTACTCTTGACGAAAATCAACAATGGTCGGGCCCAAATTTATATAAACAAATTAAAAATGTAATATATAGCATACATAATAGTTTGCTTAACGCCCATTAATAGGTTTTACATTCACTATATGCTTTTGGCAGTGATCAACAAGTTCTTGTCAAAATTCTGGTTTGATCACTCGCCACAAAATTAGACAGAATTAGTTGTTGTTGTTTTTTTTTTTTTTTTTTTTTTTTTTTTTGGTTGTTTTTTTTTTTTTTTTTTTTTTTTTTTTTTTTTTTTATTAATTATTATTATTTTTTTTTGGTTTTCAAGCGTGGTCCTGACTTTTAAGCATAATCCAAACAGTTTTGATAAAATAGCAATTAGGATGTTTCCAAAAGTCACCTGTTACCCTGCTTTATCCATTCCATATTCAGCTTTTATGTGTATTTGTGGCTTCTGTTTATGGTCTTCATTTGGCCAACTGAAAGTTTAGGTGAGTGTGTAGGTATAAGGTTGGGAACTGTGGATTATTACTTGGATGCCAGCCTCTTAGTTCATGATGACATAAAATTGGCTAGACTGTAGAAAGGGACACTGGTGTTCCAGCAGCTTTTAATTCATGACATACCTGTGCATTTATTCATTCGTTCATTGACGGAACCTCTTAATCCTACTAGGGTCACACAGAGGCTGGAGCTTATCTCAGCTGACAGTGGGTGAAAGGAAGGGTACACCCTGAATAGCTCGCCAGTCCATAGCAGGGCCAACACACACACACGGCCATTCACACTCAAACTTCCACCTAGGATCAACTTGGAACAGTAAATTAGTCCAATGTCCGTGGGAGGCAACCAGAGTGCCTGGAGGAAAATCATGGAGAAACTCCACACCAAAAGTCTCTTGCTGAGCCTTGAACCCAGGACCTTGTTGCTGTGAGGCGAACATGCTAACCACTACCCCACTGTGCCCCCTATATATTGAGCAATAAAAGAAAGAAAAGAAAGAAAATCAAACTGCTTAGCTTTATTTGTTGGCTTGTGATGATCTGTATGCTTATTCACATTCCAGAGGTTTTTAAAGCTATTCATGTCTGAAGATTGGGCTGGCAATGACAGGGTCTTGAACTTGCGGTACACAATCGACACCTTGATTGACCAGGCTGTGTGGCATGGTGCATTGTCCTGCTGGAAAACCCAATCCTCAGAGTTATGTAAAATCGGCAGAGCAGAAGAAAGTAGGTTTTCTTATAAGACAACCGTGTACATGGCTTAACTCATGCATCCTTCACAAACTAAAATACGTCCCATTGCAACCTTGCTGAAGCAACCCAAGATAATCACTCATCCTTTATCATGCAAAACTGTGGCTTGTAGGCATATCCAGGTCTCTGTCAAATCATTAGGGAACCAGGTGATGGGAAAGCTGTAAAGTTTACTTGTCAGAGAAGATGACTATATACAAGTTATCTAGGGTCATTCATTCATTCATTCATTCATTCATTCATTCATTCATTCATTTATTTATTTATTTTGCTTTGAATGACTTCAACTCTGCCAAGAATGGTCTGCTTCAAACAATGCTTTTGTTATACTTAACTCCAGTGATGACCAAAACAGTGATTTTTTTAAATATTTTTTCACCTTAATGGAGATTTGGTTCAGTTAATTTCCTAATCAATACCTCATTAAGTAAAATGAGGCTTGCTTGGGTTGGAATTCCACCATAGACACTGCTGTGAAATAGCTGCTATACACAGAGGTGCTTATTATTTATTTATTTATTTGTTTATTTTTACATGGAAGTGGTATAATTTTTTTTCTGCAGCTGTATATAGAGCCATGGGGGAAGCTGGAGCCAATCCCTACTAACATTGGAGGGGAAGCAGGGTACATTCTGAACAGGTTGACAATGTATATAATGGCTAACACACAGACAGACATTTTCACCTATGCACAATTTAGAGTAGTCAGTTGTCCCCATTTGCACGTCTTAGAACTGTGGGAGGAAAGCAGATTACCCAGAGGCAACCCACACAGTCACTCGGAGTACATGCAAACTCTTTACAGACAGGACGCAGTCGGCCATGAATTCTAAACACAGAACATTCTTCTAGTGAGGTGACAGTGCTAACCATTGCACCGCCACATCGCCAAACTTTAGACCCTTAGCTTAAAACATTACCAGCACTGCAGATTTCTTTCCCATGTGGTATCACATAAAATGACATCTAAATCCAGCATATTACAGGCCACCAAAAGATGTTTCAGTGTGGTGTCCTGCAGACTTCATGGTAGCCTAACTCCATTAGCATCACTGTTAACTGAGTGAGTTAGTCATACAGAAGGATTTGGGGCATTTACAGGCTTGTCAGGAGAACACTAAGCAGCAGAGTGGCCTCTAGTCATATACAGAATGAGCAGCAGATCAATAGATCAAGTGCAGAACAGAACTATAGGATAACCATGACCAGAGGCATCTGTAAACTATGCATGCCTTTTAGATGACAATTTACCATGAAGATCGACAGCATGTCTGTGTGGAGTACATAAGGTTGGGGGGGAAGGGGGGGGGGGGGGGCTTTATATAGGGACAGGGAAACTGTAGAGTGTCTCCCTACTCTCAGAGATATAAAGTACAGAAAGATTGTAATCAAGTAAAGGCATAGCACCAAGAGTCTCGCTGTTGAAAAGGCCAGACAGCAAAAGCCATGGATGTCTCAAGAGAAATAAATGTGTCATCACTGCATGACAGGTTGAGGCTGAGGGGCACTTTTGTCAACAGTGTGAAAAATTAACAAAAAAAAAAACAAGAACAAAAAAAAAATAAAAAAATAAAAAATAAATAAATAAAAAACCCTCACATAAATTGCAAAACCTATATAAAACTTGAGTGTCTGAAGAATGACATTTCTGCATTGGCGAGTACTAAACGCAAAACAAAAAAGTCACGTGACTTGTTGAGTAACAGACATCCGAATGCCGATATAACTGCTAATAAGCAAACCAGTGGTGATGGCAAAGAGGGTGACAAGACAATAATATTTTTATTCAAAAGACCTTGAAATTTCCAGACACAAAAAGATGCCCATCCTCTTCTGGTTGCCACCAGATAATCTTCATTAGTACTTTTTCACAGTTCTATTTTACTTTACAGAAAATGTGTTCTAAGTGTACTTAACAGATGTTTTGTGTGAGCAGACTGCAAATACATGTGATGGGATTAGCATAAGGCAGTGTTTATGAATACAGCAGCAGTTCTTAGGTGCAAATCTTCAGTATCCATGTGAGATTTTCACTGAAGCATGGCTAAAACTTGGGCATACTCAGTTTTTGGCGAGTGCAAATCTTTAGGGTATCCATATGGAGTCATCCACAACGACAGAAAGGACATGCCACATGTGTGGAAAGCTTTAAACGGAAATAGAGCATCAAGATGAATCAGGCAGGTCCAGAGGGTGCACGGAGTCACAACAGAAGAAGTATGTCAGGATCTGGCACCTGCATCACACCACGATTGCACATATACAGAAGCTCAACAGAGAGAGAGAGAGAGAGAGAGAGAGAGAGAGAGAGAGAGAGAGAGCATATTATTAGGTACTATTGTACAATGGGTGGTTCAACACAGTGGTCAAAAGCATGAACTGTATTTTTTAAACTGTATTTATTAGCATAGTAATGTTTCTGAGATATAAAATGTCTATCAGTTTCAAGTTTATTTGTCATGCACAGGTAACAATGAAACATTACTACTGGCAATGAAATTCTTCGAACCAGAGCTCCCTCAAAATTGCATTTAAGAAACAAATATTGCACATAAAAATTGAGATAAAATATAAAGTAGGAATTAAAATGATAAGATGTAAGATGTAAGATGATGGTGGTGACATCTGCAAATTTGATAACTGTGACAGACAAGAGCAGGAAAAGGTTAAAAATGTCTGCCGGTTCTTGAGCACATGCTTTGAGAACACGGCCTGGGAAGTTGTCCGGTCCAGGAGCTTTCCGTGTGTTTACCTTTTTCAAGTATTTACACACATCTGCCCAAGGGATCTGAAAAGGACAGCTGTCCTCCTCTGACAGAAACTCCTGCTTGCTGTGGTTCTCAAAATGAGCATAGAAGGTGTTCAGCTCCTCAGATAGAGAAGCAGTCACCTCCCCCATGCTGTAGTGCTTCCCCTGGTAGTCTATGATGGTCTTTAGCCCACTCAACTTGTGCCTGATGTTTGATCCACTGTAACATGACTCCACCTTCTCTCTGTACTGTCCCTTGGCCATTTTTATTGCATTTCTCAGACGGTACTGGGCTTTCCTGTACTCACATGGATCTCTGGATTTAAATGTCCTCGCTCTGAGTGCAGCGCACACCTCTCCGTTGACCCACGGCTTCTGGTTGGGATAAGTCCGTACAGTAACCCGCAGTATGACATCATCAATGTGATTTATCATATCTACAAAGACTTGCAGTTATACTCTAATCAATTATTTAACTACTCCAAATGATATAAGTGAAATAGCTCTGATACTATATTATCAGAGAACTTATTTCCCACACCTTGTGTCCCAAGCAAAGGTACTTCTGACAATCAAATTATGAAGGGGAAAGTTACTCATCCTCCAGTGTCTAATGTCCTTTATACTTTCATCAACTATATTACTGGTAGGAGGACTGTAATCCGGTTTTGTTGAATACAGTATAACTGTGTGTTTTCCGCATAGTATAGCAGTTAAACGTAAGACCCTGCATTATTATCTTTGCCACAATCCCAGCTGACTTCAAGTGAATGGCAGGGTATGCCCTGAACAGGTTACTAAACTATCTCAGCACTAACACAGGGATGGACAACCATTCACATTTATAATTATGAGCAATTTAGAGTTACCAGTTGACTTAATCCATATGACTCTGGACTATGGGAGGATATACGAGTACCCAGATGAAGCCCACATAGACACTGGGAGAACATGCAAACTATACAGAGAAAGGAATCAACTGGCTGCAGGCTTCAAGACAGAACCTTTTTAGAAGAGCTTCTGTGCGGAGCCCCATAAGCACTGAACATTGCTGATTGACTCGTGTCCATGCCTGAGTATATATATATATATATATATATATATATATATATATATAAACAGCTCACCAGACAATCACAGGGCCAACACACATACAACAATTCACACTCACATCCACATCTAAGGGCAATTTGGAATAAGCTATTAGCCTAATGTGAATGCTTCTTGACTATGGGAGGAAACTTGAGTACCTGGAGGAAACCCACGCAAGTACGGGAAGAACATACAAACTCTACACAAAAAAAACCCCACCCAGACCCAGGAACTTCTAGCTGTGAGGTGGATGAGCTAAAAGATCTGACACAATTAATTTAATTTAATTTAATTTTTATGTAGCAAATACCAGTAATTTTAACAGGGGTGTATGGACTTTAATATCATCTACTGGTGTCTCTAATGGCTGCTTAAATTTACAGGAAGTATAATTTGTATGAACAAAAATAAAGAAACAATATGAAAGAATAAATGTGATAAGGAGATATATGTGTATACAAATGCAGAAAATGAGTGCTATGGATAGAAATATGGAGAGACACATTTGGCACTGTGTTGTGCAGTGGCAAGCGAAATTTACTGGTAATACACTGGCATATTGCTAACTTGCACTCATCTGCTATTTTCACTTCCCTGGTCAGAAATGAAGGCATCTGTGCTGGTGTAAGTTGAGTTGTACAACAGGGGTGTGACAATTATAATATGCTGACAGTGGGGATTTTCAAACACCCTCTGATCCAAATTTGTGCTGATATTACTGTCCATTAAGGATCCATGTAATTGCGAAAGCAGCAGTAGTCAATCATGGGCATCTGTGAGCTTGTGCATGGATAAGACGGACGGTAGTGCTTTCCTCTGAGCGTTTTATGCTGCCTCGTGGCACAGCATGAGCAGCAGTTCAATAAACTAGGGCTGACTGGCTTCCTGTATTTTGAAGCAGGTATGTTTCAGCCTTCAGCGTTTTTGTTTGGCAGCTGTTGTATGATGGGAGCTAGCTGGTGAAAATAAATTAGCTACTACACCCAGCTAGTTACTAAGCATGATTGGGTGAATTGAGTGAGAATTAAGGAGTTGACAGGAAATACAGTACTATAAAGAAATGAAATGATACATTAGAATGTCTGTCAAAGCTAGTCAACTCAGTTACCCTGTGATTATGGCAGTGTAAGTTGTATGTCAGTTGCAGACAGGTAATTATAGAACCAACCAAGGTTCCCTGGCTGTCATCGACATATAAACACTTGAATTAATGTTTTTTTTTTCCCCCTTCAGTACTAAAAGTATTAAAAATGGCTCCAGTTTACTAAACTATAGAACGTCGAAACCCCACAGCCTGAAGCACAGGACAAGCTTTACATGTTCAAGGTCACTGTGCCATGGTCAAAGGTCACCTATGCAAATTAGGTACCCCACAGTCAGGTTTAGGTCACAGGGAGTGCCTATGCAAAATTTCAGAAAGCTATCATGCATATGAGCCGAGCAATGGCCTGGACAAAAATTATATGTTCAAGGTCACTGTGCCAAGTCAAAGGTCATATATGCAAATGAGCTACCCCAAGCATAGGTTTATGTCATAGGGAGAGCCAATACAAAGTTTCAGAAAGCTATCATTCATATGAGCCGAGCAAAGGCCCGGACAAACGTTATATGTTCAAGGTCAGTCTGCCAAGGTCAAAGGTCACATATTCAAAGGTCACATTTAACCTTTCACACATTGTCACTATTAACAAAGATGACAATAATTTATATATTAAAAGGGACACAGCATGTGCTTAATAATTTGTTGACAGACTTTATCAGTTTACAGTGAAAAGGCCAATCTTCTGTCTGATGTCTTTTCTGGGGGGGGTAGTAATAGAAATTACTAAAGTTCATGAGAAAACAGAAATAAATATGCTGTTATATTTTGCCAGCTAATTATTTTAGCATTTATATCGATGTGAAATATACAAGTGAAATTGAATCATTATGGAAATATCACTGTGTCATTTCACTGTGTTTGAAAAGAATGAGAGGTGGTATTAAAAAAAAAATAAAAATCAACGAAATATGTACGTATAAATACAAAATGTGTGATAAAAACAAATTAATGAGAGATAAACTATGCAGGAAAAAATATACAGATAAAAGACACAAAGATATAGGGAAATACTGGAAGTCAGGAAAAGAGTGGGAGGAGAAGATGTATGGAAAGATGTAGATAAAAATGTGTACAGATATAGAGAAATAGCAAAGAGACCAACACAGAGAAAAACAATAACACAGAGTGAGAGAAATAGAAAAATAGAGAGAGAGAGAGAGAGAGAGAGAGAGAGAGAGAGAGAGAGAGAGAGAGAGCAAGAGAGTGTGTTTGTGTAGTGCTGGACCGGGACACACTCCACGCTTCTTGCGCGTGTGTGTGTGTGTGTGTGTGACTCCAGGGTCTCTGCATGAGGACACGCAGGGACACAGGGGGTTAGGAGAACACAGCCGGAGGATAAGGGACACAGTCCGTTTGTCACAGCAGGGCCCAGTGACACACACACACATAGCTAGAAGACATACGCCACTCTGTATTACACATCACAGTCCAGACACGTACACACACAACACACACCAGAGCAAAAGCTGTGACATCATTCCAGTCACCAGAAAGTGTTTGCTAGTGTCAGTTTAATACAGGCATAGAATGCTGTTCTGCCTGCCTATCACAGGTCTTTATAAACATGAGATGAAATGTAAACAAGGAGTGTGATGGGACCATTCAGCCCAGTGTGCTCACACATTTCAGCATCACACAGGGTAATTCTGTGTCCTGGGGACTCCCTCAAAAAACAGAGATCTACTCATTCTAGCATACAGTAATTCTCTGCGGTGCTCAATAGCTCTTGATACAGGCAAAGAAACACACACACACACACACACACACACACACACACATACACACAATCTTCCTTCCATTTCTATTTCTTGATTGTATCACACTTGGGTTTGGGGCTGTTAGTGTACATTTTCCTGAGTGCTATTCTCTTGTTTTACTCCCCCTCCTGGCCTCAAGCTCTTTCCACCAACTGCTAGTTCAGTTTTAACCTCAATATGCGAGCCTTCCCAATTAGCTCCTTCATGAGAGTGGGCTTTTTTTTCCTGCACTGCCTGCTCCATTAGAGTCCTATTCAAACTCGAAAGGCATGAATCAGCTGGCATGGTGGGAAAGAGGACAATAAGGTCAGATAAGGCTGCTTGCCGTAACCAATAACAGCACATACTAACATATTGCTGTAATATTAAATTAGCCAGAATCTTGCTTTACACCTTTAGGCCAGTTTGGAGGGTCATCATGAGTCAGTATCGTATCAGTTTGAATTAGCCACGGCAGAATGTGGGTGTGTACACAAGAGCTAGCACACACGCATATACACAGCAGACCTACCCTATATAGCAGATTTTCTGGAGACACGCCAGAAGTGAGATGCAAAAGTATTGGGTTAAAAGATTATTGTATATAAGAATAAATACTGCGAACACATCCACTGGGTAGTATGTCCGCCTTACAGTAATAAAGTCCTGAGTTTGAGTCTGTAAGAAGTTAGCATGTACCACCAATGCTTGCGTGGGTTTCCTCCGGGCACTCCGATTACCTCCTACAATTCAAAGACATGACATTAGGCTAATTTGTTGTTCCAAATTGCCCCTGGGCGTAAATGTGAATGGTTGTGTGTGTTGGCCCAACAGTGGTCTGGCGAGCTGTTCAGAGCCTAGTTTCAGCTCCAGCCTCTCTGGGAGGACTAAGCAATTCGGCAAATGAGTAAGCGAGTGAGTGCAAGAATACTGGTCAGTGTGATGTTGTCTTGCATGCTGTGATGGAAACTTTCAAAACAATCACATTTGAAGGAAAGAGAGAAATGCACTTAATTTAACACATTTGGCTCTTTAACCATGACCGAGGTTAGCATGTGTTACATATTGTAGTTATTTTCATGACCATCAGTTCCGGTAATAACCAGATGGATTGTGCTACGATTATGTAAAAAGATCTGGTTCATGTAATAAAAATAGTTTTTGTTTAAACTGTGGTTTATTTCATTACAGGAGGATACTGGATAAAGGAGGATGTTGAATTTAATACAGACCATCGTTATCATCACTATTGTGGGTCAGTTTCTCAGTTTGTCCATGAACAAAATTTTAACCATATCCATGTATCAATTTTCAGCAAACTTGGTGGAGACACAACCCAGAGAGTCACAGAGACTATTTAATTTCGGAAAGCCTGGGTCACAGGTGAAGGTCAGAGCAAGATCATAAAATGTTGCAGGTAGAGAGCTAATTACATAGAAACCATTGCTAATAGACATGCTATTATGATGGGACACTAACAGAAAACCATATATGAACTTTCAAATGAGACAATTACCTTTGACTTTGAGTCACCTTGAAAAGTCAAACCCCGACTATTTCATAAACCTTCAAAAGAGAGTTATTTCTTTCTTTCTTTCTTTCTTTCTTTCTTTCTTTCTTTCTTTCTTTATGTATTTGTTTATTTATTTATTTATTTGTTTATTTGTTTGTTTATTTATTTATTTATTTATTTATTTATTTTTTACCCCCACTAATTGATGATGTTCACATACCATAGACGGTATCATAAAACCAGCAATAGTTATACCCCTTTGATTATTATTATTATTATTATTATTATTATTATTATTATTATTATTATTATCATTATTATTATTGTTTGTTCACACAGTCTTGCTCAGTTTCAGCCCACTGGATGTTCTCTAGCAAATGATTGCTACCATCCAGTAAAGGTGAGGGAGGGATACCATATGTCTATCTGAGAGACATGACTGCGGGTGGACAGTCATGTCATCTTTTTCACTGAAAGAACAGGGCCAATTATGTATTTTTGGACTCCTAATGATGAATGGCCATGGTACTGGTGAGATTCAAACTTGTGATCTTTAGACTATAATGTGAAAGCTTTACTGTTTCCTTTTATTCTTTTAATTAGCCACTGCAGCCAAACCTTGAGATATTTTCTTGAAAATATCCAATAACAATTACTTGTAGACTTGGGCTGATATTTTAGATGTAGAAATAATCAGCTAAAACTGTTTTTATTTCTGTGTTTCTGTGCGTGGTCACTCACATGAATTAGCCTCAAGGACACAGCATTAATACTGACTAATTCCTCTCCTTTACGATGGAAATTAATTTGGTGTGTCTACTATTTAGGGTTTTCTTTTCTAAGTCAATTTGTTATTTATGTTTCTTATATGGTGTTCTATGTGTAATGGTTTACCCATGAATAGTCTGATCCATATGTTATATCAAGAACTGAGCTGTTTCTTTTTATTTGCAACAAAACAAAGCATGTAAATACTACCATGTAGGTTTTGGTTGGGTAAAGTAGCACAGTTATATTGAATTTTGGAGAAAATCCACAAAGCAGTGTTGCGAACAATTTGGAACTGCAATGTTGTTAATTCTTTTCAATTAGCTACTTTATGCACAAAGAATGATTATGCCATAGATTAATATGGTTGTTCGGTGAATCATTAATCAATCATTTGCATTTGGAAACAAGTCCAACACAGAATAAATGTATACAACAATGAAAGAAAGGTCTCTGAACCTCACTCAAAACCTCAGATAAAAACGACTCTGAGTAAATGGTTACAGATGAAGAATCTCACTTTTAATACTTGTAAATATTTTCAAGAAAGGATGTTATAACAGTAAATATAGATGTGTCTGGGTCTAAAAGTAAAATGTGAAAAGTGTGCCAGTGTGATTCCCAGGACACTTAACCCCGAAATACAAACACCACTGCTCCTGTGCCTGGAGGTTGTGTGTGCTCACTACTTTTGTAAATGGATGAGTTCAGTGCAGAGGTCAAATTCACTGCTCACTATTCACACAGTGTGTGTATGTCTGTGCAATCAAAGAAATATATATGGCATTGTTTCAACAAACTGGTGCAACATCACAACATTTGTTGCCATGCATTTTCCATGAGTTGTGTTATTTTTTCACCGACATCATGAATTGATGACGGAAATATCAAACTACTCCATAATGCCTTCTCTAGCACATCCCAAATGCTTTCCATTGAGTTAAGGTCAAGACTCATGAAAATGATTCCTCATCCTGAACCAGTCTTTCAATATTTGAGTCCCAATTTTATTTCTGTGCTGTCAGGTATCGAATAACCTGCTCATTCGGTACATTCAGATCATCAGCTAACATCATTTTATTGACACATAATACACAATACTATAGCAATTACACACTGTAATCAAGGCTAAAGGGAGTCCAAAAAGCTTGGAGTGTGCAACTTTCTTTCTTTCTTTCTTTCTTTCTTTCTTTCTTTCTTAATTTATTTATTCATTTATTTATTTAGGCTAAGCAGTGTATATTTCAGTAAAAATGAACTGGAGACAAAAATTTAAAGCCTTGATCTAAGCTTGAGCAAAATAAGCAAAATCTGAATCTGAATCAATCAAATAGAAAGAAAAAAAAATCAGTAAAAGGGCTGTAGTACAAGTATTTCCGAATAGCTTGCAAGATGTGTAAAAGGTTTAGAGCTAATCAATTCCTTACACGACAATCAATTACAATACTCTAATGCAAACAGCACAATCTAATCGACTATAAGCCCTTAACTCTATCCCTATGTCATCGAAAACACATAATGTATATAATCTTCTAGAAAACATTTTCCTCTCTGAAGAAAAAGAGAGATAATCATAAACCAACAGCATATCAACCTCACACAAACACATTCGCTGTAGCCGTGTAGTGTAGGCAGAGCACTCACACTGTGCTTTATAGCAGCCCACTCCACCCTGGAGACGGGAGAAAATAAAACACAGCATACGGTTCAAACCACCTTTGTGGAGGTAAAGCACCTCACGGCATGTCATAATATCTGCTGCCACACAGATCAATCTCAGGGAGGCACCTCTACTTCTCAGTTCTCTTTCACTTCTTCTCTGTCTCCCTATATTAGCTATTTTCTTTTGCTCATCTTAGTCAGGAAACATTGCCGCAGGGACTCGGGGCAACAGTCGAAGCTGCAGTCATTTAGAAATGCAGCCTCTTTTAGTAGCCAGGATTATCGGAATGTGCTCTTTCCTGATAAGTGGATTAATATAATATTTCTCCATATGACTGTGCAGGGTTGAGAGACATCAGTGAAACCGCGACTTATGAAGTTAGGAGCATGGCGTCTGCATTAGGCTTCAGTGAGAGTGTTACTGTATTTCAGCTCAAGGAAAGAGAACGGGAACTCTGCAGTCCTTTAATTAGCCCTGAGAGAGTAAACTTTCCCCTCCTTCAGCACATAACCACTGGCATTCTCTGTCTTAGTTGACCATGATACATAGTAGCACTGTGTATAGGTAGATCAGTATAACAGAGCAATCTGCCCAAAGTAAGCGCTAGTGAGAAATGGAGCATGTTCATCCACACCTACATGAAGTTATACTATATTGGCAAAATTTTTCTGGACAAGTGAACATCACACCCATATTTGCTTTTTGAATAATCCCTTTGCTTTTATAATAACCTCCACTCTTCTGGAAAAGCGCCGCACTAGATTATGGAGTGTGTCTGTGGGGATTTGCCCATTCAGCCACAACAGTGTTATGGAGGTCAGGCATTGATGTCAAGTGAGGAAGCCTGGAGCACAGAGTGAACAAGTGAACAAAGGTGGATGGGTTACACCAGCAGAAAAACAAATCGGCTTCCACTTCTGTCAGACAAGAACAGGAATCTGAGGCTACATTCCCCACGGGATCACCGAACCAGGAGGATTGAGGGTAGTAAAAAGAACAGGTGATAGTTTTCCAAGTACTAAAACAATTATTATAATCTTCATTTAGTTGTTCCTCCACCGTAAATATGTTTATATTTCATGTTTGTTGGTTGGTGCAGGATTTTTCTTATTCCTTTAAAAAAAGTAAACAGTTATCATTGAAAATATATATTAATAATAATAATAATAATCATAATAATCATAATAATCATAATAATCATAATAATCATAATTTTGATCTTAAAAAGAATGCACAAACAAATGTAATAAATTTACAAATGATTATAATGAATTTGAATGACGTTTGTAAGGAGAATATTTGGAAGCTTACTGTATTCATTTAAGGAGATGAGGAGGATAGAGGGCCAAATAAACTGAACCAATATCAACAAAACGTTAAATGGCATATTTGGTAGTGTATAAAATTATATATCATAGTGAAAATAGATCGTAATGATTACAAATTAATTAACAAAGCAAAAAAACAAAAACAAAAACAAACAAACAAAAAAAAACCTTGAATAATGCTTAATCCTACTAAGGGCGTAGTGGTTAGGGTGCTGGGCTCATGATCAGGAGGTCGTGGGTTCAAATCCCCATTGGACCCCACCATGACCTCTGGGCAAGGTCTTAACCACAAGTGTGCCTCTCTCCACCCAGCAGTATAAATGGGTACCAGTAAAAATACTGGGGAAGTAGCCTGCGATGGACTAGCGTTGGACTAGGAGTTCAACTCCTAGTCACTTCACGCTACAGAAACCGGGGATAAGCACCGGCCTGATGAGCCACTAGGCTCAGGTGTAAAAAAGCTCAACAGACTTACCTTACCTTACCTACTAGGGGCATGGGGAGGCTGGTGCCTATCTCAGTCAACTCTGAGCGAAGGCAGGGTAGGCGAAGGCAGGATACACCCTGAACAGCTTGTCAAAATCACAACAGGGCCAACACACACAACCATTCGCACTTACATTCATACCTAGAGTCAATTCAGAACAGCCACTTAGCCTAATGTGCATGTCTTTGGACTGTGGGAGGAAACTGGAATATCCAGAGGAAACCCAGCAACATGTGGGGAGAACATTTAAACTCTATGAACCAAGGACCTTCCTGCTGTGATGCATATGTTCTAACCACTTCCCCCAACAATGCTGTCCTATTATTATTATTATTATTATTATTATTATTATTATTATTATTATTGTTGTTGTTGTTGTTATTGTTATTGTTATTATTATTATGTTGAGTTAAAAAAGAATATATGCAGCAGAAGAGGGTCGGGTGGTCCTGGCACATCAGGCTGGTTAGACTCATCATCTGCTCAGGTACCCTTGCCCCTTCTACACACAGCCCAGACAGTGAATGGCCTGCCAAGACCTTTTCGGAGAATATGAAGACTCCCCAGTACTGCAGCCTTCTGCATTGCCCAGACTGTCAAAAGGGCTGTGCTCCCTGTAGCAAACCCGGGTACTCTCTTGACCTGTGTTAGTAGGTCACGAGATACCAAACCAAGGGCACCGAGAACAATGGGGAGTCAGATGACTGTGTACTGTGGATGCAAACGAGACATTTCAAAAGCAAGGTCTGCATACTTGGTATGTTTCTCCTGAATCTTGCCAATCACATTACTGTCAAAAGAGACATAAAATTTGATGATATAAATTAATTATTATGATTAATATTATGATTATAATAATAATAATAATAATAATAATAATAATAATAATAATAATAATAATAAATATTATTATTATTATTATTATTATTATTATTATTATTATGTTTTCTAATAATATTTGATATGTTAATAGTAGGGGCAAAGTATGTCATCCAAAGATATTTAACTTTTTTTTTTAATTTTTGAGTCTTTCAGAGAAGACTTGTTTCGCCTGCACTGCTTATTTCACTATCATTGAAAAAAAGTAGGTACACAATGGCATGACAATTATGAAGATGCTGTGAAAAAGTGGTTCCCATTTGCTATTGAAAAACACCCAAAAAAAATTAATGTATGGGGGAAAAAAATATAGGAGGTGCACAATAATATGATGTAAATAAGACTCTGTAAAAGTTTAGTTTAGAAAGATGACTGGCTGAGGAGCAGTTGAGTTGCTCAGGCTTCACTGAAATGCGACAGAACAAATGAGGACAAAGAGGCATCTTTACTTTCCTATCAATAAAAATACAAGTCAATTAAGGAAGTTTGCTGTCATGCAGGAGCTTTCAGACATTCCAGTGTAATTTGACCATGGGTTTGGTTAGAACACTTAAGAGATGGGTTGTATTTCCTTGAACTTTCAAAAAACTAGCTCAGTTACCCCAACAAAGTAAAGAAACTATATTAATACAAAAATATATAGACAGGTTAATATATTGCACATTTTACCCAAATCACTCTGTAGTAATCATCATTTACTATCATTTGTTTCACTGGTAGTAGCAAGTCCACACAACAGGTGTTTCACTGGTAGTAGCAAACACACACAACAGGTGATATGAGCTAGCTAATGTATACAAGATTATATATTTGACCACAAATCAGATATAGATAGAGATACACTACCCTGTAAAGAAATATTGAGGAGGTGATAATATTTATACATTAAATGCATTTCAAGAGTACAGGCCAGGGAGATGAAAAGATGCAAGTGAAGATAAAAAGGGTTTTATTAAAATTCTCAGCAGACATATCCAAAAACACAAAATCTAAGATTAGATCTGAGGCAGTGGTAACATGACCGAATAGATAGTTGATTAGAGACAAGTCCAGAAATGTGGTCAAGAAAAAATTAATGATCATACACAACAAACTAAATGTCAAAGCACAAGCAGGAAATCGGCAACGAGAAACAAAACAGGTCAATACCCAGGATATTGTTCAGAATACAAGGGCTCGGTATGTCACAATAATTTACAATTGTTTAACAAAATAGTGTCTTTACATGGCATGTTGAGTGACCAGGTGCATTGGGGACAGGTGTGTGTGCGTAGCCTTGTTATGAATTTCAATGGCCACTGAGATCAGTGCAGGGCATTCTGGGAAATATAGTGTGTAAGTGCTCAAATGGGCAGAGGATGTGTCCATGAATAGTATTACTTTCTACTACAAGCATGGTGCTCAAATCCAGGACCTTCTTACTGTGAGGCGGAAGAGCTAACCACTACACCATTATGCAGCCCAACTCATTTTCCTCTCATTTCCTCATAATTTTTCAAACCTCTTCACCCTTTATTTGGGTGACTCTTGCTGAAGATGGGGTACACCACTTGCCAGACCTTTGCAAGACGATACACAAACATTCACACTCACATTCACACTTAGCGACAATCAAGAATATACAGTCAGCCTAAGGTGCATTGTCTTTGGACTGTGGGAGGAAACTCAAGTATCTGTAGAAATTCCAAGCAAGCACTGTAGAATGTATAAAGTCCACATGGAAACATCTTTGCCTAGCCTGGGGCTCAACCCCAGGACCATCTTGCCTTGAGGAGGACGCTAACCGCTACGACACCATGCTGCCCTAGGAAGTTTATGAACCAGTCAACTGTCATCAGTGTTACTAAAATAGTTCACAGAGGTAAGCATTGAGACTGAAAGAGTAAAAATTAAGTGTACAAAATTCCACAATACCAAAAGTAAAAACCTCTTGGGAAAAAAAAATAAAATAAAATAAAAATAAAAAAAATGCACCATGAGACAGGAAAGCATGAGATCAGTGTGGTTAATTTGTATTTTTATAATTGTAATCTGAGATGACCACTGTAAAGAGTGATGACTGTCCTGGAAAACTTGGACAATAATTCAGTGCACAGACAGGCTTTTAGAGACTCTTTTTTAATGTTATATTCTCATATGAGGATATCAGTTTCAAACAGTACAGAATAACGCACGGAAGTGAGACAATGATGTCCCTGTAGACAGAGATTTATATACATTTTCACAAGCCTTCTGAGTGGGTCATATGTTCTTGCTTACCATTTCAATGATCTAAGTTTCGGTAAACAGTGATGATTAATAGAGAGCGGTGATTATTAATAGAGAGGTCTATAATTGGTGGAACTTGTTTGATTTACCTTCCTTTCTCTGGAATTTTGACTCAGTGGACATTTGGAAAGTGGTCTCTTATTTTGTAGAGCTCATTGATGGTTGTCCTCTGCCTATGCCTAAGTTGATGCCAGTTTGCTGTTATGTATCGCTAAAGTGCATAATGATGGGCAGCAATAATCAATCAAATAAATAAATACATAAATAGACACACAGATTTATTTATAACAAACAAACCCAACTCATAGAGGATCATACACCGCGGCTCAGACTCGCACAGAATAAAAATAAATAAATAAAAATAACCCAATCTTACCCAGGTAGGCAGACAAACTTTTGCCAAGCAAAATAACACTAAACATGAACAGAAACACAGAACATGAACTTCTTAAACAGATAAATAAACAAGACAGGTCATACAAATGAACATGGACATCAGCTAGTAAAAACCGGTGAAAAATAACCCAGTGTAAACCTCTTCTGCTTATCTTCCGAATCGTAGTGGGGTAACGCAGGGAAGATTTATTTATTTATTTATTTCCTACAAGGCTGAAAGTGATTTAGCCCTTAAAGGAGACACGGCACTCGTAACACCAGCCTTGGACACCAATCAGTAGAGATATCTATCAGGAGCTCCTCTTTTGGTTGCCTAAATCTATACATTATTTGGCTTAAATCTGGATAACCTATGCTACACTACTGACATAAAAAAAAAATAAAAATGTGTTTCTTGCCTGGAAAAATCTCCTCAAAAATCAGTCCTTGATGTAAGAAATAAGTATTTTAGCCTAAAACATTAAATTAAAAAACAATAATTTTGAGGCAGTTTACAACATTTAAACATTCATTCAGGAAAAAGCACGGTACACCCTGAACAGATCGCCATTTCATTGCAGTGACAACACACACACACACACACACACACACACACACTCATACCTAGGGGCAATTTGGAACAGCCAATTAGTCTGATGTGCTTTGGACTGTTGGAGGAAACCGGAGTACCCAGAGGAAACCCAATTCAAGCATAGGAAGAACATGCAAACTCCCCACAAAAATGTATTGCCCAATATTTAAGAAGTCCACTTGCAAAACTTGCTAGGTCAAGTTGGTCAGGTTTTAAAAACAATCTGATTTTTTTTTATAGCCATAGAAATTATCTGACAAGAGATAAAGAAGAGTTTCGCTTCTTCTGCTACAATTTATAACACGAGTTAACAGGTTTTGAAAGTGGAGCTATCAGTATGACATGCGCAGGTGCCTGAAAAAGAGCTAAGGGAATTAACTTTTATTTATTTTTATTTTTTTTTTTACAAAACTTGACTTTTGCAAGTGGACTCCTCATTTAAACAGCATTTAATTTATATTTGTTTGTTTGTTTGTTTGCTCGCTTGCCTTTGGTGGTATATGTAGCTATGGACAGATGGTCGTAACAGCCATAAAAAATTAGGTCAATCTAATTTATGGAACTTCACTCAGCGCCCTTCATATGTGAGCAGCTCTACTAATAATATATAAATCACGACAAATAATATCAATAGCTGAGTCATTAAGTTGGTTTTCTACAATTACAACCAAGTGCATATGAATCAAACTGTGCCAGACAAAAGAGGAAAGGCATGCTTGAAGTACTTATTTCTGAATTCTAAAATGAGACGAATTATGGAAAAGAATCTGTTTAAGAGTGGTATAAGTAGCCCTCCTATGTGCCTTGTGGCAGAATTTCAACCCACTGGTAATTATTTTCTTATAACAGTAGGTCATATTTTTTTCTGTATTCAGCCTTTTCTTTTTTTTTTTTTTTTTTTTTTTTTTTTTGTCTTGAATTAACCAAAGGATTTAAGAATATTCTAGATATGTCAACAAAAATTACAGGGGGAGCAACAAACTTTTAATAATCCTATCATGTGAAAACAAAAGTTGTGCACACCCCCTTATTAAGATTGTTAGAATAAAGTGTAAGGTTGGGTTAGCAAAATGGCAGTGGTTTAGCAGCCTGATTATTTGTGCTAATACTCACATAGGAGCATTTGTTCATTACAGATAGCAGCTGTCAAGGCTCTGTCCATCACTTTTGTTAGACAGTTTTGAGAACACATGTAAGCTCAAATATGCACTACATGTTTCTTCAGAGGAAGTCTAAATCCAAGGATATGACCTCTGAACTCACAGCTGCTTTGAAATACCTGTGCATTGAAGGAGCAGGTCATACACTGGGGAAGCAGAGTAAAAAGTCAGAGAGCGATAAACACACACAATGTGCGTTAAATAACGGTAGCTACACACACATAACACACACTCACACCAGAGGAGTGCAGCCCTGCTGTTTGGCCTTTAAAGTGGCTGATGGGGTCAGCAGGGCAGCACCAGACACCGGAGGGGATGGATCGATTTGCTGCTTGAGAGAATGGTCTGAGATAAAAAGAGAAGATAGTTCACTACCCATTACTACATACTACTATGTATCAAGCTGAGATTTGGTGCAAACTATTTATAGCAATCAGCCGCAACATTAAAACCACCTGACTAGTCTACCAGTGGGCAGCACCAAGCTGCAATGCACTGTGTTCTGACTCCTTTCTATCACAGCCAGCATTAAGAGTTTCAGCAGATTGTGCTACAGTAAGCACTGCAACAAGATAAACCATGTTATTTACCTCAACTGGTAGTGCTCATATTTTTAATGTTATGGCTAATACTTAAAGTGCACATAATTAGAACTTAGAAGAAAACATAGTATTATAATTATTATTATTATTATTATTATTATTATTATTATTATTATTATTATTATTTTGTAATTGCTTAAGATAAATAACTTACCCAATGAAATCTCCCATATTTCATAGGTCAACTTTTTTCTACACAAGATGAAAATGGTTTTCCTAGAAGATAAACACATAATAAATAATGATAATTAATGTCGTCTAAATTCCAATTATATGCACTTTAATTATTAGCCATAACAATCTAATTATTATTTTTACACATGAAATCCAGTTTGATACATCATGTTTTAAAGATGACATTCTCCAAATGGTGGCTGTCATTGTCTATACATGCATGGGGGTGATTTCTGAAGGCTGACATTGCTCTATTGGTCATGTTGGATGGAACAGCGGCTTAAGGTTGGCTGGCCACCCAACATCACCATGCAACGAAATCACCCGATCCAGAAACATTTCCCTTAGCACTTCCAATGATCTTCGAGCTGTGTGCCGTAGCTCCATAGCTTGGGTGCAAATAATGATAAATGTAAACTTGTATTGAATAAAGTTTAATGTGTGTAAATAATAATTTGATTAATCTTTAACCCTTTTTTTTATAATTTACCTTTGAAATGTGCGATTTATTTTGGGACACTCTGTACTAATAGCTCCTGTCACTGAAGAATAAAAAGCCCAAACAAACAAGCAAACAAAAAATGCTGTCTTTATTTGTTAAAGTGTAGAGGCATCAAGGGTACATTTTGTACATTTACTTTGAATCGTTTAAAGTTAATGTGAATGTAGTGTACCATTACAATTATTTAAATACCTCAAAGGCCACTCATGCATTTTTAATTATGTGTTAGAGTAATATTGTAAAGGTACACTGTGTACAAAATTCCAAGTCAAAAGATAAATAGTGCAAAATACATACCAACTGAGAGCTGTCCAGGGTGTACTCTGCCCTCGCCCAGAGTCGGCTGAGATGGGCGCCAGCCTCCCCGTGACCCTAATTAGGATTAAGCAGTTCAGAAAATGAATGAATGAATGACATACCAACTGAATATTGCATTTTAGCATCATTATTTAAGAGTTAATTCATGAGTTGATAAGAGCTCTGCACATTTAGTATGCTCTATAGTTCAGGTAGAAAAAAGTCCAATATTATGGTAATTTAAATATGCATTATCTTTTAAACCATGATTTGCCCAAGACAGCCTCTACTAAAGTATATTAACAGTGTATTGCCTGTTGTAGTTTCCATTTTACTACATAATTTCTCAAAGTAGGATCCCAGGGTTCAGTATTCTGTCCTAAATTCAATCATTATAATCTCCTTGCAGAAGGCTGATAAGGATTATTGGCATACTTTATTAAAGTGAGTAATTTAATATTAAAAATGCAGAATGCATTCAGTGTCTCTGAGACTGTGAGCTTAAACTAGGATCCCCAATAGCAAAACATTTCTTTTATCCCCACAGCTGACATGGGATGAAATATTTCCTGGAGAGCATAACAGCACTGATCCTTTTAATGCAGACCATTTAATGTTTTATTATACTGTAAGGTTTACACAAGCATACCAACCAAGGAGGGCAAAGTCTTCAGTGACAAATGAAGCCAGCAACTGCATCTTTTCCTCTGCTCATGCTGTGTCAAAGAAGAGTTATACACACTTGGAAGAAAGCATTAATTGCCCTGCTATATATACACTGATTGACTGGTATACACAGATTAACAGGTAAGAGAATAATCCTAACCATCTCTGCAGGACATAGGGAGGATTTAACAGTCTGGAACTCCCACAAGCACGTGTTTCTTTTGAAGGGTGCCTACCATTAAAAGCATTATTTTTTATTGTTATTTAAAGGAGAGCATAATATTATCTATATTTTGTATAAGTATACAAAATTACGCACAAGTAATAAGTGAATTTACCTCTGTAGTACATCAAAGAAACATTAACTTCAGATATTAACACTGTCCGGAAAAAATAAATAAATAAATAAAAAATGTCCACACGTTGTTGGTCCTCCTTTAGTCTTGCTTACAGCAGGTAATCGTCATGCCATTGTTTCAACAAACTTAAGCAACACAACATTTATTTCCATCCAGTGATGGGTTCATTTTTCACCGACGTCTTGAATTGATGAAGGAAAAACTGAACCACTCCATAAAGTCTTCTCCAGCACATCTCGAAAACTTCCAATAGGATTAAGGTCAGGACTCTGGGGTGCCAATATATATGTGAAAATGATTCCTCATTCTCCCTGAAACACTCTTTTATTATCTGAGTCCCCATTTCATATCCTTTTCATCAGGGAAGAAAACATCCATTGATGTGGTAACCTGCTCATTCACTACATTCAGCTCATCAGCTGACTTCATTTTATTGCCACATTAATGTTGTTGAGCCTCGACCGGACCAACTGGAGCAACAATGCCATGGAGATTATATGCTGTGATCAAGCCTAAATGCACTTCATGAAAATATTACAGTGTGCAACCTTTTTTGGACGGGCAGTGTATATTGGCTAACACCTGGACACATAGTTCAATATAGATGCTATACCATCAATAAATAAAGCTTCTTGTTACATTTTCCAGTGGTCATGGACGTAATTGCAATTTCAAATCTTTAATAAATTACACTGTTTATAAATCCTGGGGGACCCCCACTCTCAAGGACTAACCTTTAGGGCATACACTAAGATGAAGACCTGGTAGCTCAGGGTTACCAGAATGTAAATGCTGGATGAGCAAGAGGTCCAAAATGTTGCAGACAAGTACCCAAAATTGTTCCTCTGGACTATATCCATCCCAGTCAGTCAGATATTCTGGCGTGTGTTCACTCCAGTGGGAGTTAAGGATTACTTAGAGTCTGAAGGTGGGCAATTTGGGGTTTGTAGCTGGAGGGTGTTGTAGGCTGTAACTATGGGTTCATCCCACTGTGTAGATCAGTGAATTATATTTTTGTGGTTTCTAGCCACATTTCAAACACTGGTACATGCACTCCAACACCTCTTCACTCTCACTCAACTGCCAAACCGTTTAATCTGATTAGGGGAACAGCAGGGTTCACCCTGAATTGCACACCAAACTGTCATTGGCCCACACACGCACAACTATTCATACTCACATCCTCACCTTGAAGCAAATCAGATGTTCATTTAGACCATGAGAGGAAACAGGAGTACCCAGAGGAAACCCACACAAGAGAAGGTGCAAACTCCACACTAAAATGCCTGAGCCTGGGACTTGAACACAGGACGTACTAAACACTACGCCACCATGCTGCCTCCCCATACATGTTCACTCTGGCAAAAGTCAGAGGGACTGACATTCCATGGTAACAGGGATAGCTGGTATCTGTCAGATTTTTTTCCCATATTACACACAAAGGTGAAACCTTGCCCAATCAGTCTGGTATTGTGAACAGAAGGTTCTGAAAAATCTTTGAAGAGATTTTAGGTTCAGACAGAACTAGAGAGAGGCAGTTGCTTGTTGTGATTCTAAAGCAGGTTATCTAGTTGAGGGAATCTACACACATCCTGGATGGGTTGGAAAGGGAATTGGTTTAAAAAGGGAACAACAACTATAAAAAAAAAAAATAGATAGATAGATAGAAAAAATTGCTTTGCAGCTTAGCTATCAATTATTATCAGATCAAGCTTTTCTCTTTTGGAAATTGGGCATATGGTATGTACACAGTATCCATTGAAGCCCATCTGTGGGCAAAGGCTAACAACAGGAAAACATCCACATCCATTCATACTCTTGTATGACCGCATGTCTTTGGACTGTGGGGAGAAATTGAGGGGGAGGAGTACCTGGAGGAAACCCACGCAAGAACAGGTAGAACATGAAAACTCCACACAGAAACACCCTTACTAATCCTGGGACTCGAACCAAGGACCTTCTTTATTCTTTATTCTTCTAAACATTATATCGCCATGCCAGCCTATAGTATATGTGCGAGTTTAAAATTCAGACAATAGCCTCTGCATCCACATGCAACAACAGTAACAACAACAACAACACACACATACACACACAGACTCTTGCACTCTATCTTTGTGGGGGCATTTAGTGATATTAGCAACTACAAATTAATGCTTAACCTCAACTTTTAGCAGCACTTTAAGCAAAAAGAAATTCTAACCCAACACATAAATCAGGGTTTAACTTTTAAGCATCCCTTTAAAGAACAAAGAACCAGCCAATATATCTCCATTTCCCAAAAGTTTGTTCAAGTCCTCAATATTTAAGAAGTGCATACACACACACACACACACACACACACAAACACACACACATAAACACACACACACACACACACACACACACACACACATACACACACATACACACACACACACAGCTGATCTGATATTTCCCTTTGAGTCAAAGAGACTACATATCATTCATCATTAGCCTTTCTTGGCAACTTTTTTTATCATCGACATCTGCAGTGTGTCATTTCAACAAAAACAACAAGGCCAAAACATAGATGATTAAATTAAGCATTAAAGGTGGGTGTTAATTATGTTTATTTGTAAACAACACCTTGTTCTCTCTCTCTCTCTCTCTCTCTCTCTCTCTCTCTCTCTCACACACACACACACACACACACACACACACACA
>JAQMYF010000004.1:21086756-21103067 GCA_030014195.1 Neosilurus mollespiculum
TATCTGAAGCTGAGTTACTTATTTTACTGCTAAATTGAGCCCTTATCTAAGTTCTTACAATAAGATATATAATTTCTTTCCCACAGAACACATAATCTCAACACAGATATGCCCTCGCTAAGCTCAGGACTCAAATTCGGGACCTTCTTGCTTTGAGGTCGACATGCTAAACACTACATCACCATGCTGCTCCCCCCAAAAAGGTGATGTAACCCAGTGAAGCTCATGGGACCTAATTGGCTGAGCTGTCATGGAGAGCTAATTGGAAGCACATGCTTCCCTGTCATTTAAAGCGATCACTGGCCAATGATGGGCGCCTGTGAAATCATGCATGCAAGGGGGCAATGGTGTTTTTGCACCGCCCCAGAAAATGAAAGCACAAAAATTCAGGGGAAAACATGAGGGCGGTTGGCATTATGTTTCTCAGAGGATATACATGTTTGCCCTCGCCCCATTCCTGGTTGCCGGTGGTCTCATGATAGGAAGACATACTTGCCAGATGAGAATTGGCTGTCACTAAATTAAGGGGAAAAAAAACAAAAACAACAACAACAAAAAAAAACTCTTGTGCATACTGGCCACTGTGCAGGAATACACAGAGCCATAACAATATGTGTCTACTGTAAATCCTGAATGGAACACCAGTCCACCACAGGGTATCACACACCCACACATTTGCATGCTCATGTATACATAATGACCATTTAGTGGAGCTTAACATTCCATTTGAATGTTGTTGCCATGTGGGAGGAAACCCACACAGAAACATCCCAACCCACACTATGGATCATTCCACAGGAACAGGATTTGTGCTACCCCATAATGACTATTATTTTTCTTATTTGAGAAAGAGAAAATTCTAATTCCCAAACAACATCCACCCCCCCCCCTCCTTAGGAAACTAGGCATTCATTCATTAATTTTCTTAACTGCTTTCAGTTTAGTTTTTACAACAGATTAAGGGCATAAATATTCAAAAAGGAGATAAAAGGAGAAAAGTTAAAAAAAAAAAAAAAAAAAAAAAAAAAAAAAAACAAGAGAGACATATGTAATGCCAGGGTAAGTGCAACGGCCTTGCCAATTATTGTGGGCCCAATAAATGCATAAATGAAACGTACATTTAAAAATGGCAAGTAATAGGATGCATTAAGCTTTGTGATATGTTACACTTAAAACAAATAGTTTTAATTCCTTGGGTTGTTCGGGGTCATAGCATTTTTCTAGTGTGTTGTGACAGTATTGTTTTAAGATACGTTTTAGTTCATCTTGAGATATAGTGTTCCAGACTCTTGTAGCAAAGATCAAAAATAATTTGGTGGTAGGTGAACGTTTTACATTAAGGTCTCACATAGTGGGTGTATTCTTCTGTACAAGTGAAATAAGGCAGGGTTTGACTTTATATGATTTATCTTGAATTGAAAGACGGGACCCGGATATTCATGCCAGTAGTATAAAGACAGTAAGGTCAGTGATTGTTGCCTAGACCTGTCAATGGCATCAGTGCAGAAAGGCAAACCAAGTATGAATTTGGATGTACGTGAATGAATTTGTACGAACCTGGTAATAGGATCAACTGATTTTTGTGATTTAAAAAAATAAATAAATAAAAATAAAAAATGAAGAAGAGTTCAGTGTTTCCAGGGAAGTGGTAGGCATTTTTCAGGCTGGAACTTATTTTCCTTTTAATGTAAAACATTTTGCATTGCAGTCAACCTGAGACACAAAGGACACGGTTCACACTGCAAGGATCCCAAAAGACTGCTCCTCTCAGTCAGATGCTTAAAGAGGACAACTCCAGTCTGCACTCATCCTCTTACAGACGCCAAGGCCATTTGATCTGCTTGCATAACAGACAGTGAGACACACACACACGTGTGCACACACACACACACACACACACACACACACCACAGTAAGAGAGAGAGAGAGAGAGAGAGAGAGAGAGAGAGAGAGAGTGTGTGTGTCAGCTTAGTTGGTTAATGTTCTAGAGAAAGTTCCCTCTACATGAATGATTCTTGCTCCCCCTCTTGCTCATTGGTTCTTACAGACATCAGTGTGTGCCCAAAATTCTTCACCCACCAGAAACACTTAAAAAAATGGGGTAAAAAAGGAAAACAAAGCAAGGGCATTTAATGATGGCTGTTTCTTCAGAAAAGCAGCACAGCAACTAATTAATCATTAAAACTGAAATTAGCATATTGTGTCCCGCCTGTGCTGGCTGACTCATACAAGGAGAGAAGATATAGGGGGAAACAGAAGAAAATGAGGGAGAGAGTGAGTGCATAATGAGAAGAGGGGAAGAGGGAAACTGAGTGATGGGAATAGGCATGGGAACTGAGATATATACAGATACAACCTCAAATCTAAATCTGTTTCCTCCACTCCTACTTGCATTGAGAGGCTGACTCTGTATGATGACTTACATGTCGCAATATCACACAAGCTTTACTAGATCTTGCACAGGAAGTATATCATAACACATATTATTATTCATTCAAAATATTTTCCCGTTCCTGATTGATGAAAAACCATCAGCTAATTCCTGGCATTTTTCCATGAGTCGACATATTCCATCGCTGACACTGGATAAGTTGAAAGTCATGCACCAATATGCTCCATTCTCCCCCTCCTCCCACAGAATGTTAGTCAGTAATGGCAAACAAGACTTTAGCTGGACTTTAGCAAGACTAGAATTGCCTGCTAGAGGAATGAAAGTCAGCAGAAGTATGGCAGTGTATATGAGCGTGAATGAGAGAAAGGATGACAGAAAAGTGCAGCTGCACATAGAGGTGCTGAAGGTAGATTAAATAATTGAGGTCAACTATTTAAGGTAATAGAGAGTGTGGTAGAGAAGTGAATAAGAGAGTGCAGGCAGGGTGGAATGGATGGAGATGATGTCTTGGATGATGCTGGAGTGATTTGTGTTACAAGGGTATCAGCGAGAGTGAAGGGAAAGGTTTATAAGATAGTAGTAAGGCCAAATATACGACAGTAGCATTGCGTAAAAGTCAGGAGGTGGAGATGGAAGTGGCAGAGATGATGATGCTGCGATTTTTTTCTGGAAGTGAAAAGGATGGAATTAAAAATGAATTTGTTAGAGGAACAGCACAGGCAGGAGTATTTGAGGATAAAGTAAGAGAGGTCGATTATTAAGACGATTCAGGCATGTGCAGAAGAGGGATGAAGGGTTTTGTTGGTAAAAGAATACGGCAGATGGAAGTGCCTGGTAGGAGGAGAAAAGGAAGGCCAAAGAGTAGATTTATGGATGTGTTGAGGGAGGACATGCAGGTGACTAGCGTGACGGGGAGGGATGCACAGGACAGAGTGAGATGAAGATGTATGATACACCGTGGTGACCCCAAACAGGAGCAGCAGAAACAAAAAGAAAACTATGGCCTGCTTGTCACAACAAACCAATAAAGTCACATTAGGTGGGGAGAAAAGTCTAATTCTTAAAAATAAGAAAATAAGTCCTTATCAAATACTTTAATTTAATATTTTGTTGCTAGTCATGAAAGTTGTCTAGAATGAATCAGAAAAAGCATTAGCAAAATAGCATGCTAGCGGCACTTCCAGCTGACTCACACCAGCTACAATGCGCTTTCCTCCGGAAACCCTCATTAGGCCATACTGCACTGACAACTCACTCACTGCAAGCATAGTAACATGACTGTCTACTTAAAAAATGTTTTGAATAAGTAATAGAACAATTATGGAACTTGGTTTTCGCATGATATGGAATTAGAATGATTAAATATTAGATATTAGATCTGCGATGGCCTGGTGAGCTGTCCATGGTGTACTCTGCCCTCACCCAGAGTCGGCTGAGATGGGCGCCAGCCTCCCTGTGACCCTAATTAGGATTAAGCAGTTCAGAAAATGAATGAATGAATGAATGAATGAATAGATATTAGATTAAGGTGGTATCAAATAATTCTCCATATCATACTTTGCTTCATTTAATAATTGCTTATTAATGTTGCAGTTATGGTTTTATTCAACAAACATTAAAAAAAAAAAGTAAGACTGGACTGATTGAGTCAAGGCATGAACATGTAAGAAGGGAATGCATCAACTTTTCAAACTTTAGGATATCCCTTGATTTGAAAACTGGGGATGTGTCAGTAATGGTGGTACCTGATGTTGATACCCAAGACACCTGCACAGCTTTTGGTCTTATGTAATATAAGATATCATGAACTGACAGAACTCAACATGTTTGAGAGGTCTTACATAAACTGACTGTTTCTACCTTTAATGGAAGAAGAAATGGTAAAAAAATGAATAATGCGGTGAAATGGAGGTGTGTGTGTGGGGGGGGGGGGGTGAGACCGATGTGAGGCGAGGTGAATCCAGGGGGACGGGGGAGGATAGAGAAGACAGGGCATCGGCGAGTGAGACATTCACATGCATAATGAATTAATCCTTGAATGCAGGAAAAACTTGCTTACTGTGTCAGTTAATTGGAGTGTGTATTCATTTTGGCACATACAAGAACACACAAACCCCGCCGCATATAAAGCATGCATGCCTCAGTGCTTCTACCTAGAATTCTTTTAGCCCTTAAAAATGGAAACAAGTTAATGACTGGAAGTAATTATTTTGTTACATCATTCAGTGATTAAAGCAACTAAATAAAGAAAGGAATAAAAGGGCTTGGATAAACGACCTCTTAATCAATATAAGTATGGAATTTGCTAAATTTAATGTATATTTGCAATTATGGAATTGTTTATCTTTGGCACAGTAAAAAGACCCTATATTAATGCCTATAACATTTAGAAACAATTTAACTATTTTACCATAGTCAAGGCTTTTCATAAATAGTCATCATTGCATTAGATAAACCACGTTGTACTGGTGAATCTGTAATAAATTAATAAGAAATTTGAATTTGTTAGTTTTTGTTATGATTATTTATTATTATATTTGCATTGCTAGGTTTTTTTTTTTCTCTCTGTGTGAAAGAGTTTAATTAAAAAAAAAAAAAAAGAGTGTTGATATCACACACCAGGAAGGTAGGCAGGGTGCAAATGCAGGAATAAGGGTTTTATTAAAAAAACAACACAGGCAGACACACCAAGATCATAGAAGAATGTCACGGTCAAAATTCCACAAAATAGGTGGAGTTAAAAACCAAATGGCTACCATGAAACATGGCTTAATATGTAAGGTAAACACTCAAGATACTGTGCACCGGGTATGCATTTAGAACCTTTTTATACAGAGAGTACATGTACATGAGCCTTAGAAATAGGGTGAGGTGCTCAGACATCCAGAGGGAGTTCAGAGAAGAGCCACTGCTCCTTCGCATCGAAAGGAATTGGTTGAGGTGGTTCGGATATCTGATTTGAATGCCTCCTGGTCGCCAACTGGGAGGAGGACCCAGGACACACCCAGAACTTGCTGAAAGGGGTTATCTGTCCTGACTGGTCTGGCAATGCCACAGAATCCACCAGTGGATCTGGAGTGTGTCATTGGGGAGAGGCATGCCTGGGTTTCCCTCCTAGACCTGTTGCCCCCAAGACAAGACCTTTGATAGGCGGAGGAAAATGAATGGATGGATGGGTAAATATATATGTATAAGTGCATATCCATCTAACCACAAGAAGGTCCTGGGTTCAAGTCCTGGGCTCAGCGAGGGCACTTCTGTGTGGAGTTTGCATGTTTTTCCTGTACTTGTGTGGGTTTCTTCCAAAATGTGCAGGTTTCATCCCACAGTCCAAAGACATGCACATTAGGGTAATTGGCTGTTTAAGGTCACCCCTAGGCATAGTGTGAATGGTTGTTGTGTGTACATAGGACAAAATTATAGACCCAAATTATGTATATTAACAACATGTCACACATCAATGAGGAGGTTTTTTTTTTTTTTATTATTATTATCATTATTATTGTTGTTGCAATGGGTGACTGACCCATCTCTGATAGGGTATGTTTTTTCTATAAATAAATCCTTAAAGTGGTTTAAAGGTCAGATGGATCTTTTCAGCAAGGTTATGTCTTTTGAAGTCCTTAATGGCACTGGAGTTGATCAGTACAAGGGTGTTAGAGACATTTCCTGAGTACCCTGTCGGATTTGGTGTTACAAAATGAGAGCAAAAAATAGCTTGGCCTCACTGTGGTGAAGCAACAGACGGAGTGCGTTTGATCAGGAATGGACCTGGACCACACTGCATTCATGGCTGTCACTGTTGAAACAAAGCTTCCCCTTACTGATGACACTAACATGGCCAAACTGGACGTGTCCATTGGCCTGGACTTCTAGTAGCCATAGTGCTAGCAATTTGTCAGTGAGCAGCATGATGAATTTGGCTAACTTTATAAAGTGAACACCATTGCATAAAACCTCGCAGCCAGCTTGGTCGCCAGTGTTTTTCTTGATGTATTACTTTTTGATGAGCAAACAAACATGTCTGCTGGTTTCTAGCATAGCATAGCATAGCATAGCTGGACAGGAGGCTCAGAACTGAGTTAATACCTTTCATATGCTGTTAATGCTCTCCAACAGCATGCCCTAGTACTTTTAAAGCCTGTTGTCACTGGCATTATCCAAGGGATAGATGTCAGAAAGGTAAGTCTGGATGCAAGTGCAGGTATAGCAGGGCTTTTATTAAAGTTTTTACACAAACTGAATTCCTCAAGCAAAAATAGGCAGGGAACAGGCAGAGGTCAGGCAGTACACAAATAACATTGAGTAGGCAATGCAATAATCATAAAAATTCATTCATTCATTCATTTTCTGAACCCCTTAATCCTACTTAGGTTCCAAGAGAGGGTGAAGCCCATCTCAGCCAACTCTGGGCGAGGGCAGAGTACACCCTGGACAGTTTGCCAGGCCATCACAGGGCAGAAACACGCTGACGGCTATGCAGCTACTCTTTACGAAAATCAGCAATGGTTCTTTTACATGCCTCTCACGACAGACAGTGAGAGACATGGCCGGCCTTTGATAACCCAGTTAGCTGCACTGGGGAGACAGCAGTGACATCCCGTTGATAGTGGGGCTTGAACCCCCGACCTTGGGATCAGTAATCCAGCACCCCATTTTTCATGGAAGTGCCCTTTTTCAGGCCTGCTGTTCCAAAGAGGCTGGGACGTCGGCAATTCTTGAGTGTTGAGCAAAAACCTAGTGAGTCCAACATGTGGAGAAATAGAGCTGATGTGTTAAATAAAGTGACTCATTCTTCTACAGTGTTTGATGCATCTGAATTAAAAAAGTACTGCATATTCACAGATATTTTGTTCTTAAAAGCTAGTAAGTCAACAAGTTTTCAGCAGTATATTTACAGACATGAGATCAAAACGAGACAAAGTAGGCCTGCGATTAAATGCCAAAAGTGTGACAAGAGAGATGTGACAAGAATCATTAAGTATAAGTGCCCCAAAATGCAAGATTCATCAAGAAACCTAATATAAAGAAGTTTGTTTGTAAAGTGAATTTCTGCTAGGAGATGAATTTCTTTTCTCATCATTTTCTTCAGACACTACTTGAATGACAAGGTCTTCAGGAAACACTTGAGAACTTAGGACTTGTAATGAGGTAAAATAAGTGAATCATGATGTGATTTAAGACCGGTGATGCCAGCAGGTGATTGTAATCAGGATTTGGTGCAGTGTATGTGGTGTATTATCCAGTATGTGGTGTAGTATCTAGAAAAGACCTAGTCTTTGTGGAGCAACAATGGATCATTTTACTACAAATCCATAAGAAATCTTTTAAAATTTCTTGAAACACGCGGATCGGTGCAGCCTTTGCTCAAAATCAGAGCTTGAACCGGTCTGTCATGATGAAGAGGGAGCTGAGCCAAAAGGCAAAGCTTTCAATTTACCAGCCGATCTAGTTCATACCCTCACCTATGGTCAAGAGCTTTGAGTAGAAAGAACATGATTGTGGATAGAAGAGGCTGATCCTTCGCAGGGTGGCGGGGCTCTCCCTCTGGGACAGGGTGAGAAGCTTGGCCAACTGGAAGGAGCTTGGAGTAAAATCGCTGCTGCTCTGCGTCTGCTGCTCTGCATCTGATTAGCATTGCTCCCGAACATCCAACCAGGAAGCGGACCCGGGGTTGACCTTGAACATGCTGGAGGGACTATGTCTCTAGGCTTGTCTGGGAACTCGTCGGTAAAACAGCTGAAGGAAGTGGCTGGAGAGAGGGACATTTGTACCTCACTGCTTAGGCTGCTGGCCCTGCGATCCGACCCTGGACCAAGAGGGAGATGATGTTGATGATGTACAAAAATAAGGGTCTTCAAACAAAGATAGGAAGGGATTTGGATATTTCAGCCCCAAGGTGCATAGTAATTACAATTAAATGATACAAGGACTCTAGAAGAATTTTGCTGCACAAAAAGAATGTGAAAATGCCTAAGCTGAACAGCCATGATCTCCAGTCCCTCAGACAGTACTACACGGCACAATACAGTGTTACATGCACAAATGCCAGAAAAATCTTCACTGTGCAAAAAAGCTTTATGTTGACTGTGTCCAGAAGCACCATTGATTTCTCTGGGTTTTCTCATGGTGGCGCAGTGGTTAGCACATCCACCTCACAGCAAGAAGGCCTGAGCTCGGGCGTTTCTTTGTGGAGTTTGCATGTTCTCCCCGTGCTTGCGTGAGCTTCCTCTGCTTCCTCTGATTTCCTCCCACTATCCAAAAACATGCACAGTAGGCTAATTAGCTGTTCTGAATCATCCCTAGGTGTGAGTGTGACCATGAATGGTTGTGTGTGTTGGCCCTGTGATGGCCTGGCAAGCTTTCCAGGTGTACCCAGGCTTCGCCCAGTGTCAGCAAAGATGGGCACCAGCCTCCCTGTGACCCTAATTAGGATGAAGAGGCTGAGAAAATGAATGAATGAATGAATGAATGAATAGGTGTTTATTTTGATTCAATAAATAAATAAATAAATAAATAAATAAATAAATACATACATACATACATACATACATACATACATACACACATACAAAAATAAATTCATGAGGTTTGGCATTCAATTGTGTGCTTTTGTTTTGTTCGCTAGGCGAACTCTCCCCTAGACAGGTGAAGTGCATTTCCTTCAATTCTATGATATTAATATGTGATAATTATATTGTGATTGGAATCACAAGAATGTGCAATGGACCTTTAAGTTAATTCCAAGTTTATTTGTATTTTGGTGATTTGTCTCAAAATTAATGTGGTATTTTACAATGAAAAGTTTAATATGAATTAAATCACAAATTTGTACAAAGAATTAAATGTAAAATCTTGAATTTATCTGAATGTAAACAAATTTATTACTGCACTGTGACCAGATATCATTACTGTACCGGAAGAACTGACCCTGATGAGCATTTTAATTTGATGCTGATGTTATTTGCTTTAACCCACTCAAGCCTATATGTTCAAATGTCAGTTGATTTGACTATTTAACTATCAATCACACAGCACACACGGGGGAGATAGATTATCTCTCATATTATTTTATTAGCAACACAATAACAACCAATCTCTCCATCCAAATCCTCCTACTCTCATCCTCCTCCCGTTCTCATTAGGTCTGGGACTGTGCGCGTGCGGGAGGAGCGCACTGATTTACACAAACGTAGTTTGCCTCGGAGGCGGAAGCAGCAGATAGCCTACCTTATAGTTTTATTGAACTGAGTCACTTCAACACGATATATATTTTCACATTAATTAAAAAAAATTGTGCACTCATGTTGGCAACAGCATTATTATTTAGGTATTTAGTTGCTTACTATCTGAAAAAAAAAACAACACTCTAATGTCTGCCAGCTGGTTCTGCTTTTTCCGTTTTTGAGCTGCTAACGGTACTCCCTCCATGATCTGTATCAGACCTCCCTCTAGCCTGGCTGTGACAGTGTCAGTCAGAGCCGGTCAGAGCAGTGTTTCAAAGAAAGCCACCGAGGCCGGACGCAACCAAGTGTGCAGTTGATAGAGGGATGGTCACACGTTTTTTTTCCTTAACAAACGGATACAGGAAAATAAATCATAAGAGACAGATCCGATCCATTAACAGTCAAGGCTCATAAAGGTGGTTCATATGTCACATATTAATGTATATTATTGTGGGGGACAGATTTGTATTTTCCCAATATTGGGAGGAGTGTCCCACCAAAGAATACATGGTTATGCCCATGTCCTGACCCCACCCTTGCTGCCATTTTCATGTTCAAGTTTCAAGAGCACATTGACATGACCAACTTGAAATGAAAGAAAAGGCAGTCAGCAAATTCAAACACCTCAAATCAGTCACAGCTCAGATGCAGACAACTACAGCTGACTGTGATGTGAAAATTAACCCAGAATCACTGTCGCAGGCTGAAGCCAAAGAGATAGACAGATCCCTTGTAAAAGCAACTTCCTGAAAACATTAACTGACCTTTTTGATTGTGCATCATCACAAAATAAGAAGGTTGCAGATTCTTTCCAACCAGCTTCACCACAGATCCAGTAGAGTGTGTCATTCTCTAGACCACTTAACCCTTTGCAGCATGATTCCAGCAAAATCACATTAAAAGAAATTGCTTAGGTTACCTGCCAGCTCAAAATCTGTGCTCCTCTAGCTCACTGAAGCCTTCGGACAAGCAAGCCAGCATTTAGTGAGAAGTGCGGTCACCAATGAAGAAACCCTCAGCAGAGATGATGGACTACATGACAGCCTGTGTCAAAGTTATAGCCCAGAACACACAATAAATAGGTCCCTTCAATGAACTGTTTCATACCACTGTCGAATAGCAACAATAAGCACCATGTGCAGAAAATGATTGACTCACTCTTGGTGAACAAGCAGAGCAGATGATTTTAAATGAGAATGCACTCTCAAAACACACTACTCTGCCTCAAGAAATTGTACTAAAAGGTTGTGGTGGTTCACTTAGCAAGCCCAAGTACATGTACGAGGTGGAAATAAAACTGTATGGACAAACCTGTATTGTGTCTGTCCATGTTTTTTCAGGGCAGCATGATGGCCTAATCATAGGCACAAATGTCATCCAATTTCTTATGCATCACCTGAAAATAACCAATAAATATTGTTGTCTTGTCTCCAGTGGTAGTCTTTTTCCTGAGTGCAAGCATTTCCTGAATCTTAAGGCCAGTGCATCCCGATGGAGAAGAGAGAAGCTCCCAGATAAAACTGGCACTTTACAGTTTCAACAGTCAGTCACCGTGCTGGTGAGGCAGGAGCACCTAAAGTGGGGTAAGGTTGTGGTAAAACTTGTCAGACAAGCCCATCATGCTAAACAGCAAACTAGCAGATGTATCACCCAATACAAGCATGGGGATGTGACTGATGAAAGGATCTCTGAGGTAAAAGACAGAAGTAAGTGGAGAAAGCTTAACCATAAAGTTTGCCAAAGTTTTAACAAAAAGAGGAACAGAGACCATGAAGCTAAGCGTGCAAGGCGAACATTAAACTATGGATCTATGTTTTGTTTCTGACTGTGTTATACCTGTATCGGATGCAAAGGCAAATATGCTGGGGAGCATTTATTCAAAAATCTCCAAACCAGGCACTATGCAGAATAGACTTAACACTGTAAACAACCAAATTCTTGTATTATGTTACACATATGTTGTTCGCTACACTACTTGGTAACACTGGTTTGCATTCAATGACATTATTTGCACTACACTGTAAATTTAATCTTATATTTTTACTTTTTGAACCTATTTATTAATCTATTAATTTATTACAGTTTATTTCTTCACTTTATATTCATCCTTATTTGCCTGGGTTCACAAACTTGGCCAATAAAGATGATTCAGAAGTTTTGGAAGTGGAATGGCAGTTATTGTGCTATGGAATTCACTAACTAATCTCTGCAGGTGGACAAGGGTGATGTCCCGGATTGGGGTTGGAATGTAAAAAGGAGGAGGAATAAGAAAGTTAATTTCATTATGTTTACAGGATTAGTTGATTAAGACTAAATAAAAATCTAAATAATTTTTTTTATCCCAAATTTAATTTATTACTTTGTTTTTTTGTTGTTTTTTTTTTTAAGTTAGTTGCTTTTATATGTACTCTCGTCACATTTGTTTTTGGAGGTGTTAACAGGTGTAGGAAACTGCCAAGCAGCCAAATTCTATAACTTTGTGGACAGACATTCTATAACTATGCTTGGTTGGGTGCGTAAAGCTTGCCAATTGAAAAGCCTTATGCACACAACCAAGCACAGTTATAGAATGTCTGTCCACAAAGGAATTTTGGTAAGAGATCCAAAATAAAAGAGATCCAAAGTGTGTTGAAAGTGGGGTCAATTCCCAACTTCATTTCCAACCTGTTCATAGTTCTTAGCCACTTACTACGTCGTTCCCTACTTAGTGGCAACATATGAAACTTCAACGAACTGTTTTTCTTTACATTGGACATACAGCCCACTGCACATCAACTTTCGGGCATAATGAGAGTGTAAGTTTAGCAATATAATATAAAAATTTGTATACACATTAATCTAACTGTGTAGCTTGTTCTTACCACTCCAAAATGGCTGATGTGACTGTGTCCCAGATATCGGACTGTGAGAATCTTACTATGATTGTGCTGTTTAAAATAATGAACAGGGCAGGGCCAATTTTTCAATAACGTTGTGTGACCTTTTGATTTCTTATATTACACTACACTCTACATACCTACTGCATTAGGCTGCGTATGTTGTATGACAAGCATGTTGTTAATCTAAGCTTAAAATGGGTATTATTATTACTATTACTATCATTATTATTATTATTATTATCATTGTAGCACAGCACATCCGGCCTGTGACATGTAGGTGGTTACAACAAATAAAAAGTACAAAAAAAAAAAAAAAAAAAACAACCAGAGGAAGTCTGTTGTCACTCTGCAAAGTGAATGCAGGGACATGATAATGTAATGTGGCTTTTCACACTTTGTTGAGAAAACTGGCTACATAAATGCAACGTTCCATGTAAGTACACATTATATGCGTTAATGACATGCAAAAATATTTAATGTGGGAAGAAAGAAATACAAAGGTTGCTTTTTATTCCTGGCATAGCATATTATTCAGATTCCCACAACTTTAACAGTAGAAAGCTGACTCATGCCAGACTTATGGTGTGTTTGTTGCTGGTTAGCAACAACTCATGCTATATTTGGCTTTTCCAAACAGTGTGCCAGTGTGATTTATTATTCATTAAAGTGGCAACTCATAACATGAGCTCCAACATGTTCTGTTGTTGAGCTGCTCAGCAAGGTAGTATGCATTTAATGCGCTTTAGAATATAATCAGTTTGGAGAACAGCACAGCATGGTTACTGGATGTCTGCTTACTTCATTTCACTGTAACAACGTAGTTTTTATATGTAGCACATGCCTTTGTAAGATCTAACATGGGATTTTCTTAGATTCAGGGCTTTAAGAAATGCCAGTGCAGTTCAAAACTACAGCTTCATATCCCCTCAGCTGTGAAGTCAATAAATTGTTAAATATTATATAATTTCACATGCTGTGTGTGCCTTATGCTGTATTTTATGTGATAAGTTTATAATAATGTATAATAATAGTTATTAGGGTGATTAAACATTCATTCACACACACACACACACATATATATACATACACACACACACACACGCAATATACAAAAAAATTTTAAAAAGTAAAATATATATACACACACACAGACATCTGACCTCTTTATGATGTATATACTAATATTTTCAAATATATCCAGCCATGGTAACTTTTTTATTAATGAATAAAACTTATTAAAACAGAACTGACATAAATTGCTCTTTCTAATGTGAAATGCCCCATTGTTTTTAGTAAAATCTATTTATGCCACCTTAGTTACCTATGTAGGCAAAACTTCTTTTGTTATCATGCACTGTAAGATGAATTAACTGATGTGGGACTAAATGGATACATCATGTCAGAAGCATCTAATTATATGAAAAGGCTTCAGTATATTACTAAAGTGAGTAAAAGTAGTTATTTGCCTATGAACAATTTTTACCTTCAGATGTTCATGACATCTGCCTGAAAGACCATTTTTGTATTGTTTTATATTTCTTCCCTTTATTTGCAAATGTATGTTGGCTTTTGTACTTCCCCTATTTGGTAATTCATGTTCCTGAGTATACAGTGTGAAAGATTTACCCATTAACCCCCCCCCCCCTCCCCCCTCTGCTTCAGTGACATCGCAGAGTTGTTGAGTGTACAAGAATGTAATGTGAGGCAAAGGAACTTCTAAGACGCTGGAGCTTTCTTTCATGCTAGGCCTCCTTATAGCAAAAGGAAGGCACAGGACTTAATGCTGTGTTTGGATGAACCTGTGGATAAAAGATAAACCTTGTATGATGTCAGAAGAGGGTTGTATGATCTGAGGGAAAAACTGGACCTTGTGTACACGAAAATGGTAAGGGAAGAGCTTTGGTGGTGTGTGGCTTCCTGTGAAATAAGATGTTGCTCTTACGGGGTACGTCTTTGTACACCCCTTATATGGAGCCAAAAGCACCTTTCTCTTCCGTTTCTCTGCTGCTTCCATAGAACTTTCTGTACTATAGCATTGACGCGATTGAATTAACTAAGCATTACATACTAAGCATTTCACTGCATATTGTACTGTGTATAATTTGCATGTGACAAATAAATTTGAATTTGAATTTGAATTTGAATTATATATTTGTGTATGTGACGAGAAAATTGCAATCTAACGTGTAGCAAAAAACAAAGTTACAAAATATTTTAGGTTACAAAATATGTACGTATCTAAAGACTATAAGGATGTGTACCTTGTACCTCTGTAAATTGTGTAGATTTATTTTGCAACATTCAAGAGGCCTAAGTTGCTTCCAGAACAATATACTATGAATTTATATAAATCATACAAATAAATACAAAGCTAAGAGATCGGGAAAAGTAAATGATCAAGATTGTAATCTGGCCACTTCTACACTGGAGCAGTTAGTTATTTTAATATACCTCAAAAGAACTTTTCCCTTTTGTGTAAACATTGCCTTAATTGGTTTAAGAGTAACAAGTTATGTAACTGTTTAAAATAAGGATAGCCATTTATGTGCATAGCTCCAAATAGCTGTATGCAGACAGAGTTAAATCTAAGTGACTTTTATCCAGCAATGCTTTGTTTACCTCACATACACAGAGAGTTGCCTTGAGGAAAACAACCCTTTCTTATGCATTAAAATACTTACTAAATTTTCTTACAAAACTTTAAGTTTGTCTGTCTGTCAAAAGACAAGAACACAACAGATAAATAAGTAAATTTATTTTGGTCTCTAGAAAAGTGGCATTCATTAAACTGGGAAAACCTACAGTAGTGTGCAGTGAAGATTATACACCACCACTTTTGTCTAAAAGGGCTCCTAATAAAAAGAAGTAAAAAATTGACTTCCTTATAATTTTGTATTGGTGAAAATGTATTGAACGATGCTATTCTAGGCAATGAGAACCAAAAAAATAATAATTCCGGCAAGTATATTGAGGTAAAAGTATGGCTAATGAACAAAAACACTAAAAAATTGAAAGGTGTCGCATTTTATTATTTTTTTTTTTTTTTACTTTTGAATAGCATGAATGAACCATATGGAATGGTTTAGCGAGTAAAGAAATAAAATCATTTGTGAACACTATGCCTGAAAGGTTAAATGCTGTAATCAAAGTAAAGGGTGGCCACAATAAATATTGACTTTTTTTTCTCAAAAAAGAGACTGTTATTTTTGGTATTACTATATATTGTTTTTTGTTTACTTATTCTCATCAATATGATCCAATATTACATGAAATAAATACTTGAATAGTACTTAGTTTCTAATTTATCTTCATTTTGTTAAGTGTATAATCATCACTGCACACTACTGTACATATTACATCTGCTTACACAGCTGACCAAGGACTTGTGAAAAACAGTGTGTTAATTAAATAATCTTTTGCCACCTCGAAACACAAATAACTCTTGAAACAACTTGTCACTCGTACAGTTCCCCAAGGTTTTGTGTGTGTGGTAGAGATGTTTCCTGTTTAGTATACTGAAAAATTATTATAGAATTATCAAGGTTGTGGGTATGCTGGGGTAAAATTAAATCAGCTGTTTGTAGTCTGAAGTTGTTTTTTTTTGTACTAGATCATTGCCTAGAAGAGAAAGATAAGAACATAAATAAATAAATTTAAATAATATGAATAACCGTTCTCATAAATATGAGTCACCGGTTCTGTTCATAATTTTTATGGATAAAATTTATAGGCGCAGTCAAGGTGTTGATGGGTTCTGGTTTGGTGGCCATAGGATCTCGTCTCTGCTTTTTGCAGATGACGTTGTCCTTTTGGC
>JAQMYF010000004.1:21147192-21170394 GCA_030014195.1 Neosilurus mollespiculum
CTCGTTGATAGTGGGGCTTGAACCCCCGACCTTGGGATCAGTAATCCAGCACCTTACCACCGGGCCACCACTGCCCCACAGTAGTAGATGTATAAGGCAAAATATTTCTAGTGTCATTTATAATAAATATCACTGACTAATGTTAATTAAGTTCATACATTGATCAATTGTATTTTACATGAGTACACCACAACTATTTAGCAATTACTGGAGAGGACTCAAAGCGAGGGAGCTACATCTGTGTATCTTTAAAAGGGGAAATTCAAGCAAGTTCAAAACAATGACACAACCGGTACAAGTAGATGGGGTCATCTAAACAAAAACAAGGCTTGTTTGGCATAAACAAGACTCTTTTTTTCAGTGGCAGACTCCAATATTTAAATGCATAGCTTTTACACCAAATGAGTAATGCTTGGCCCATCTGGATAAAATAAATCTTGCAGTATGTATGTCGATATTCTTACAAATACGAAATGCATGCAACGATAATAAAACTAGCCTGTCTACACATATTAAATAATATGAAGTAAACGATGAGCTAACAGTACTTACAGAAATGCACCACAGCTCAGTTTACCCCATATGCCCTGATCCCAGATCTCAGTGGCCCCAATCAGAACTGCAGCTAAATTGATTTTAGCTTCAGCACCTAAATGTGTCCTCCCATGTGCCCTCCATTGCATTGTTACATACACAAAGCTGTCAATGGTGATTAATGTCTAAGCCTTGCTGTCATATTCCCACACTACTGTTCACTCCCATCATGCATACCTCAAATCGGAGCTTATTTTAGTGGCTGTGGAGATCAGACCACTGGGAACAGTCTACACACAAAGGCCAAAACTTGGTAATAGCAGAACGAGAGCATCTCAGTAAATGCTGCATTACAAATAAACAGCTTATGAGGACAAATAGGCCCAAAAGAGCAAGAGGTATCAGTGAAAAAAAAAAAAAAAAAAAAAAAAAAAAAAAAAAAAAAAGCCCATCAATCTTTTCCTGAGAAGACTTTTTTTTAGGATGACACATGACAACAATGAGAATGGTTCTCCTGTGTGCAACAGTCAAAAAGGTATGGAGCCACTGTGGTTTTCAGGCTGTGCAGATTCTTCCACTGACTTAAGTTTATGAGCTACACTCCATGAATCCAGTGATGCTCTTTGGGTAGTGCAAACCCAAAATCGGGAAATGTAATTTACGTAAACACAATTTACATGCATTCTGAGCTTGACCTATATGCTGTTCAGCTGTGCGCTTCTGAGGGATATACAAATCAAGTACCACTGCCTGATGACACACAACACTGCATTTCAGGTTATATGTAGGCCTACTTTTAACTTTATTATACAAGTACAAATAAAGTTCAAAAAACAGGAAAACAATCGCTGTGTCTGAAACTATGTACTGTTCTAGGGCCCAGTGCAAAGCTGCCAAGTATACACTGTATACTACAGATGTACACTACTCCCCATCCATGTACACAGGATAGTGTGCAGGATAGTGCACTTCTACTAGGTGTGCTAGTACTAATAGCAGAATAATAGTTGGCTAACTGACCTTGCTAATGTTAATCCATAAATGCTATCTAGTTTAGCTAGCAAGAATGCCAGATACATATGTAGATTATTCTGTTAAAAAAAAAGCATATGAAAACTGTATTATATTCATCCATCCATTCATTCAACCATCCTGTATCTAGTGTCTATTTGCTCATGTCACAAGAAAAACTTAAGCTAATCCCAGCTCACTTTGGGCAAGACGCAAGATACACTGTGAACATGTCAGCAGTTTATCGTAGGGTACAGAGACAAACAATCGTTCAGAGCTACAAGCAATGTAGAAGAAGCCAGTTAACCTAATCTGCATGCCTTTGGACTGTGGAAGGAAACCAGAAAACACAGAAGAAACCCACACAGGCATAAGGAGAACATGTAAAGTCAACACAAAAATGCAACTGCTAGCCATGGGGTTCAAACCTAGAACCTTCTAGCTGTGTGGGGTCAGTACTAATCAGTGCACAACCATGCCCCCCCCCCCCCCACAACAACAAAATATGGATGGCATACTCGACTGGTGTATGGCAGTATGAAAGACACATTGTGAATATATCAGCAATTTATCGTAGGGTACAGAGACAAACAATCATTCACGGCTACAAGCAATGTAGAAGAAGCCAGTTAACCTAATGGCAGTATGGGAAGTTGGAAATCACCATTATGGGATGCAATAGCCAAAAAAGTGTGCTCTGGCTGTCTACTGAAAATTACGCTAGTAAGAGCAATGTACTGCAAAAGTAATAATTTTAAGGTACTGCATTTCATGTATTACTTACTACTTTTCCATCCAGAGTAGTAAACAAGCAGTGTCCAGTGTTTTCGAACCAGATTCTGTTCATGTCTAATGAGCACTGGGCATGTACTACTGTCGTTACTGCAAATATTTGCCATAGAATTTTTGATATATGTTCTGTAATATAAAAAATAAACATCTTTATTTTAACCACATAATAATCAGATAGTGAGTAGACCATTGCTTTTACTTCATGATGTTGATTACAGTGTTGAAGATGATTATCTTAACAATAGTGCAGTTAAATATAGTGGTGTTTAAAACAGAAAATGGGTATGAGATTCATAAAATGGAATTTAGCATGCTAACGCAGTGTAGCATAGTGTATTATTGTTTGTACTCTGAACACTATTAAAATACTTTAATAAAGCATACAGGTTAATAATGCACCAGAGGATTTACTACACATTACTAATTATTGCTAAGTGTGTAGTTAGAGTAAAAAGTGACGAGCACTTCCCGTTATCCTGCACATAGCTAGTTGTAATTTCCCTTTTAAACGAGGCTGTCCACACTCAACTAAAACAAAGACTGCATCTATAACACAACTCTGTTTGCTTTCTCAACTTTTGGGATTCATTTCACCAAGAGTAAGGTTTGATGTAATGCAGAGGGAGAAAAAGAGAGAGAGAAAAAATTGACTATTTGAAGTTCGTGTTTAGGTCGAGTAAAAAAGTTACTGACCAATCCACACGGGGAAGTTCTGGACCACTTAACATCAGATTCCACGTACTGTTGTTGTCGTATAATAGAAGGATTTATATTATTTATGCCATTTGTGCATGGATCTTGAACTTTATTTTATAAAACCTTACCTTATTGGCCTTTTACACCAGAAGAAACTTGATATTTTACAATTCTGGTTAGATGCTACTAGATTTTTTGGCTTTGTGGGTGTACTCTGCTTAATTACAGTATTCTAAATGTGGCCAAATTTATGCATATTCAATTTATTTGCTCTTGTATTTTGTCTTGTATTTCAAACTAAATTCTTGAGTCCATTTTTAAAGCCAGGAATCCATTACCCTTTTTCAATCCTACTACACCTTGCTCTGTTTTTGTGTTTTAAACAGCAAAGTGGAACCTCCAAGATGCTGAAGCTTATGTCCAGAAAAGAGTTTCTGACTAAAGTTGAGAGTTATGTAATGGTAGCCTCTAACATATTATATAATATTAGACCTAAATGTAGACCTAAACCCTGAGTGTATACCAGTTCCCTTTTAAGGCAATTCTGAGCCAGAAGTAGGATGTGAATATTTGAAATATGGGAGCCGTAAACGCTCGTCTTTATTCCAATAAACCAAAATATACCAAAGAGATGCATAGAATGTAAACTGTAGCTCACCATCAGATTCAGCTGTAATTGCTTCACAGCCTGGGATTGTGGTGCAGAAGACCCAGGGTACGTTTGGGTCAGTGGTGAAGCACCATGGGGCATCACGGCCATCAGGATTCCTGCAGTAGTTCTCCCTTAGGTCCCTGAAATCCATGCATGCATACAACATTGCATATAATTATACTAATATGACTACAGTAATGTATATTATATGACTGATATAATGATATGACAGTTGAACTGATCTGATCCAGACAAACAAGCAGAGTTGGAATGATACTACTGATGTTTTTTTGAGATCAAGTCATCTATTTGAGCCTGTTTATTTATATATTTATTTTATTTATTTTTACATCTGAGCTGTTCATTAGTGTGAAGAGTGGGATGTGTGTTAGCAGTGTGTATGAAACAGGATGATGGAAGGTCTACTTCACTGCTGCTTGTTAAAGGTGGACTGCGTGTAGTCAGTGGAATAGGGGAGGTGATCAGTTATCAATATAAATAGAAATAAATCTTCTTAATGAAGCACAGACAGAGTGAACCTGATAATATGAATGGAGGGATGCTTAGTGTATCATTGCATGTTGCTGATTTTAAGAATATGTTACAGATGTCTAAACTTATTTATACAGTTTAGTTATTTTGTATGGTTTTGGGTAAAAAAAAATTTAAGGGTTTTTTTTTTTTTTTTTTTTTTTTTTTTTTACTGAACTTTTAAAAACTAAGTTTTTGGAAAACTGAAAGACTCACAGCTTATTAAATTGAGCTAAATTATTTCCTAAAAAGAATTTCCAACAGTTGTTTAAAATCAGAAATATTTTAAAACAATAATAAATTAAGAAGCGTAATGGATAGCACATCCACTTCACGGCAAGAATTTTCCTTGCATGGGTTTCCTCCACGTACTCCGGTTTCCTTCCACAGTCCAAAGACATGCACATTAGGCTAATTGGCTGTTCCAAAATTGGCCCTAGGTGTAAGTGTGAGTTTGAATGGTTCTGTGTATTGCCCTGGCGAGTTGTTTAGGGTACACCCTGCCTTCTCTCAGTGTCGGCTAAGCCTCCCCACGACCAAAGTAGGATTCGGGGGTTCAACAGATGAGTAAGTGAGTGAGTCAGTAAGTAATAAATTAATTTTGACATTGTCTAAAAGTAGAGCTACCCATTACTTCTTTGTGAGTTGTGTTTCTTAACTATTGTTCTAATGTTTTAAAAGTTTAAGCCATGCACTGAAATCCTTTTCAAAAACACATGTGCACTTTTCCAAAAGTGCACACACATGTATTTGTGCTTGCAGACAATCCAGCATACACATTTAAAAACTCTTAACTAATTATTGTGCATGTCTGCAATGTTGTGCATCAAGCAACGCTACTTTGCTGGCAAAGAAGTGTGTCTGGTAGCATTGGAAGGGGATGAGGCTCAAACAAATGTCCAAGAAACTAATGCAACAGCATAATGGAGCAGGTTGAAGCTTTGTTGGATGAGGAGATATAACAATATAATCACTTATTATACAGTCCATTAGTAAAGGACTGCATAAAAATTGAAGTAGCACTGAATTGTTGCTCAGAGATAAAAATATAAATCTTGCTAAAGGTTATTGAGTTGTGGATGGAAAAAAAAGTGTGGTACTAAAGAAATTTAGCATAATATTACATTGGGACATGCAATACTGCCACCTAGAGCCTGCATTCAGGTTATGTGCTAGTATATCATGACACTTAAAAGATTGTCTGGGCATGACATGAAGGGTATAGAAAGGTGGTGGAGAGAGAGGTTTTATAGTAGTGACCAAACTATGAGGTGTATCACTATTTAGGAAGTGCCTGTAGAAGGTACACTCACTTGCAGCGATACTTCTGCGGTGAGAAGGAGTGTGAATGAGGATACCGGGCATCCCATCTTTGACAAGTAAAACCATCCTTAGGGACTCCCACTGTCCCACGATATCCCTCACCATTCCCTCGGAAACATGTCGTAGTGGTTTCAACATCATTCTGGCTGTCAGACTCTGTGAAAGAGGAAAAAAACAAAGGGATAAGGGATAGAATGACGTAAAAAAAAAACAAAAAACAATAAACAGCATTACTCATTGAAGATGACAAACGATGAGTCAGACTCATTCCTCTACAACTCTGCGAGTTCATAATGCAACAACAGTAGTTATGTTTTGTTGTTTTTTTTTTTTTCCATTGTTGTTTTTTTTCCTTCCCTTGTGTATTGAGTGAGTCAAAGCAGCCACTGAATGCATACAGAAAAAACAAGCAACAGTTCTCGTAAAACAGCTGTCACATATCTCAGTCAAGCTTATGAAGAGCAAATCAGCTCTGAAAGCTCAATATTCAGTCACTGATTGATTAAAATCAGGGCACTTTTATATTCCTATAGTATAGAGCGGAATCTATCACAATGCCATTGAGCCTCTGTTTATCTTTATCTGTAAATAACAGGATCTGTTTAAAGTTGACACAGCCTACACTCGAAAGGGTGAGGTTTTTGGGGAAACCCTGGAAATAATCTGCCAATGACTTTTCCTTAACCTCAGATACATCACACGGATGTATAATTGGCCTTAACTGCACTGTAGACTGGATTTTTGTCCTGTTTTGCAGTTATTACTTTTGTCAATATCTGTCTATAATGTTGTCCAAGTATATTCTAGCCAGGGTTATGGCATAGATGGCCAAAGGACTACGATGCAGCTGTGGTTCTGTTCAGCATAGCTCAATGGAGAGACACTGGAGGATAAGAACGAAGTGGCAGGTCGGAAGATTCCACGTAAACCATGGCATGCACACATCACTCAAGTTGCAGTAGTTCTGGAGGCCTAGTGCAACTATTAGCCCTTGAGTCCACATCATGGATCAAAAAGGAGTAGATAAACCAGATCATGGCGAACAGAGCACTTGTGGGGACGCCGTGGTCTAGCTCAGTGGAGTCCCTGTGAAGAGGTGGGCAGACCTGCACTGTCTTCCAGGAATCCCTCCAGAATCAGTACACGGTTTACGCAGAAGCAAAAAGAGCAGCAGAGAACACGGTTAATTGGAGATCCATGGTGGCCAACCTTCTGATCGAACATGGTTAATGAGGATGATGAGATTGATAATAGAACTAGAGGCAGTGCATAAACCACTGGGGGCTTGATGTCCCAAAGTGTTTAGATCAATCAGTAGATGATGATGTCACAGATTATGGAGGCAGACAGATAGACAGGGGGACACGAAGTCCAGCACCTATTAAAGCATCAATAAGTGGTCTATCCCCTTATATCCCCTCACATAGCCTGGGATTCGAATTCAGGACCTTCTTGCTGTGAGGCGGACGTGCTACCCTTCACACTATGGTGGCTCAGTGGTAAGCCTCTGGGTTACTGATCCCAAGGCCTGGGGTTCAAGCCCCAGTCCCACTGATCAGCCACTGTTGGGCCCTTGAGCGAGGCCCTTAACCCTCAGCTGTAAAAATTTGACAAAAATATGAGTCGCTCTGGATAAGGGCGTCTGCCAAGTGCCATAAATGTAAATGAATTGAACTAGCATACAACATTCAATTCAAGCATGTCCACACCTACTACAGAGAGTTTTCAAATGTCTTGTTAACATTATTTATCACTGCGTACTCAGGCAATGTTGTGAAGGATCAGCATCATTAGACGCAAGACAGGGTTGGAAAAATAATGCAATACAGTGCTTCATTCTTAGCTATGTTTACTGCAGAGTAACAGCCTAGGTTTTAGGAGTGATTCCTGGCCTTAAGATCAGGGGTTTACTTTCCAAGTGGACCTACGCCATCTAAATCTGCACACAGATGCTCTGATCGTTTCTGCAGATCATTTCTGCATCAGTATCCAAACAGATGGGATGCACATGGTTGAGGAACTGTGTACAGATTTTGTAAATAGAAAGATGACTGAGAAGGAGAGACTACAAGTTGTAGATCCACAATGTCTGAGAGAACTAGTAAATCAGGTGTGTAAAAAAAAAAAAATAATAATAATCATAATAATCATAATAATAATAATAAATATATATATATATATATATAAAAAAAATAGTGCAGCAAAGAATGCAGTTGTGATCCAAATACGAGCGCAGTTCCACCCGGTAGTAAGTCTTATTTATAAAATGTAAGCCAATGCTAAGCCTGATATCCTGCTTCATTGCTTCTCCAAGTCATTAAAATATCCTCGGGCAGAGTGAGAAGTCGCTGAAGCAGGAAGAGGAAAAGGCGCGGAACTAAGGATACTCATTAATGCAACCGGTTACAGTGCTGTGTGGAAAAGCCTGTCTGAAAATATATGTGCGTGAGTGTGTGTTTGTGTGCAAGGCTAAAACCCACACATGTCTCATGTCTGCAGAGTAGACACAGGGTTTACAAAGCAATCCAAAACACAGGGCTCCGGCTCTCATTCAGATAAGGCCATGCACCAGCGCGCTGATGAGGAAAAACAAACACTTGGAGACTTTAGTGAACAGCAGGAGTGAAGGAGCCTAACCAAGGAAGAAGATTTTTGTTTTATTGACAAACCCTTCTCTTCTCTGTTCACCACAAACAACATTCCTGTGAGGGTCCCAAATGAGTGGGGAGCTTCAGGAAGAGGAAGCTTTAAATTTGGTAAATTCGTTTTTTTTTTTTTTTTTTTTTTTTTTTTGTTTCCTTGACTTGCCTACACACCAAGTGAGAACCTGTATATACTCGAGACAATCACACTCACCACACTGTTTGACATTACAATACTCCCACGGAGTGTCAGGATCAGTGGTGAAGCACCAGGGTCTCTGGCGTCCGTCTGGGTTCCTGCAGTAGTTATCCTTAAGTCCTTTATCTGGGTACCTGACAGAGAGAATACAGTGAGCAACAATGTGCAGCTCTGATTTACAACAAGCAGTATCCCAGTTACCTGCACACATGCTGTATAACCCAGTCTGTGATACCAGTACTGAATTTCTTCCCTGGAATCTCTGTGAACTGAATGGACCGTGAACCCTAAAGCCTTTAAAGATTAAAACAACAGGACCAAAATTCGCCTCTTTGGCAGGATCGTGAAAAGTCACTTATTAAATACACACTTTCCCAGACTGTAAAAAAAAAAAAAGTACTAGGAATATACTTTCATGATTTCTCAAATACTTTTCAAACATCACTGGCATGAAGTTTTTCCAAAGTCCAATTAAAGCACTCTTGTGAGTTTACCAACTCATGGGAGAGTAGCTTAACAACTCAAATCAATTTCCCAAGACCTGCTACGGGTTGAATTTAAGCATTTCAGCTTATTACTGGGGTGGCACTGTGGCGTAGTGGTTAGCACGTCCACCTCATAGCAAGAAAGTCCTGGGTTCGAGTCCTGGGCTCCGTGAGGGCATCTCTGTGTGAAGTTTGCATGTTTTTCCTGTGCTTGTTTGGGTTTCATTTGGGTACTCCAGTTTCCTTCCACACTCCAAAGACATGCTCATTAGGGTAACTGATTCATTCATTCATTCATTTTCTGAACCGCTTATTCCTAATTAGGGTCTCGAGGAGGCTGGCGCCCATCTCAGCCAACTCCGGGCGAGGGCAGAGTACGCCCTGGACAGCTCGCCAGGCCATCGCAGGGCAGAAACATGCTGATGGCTATGCAGCCTACTCTTGATGAAAATCAGCAATGGTTCTTTTACATGCCTCCCACCATAGACAGTGAGAGACATGGCCGGCATTTGATAACCCAGTTAGCTGCACTGCGGGGACAGCAGTGACATCCCGCTGATAGTGGGGCTTGAGCCCCCAACCTTGGGATCAGTAATCCAGCACCCTACCACCAGGCCATTTAGGGCAACTGGCTGTTCCAAATTGCCCTTAGGTTTGAGTGTGAATGATTGTGTGTGTGTGTGTGTGTGTGTGTGTGTGTGTGTGTTGGCCATGCAATGGCCTGGCCAGCTATTCAGGGTGTACCAAATGATGGTTCGGCAAATGAATACAATGTTTATAAATACAATGCTCATGTGGAAATGTTCATGTAGAAGAACAGACTGCACACAAATACAGCAATGAGGATCATGCGCCAAGGTGGATATCAGGTTCCCACAAGAACTTTCAAGATGATTTCTTTTGTATAGTTCAACCAGTAGAACAGACATGTTGTAATGTATTTAAGAAGTATGATTTACAAAAGGGGCAAGTAAGGATGAAACATCAATCCCCCCCCCCCCCCAAAAAAAAAAAAAAAGTCATATGTAGATAAATACAACAAGATTGGCTCTGGCGCACTACCCAGAATTGCTCTGTACACTGTCCCAAAATCAATATTTCACATCCCTAGGGACCATAACCCCTCCAGGAAGGATTCATACCTTTTGGGATGGAAGAGATGTTTGTGAGGTTCATCTAAGTCCCAGCGCTGGCACTCTCTGCCACTCTCCGTGTGGTCCATGGGCCCGCGGTAGCTTTCTCCATTACACATCATGCATTCCACTGTGGATGAGGAACATGGCTGGTAAGAATCTTAGTCTTGAGAAGCAAGCCCAAAGGAACACACACACACACACACACACACACACACACACAGCTGAGAGACTTTTAGCTGCTCAGAAAGGAGAAAATGACTTTAACATAGCTGTCATATTATACAACCGAAATCAAAACAACGATTATGGAACGCTGAACTCCCTAAGCACATTCTATCAGGAATTAGCTTAATGTTTATTGCAATCAGTCTCTTAAGTGTATTCCTATATGTAGCCATTAGACTGAGTCTTACATCAGGTAACACCTCACCTTAATAAGCTGAAATACCACCCATTAAGCTGTCGGTACGTCTCCAGGGGCAGGCCAGAGCTTCTAACTAATTTCAAATGATCAAAGGTTACTGAAATGAGTAATTGAAAATCTAGAGGCTTAGTCATAATGGCCCAGCGAACGTCACAGCGGAGAGAGGTCACCTAAACAGCACTGCTCCTTCGAAAGCCTGTTATGACTGTTGTACTCCACTATAAAGGCTACATCTACATATTGGAACCAGATGTCCAGCTCTGGCCATTTTTGTGAAACCTTGATTTTACATCCATCTGTGTGTGCTTCTGATTATGGGAAACTAATTTATTAACAAACCCTCCCAGCCGTATTTCAGCACAGCACTCTGAGAATAGACAGAAGGCTGTCTCTGTTTGCCTGATCACTATCTCCAGAGAAAGCTCTCAACATTGCACTCCGCATATCCAGCCCACATTCTCCCATGTCCTGATTTAGCGAGCAGAGAAAAAAAAGAAGAAGAAGAAAGAAAATCCTGGCTCGTGACTACTCCACTAGCAGAATGTCTTCTTACCTTAAAGGAAGCATTCTTAAAATCAATCCAGAAAGCATCTCAATAATAATTAATGATTCTGTGTTTGAATGACAGAAGCAAAACAGAAGCCTACCATGTGAGCACTGGGGAATGTTGCAGTTTTGATAACGTATGCTGGGGTTCTTGGTAAAACACCACGGTCCTGTAGTGCTATTGTCTGGGTTTCGGCACAAGTTCCCTCGAAGGTCTTTCTGCTTATGCCGCCGGGGTAAGAAGCTAAGTGTGTTTGATAGGTAAAGGAAAGGAGAATAAGGGTAAGCTCGAGGGATTCTATCGTTTCATCTGTATATTCAGGAAATAACAACCAGCTGTGCTACTGAGACTTCTGTATGTCTGTTAACACTAGAAAAGACTTCCGTTTAAAACAGATAAAAAAAAAAAAAGATAAATGGCAACGGGAAGACAGACAGCCATCCCAGATACTGAATGTCACCCACTTCAAGTCCTCCCCTGCACTCCCACTCGTATGAGTAAATCAAAGACCATAAAGCAGGTTCAGATCAAAAGAGGCAGAGACACACCGACTCAGAGTGAGACCAGAAGAAGAAGAATCGTCTCTTTCTGTTTCTAAAATATTTTTACACATCACAGTCCTTAAGAATTTTCTAGCGAATATAATCATTGTTACAGATGTGGAAAACCTAAAATACAGTAGGATATATATAACAGAATCTCTTTAAGATCTATAAAATATTTAATATTTGGAATCGGATATTAATTTGAAATTTGGCTGTCTTTACCCATAAGTGAACTCAGGGATTTCCAGACAAAGAGGAAGATACCTGTTCACGAAAAAATGTAGAGGTCAACATCCCTCTGCTAGGGGTCAAGAGCAATTCTCTCAGCCGAAGTCTGAAAGTGAGCAGTCCCATAAATCCCATATAAAGTCCAAGGACTGTAGTCAAAATGTGTCCACCACAGTCAGGAACTCAACTAGACCTTTAACTCAACTAAGTGGGTTGGGTTTTAAACCTGTTTTTAAAACTTTCAATAATATCAAAATGGGACAAATTAGTGATGGCAGTGATTCCTGTTCCCAGTCCAAAAGTGCTGAAACTGTTTGAATGCAGGTTTTTAAACCTACACAGTCCTTTAGGAAATCTAAAAAAAGCTGGAGGGGAAGGAAAGAAGAAGGGGTGGCAAGAAAGGAAAAAAGAAAAAACTCAAGGTCCTTTCAAGGTAGTCATGTATTCACGTGTCGTCGGCTTTTTGAAAGTCTGAGACATAAAGGTCTCTTGGCAGCAAGTCACAGTCTTCCTATTCTCCTCATTCCTAGTAAATGACAGGCAGTAAACCGATGGCTTCATGCTGTTTCAGCATCCTTAATGAACTCACCAGCCATAATGAACTCTTGGCAAATAAGCCCTTCACATTAGCTATCTTATCTAAGGCTTGTGCTGCATTCTGTCAAGACTCCCACCATTGCACCGACCCTTTATGCTAACCTTTTAAAAACAGCTCCCCCCACCTCAATGCAGTTATTTAAAGAAGTCTGAGGATATAAATGCATATTCAAGTTCACTCAAATGTGCATTCACAGGTTTATCCAGTGGTTAAAGTGAAAGTTGTGCATGATGTCAATAGGGTTGTAGGATTGTACAAGTTTGACAAAGAGTAACTTCTTAATCTAGGAAACATAGCATGAATATTGGTACAGTGCAGAAAAGAAGCTAGCTAGCTGAATAAAAAGTTGGCCTTGAAAATGATTTGATAGTTTTTAGTCTTGATCTAGAAGGTGTTTGGTTCGAGTCCTGGACTCGGTGGAGGTGTTTCTGTATGGAGTATGCTGGTTATTTCTATACTTACAAGGTCTTCCTCCGGGTTCTCTGGTTTCCTTCCACAGCCAAAAGACATGCACGTTAGGCTAATTGTTTATTCCAAATTGCCTCTAGGTGGGGATTGAAGTGTGAATGGTTGTCTTGGTGTCGGCCTTACAATAGACTGGGGAGCTGTTTAGGGTGTACCCCACCTTCTATAAGAATCAGCTGAGATAGGCTCCAGCTTCCTGGCAACCCTAGTAGGATTAAGCGGCTCAGCAGTCTTGATCTTGTCTCAGCCTCACTTTGACTTGGATTCAGCCTTTAATTGGCCTTGACCCCGTGAAGACTCTGTCTTGATCTGATCTCAGCTAGACCTGGTCTTGGACTTTTTCTTAGTTTTTGAACAATTGAATGCATGTTAATGCCTAACTCAAGGTTTATAAAGCCGAACTAAATCCTCCAACAAAGCATAGCTTTTTGTGAAAGGACAATTGAATTAATCATTAAATCATGAAATCTTATGCAGGCCCTTGAAGTCTGTGATGCATCTGTTCCAAATGAGTGCAACTGCATTTCATTCGTCACTGAATTACAAACAACAAAGGTGTCTAATAAAGCAGGAATGAAAAAAGAACAAGTGAAATTGATCCAGAATATTACACAATAAAGATTTTAAAAGAATGTTTGTGACAAAGAAAAAGCCGAATATGGAGAATTTAAGGAACAACTACAGGAAAGGGGATAGATGGAGAATCTTACTGATGTTCATGTGGAGTGTTCAGATCCCAGTTCTGGCACTCAACACCACTCTCGGTCACTGATCTCCTGCCTTTGTAATTCAGGCCTGTTCCTATGATGCACTCTCGCACAAAGTCTACAAGAGTAACACAGAAAAGGTGGTCAGTTGAATCATCAGCTGTTTCATATCATGTAATACGCCACACAAGCAAGGACATTTGTACTCTATTTTTGAAAAAAAAATAAGATCTGCTGACTTAAAGGTCACAAGACAAGCTGTCAGTGCTGTGTCATTTTATTTCACTCTGGTGAGGACTTCTTGACGTGTTCGCATCACTGCGTATAAGGGTCATCCAGCTTTCATCTAGCTTAAACATTCCAATGCAAGCCTTTATAAATAAGGAATCTAAACAGCATTAGACAGTTACGTAAGCTGAAAAATACTGGAAGAAAGTGTGTCTTTAGCATAACGGACCTCCATGAAAAACCAAGAACAGATGTATGTTACTAATCAAACCATATGGAAGTAGATTCCTTGTCAAATTACAGCATCAGCACGGCAACTGTAATGCAAGAAAGATTTTGTACCTTTTTTTTCGTAAAGGTCAAAGCTGAAGTCAGTCTCAGCATGGATGCCGACTGTGAGGCTGTCGAAGGAGAGTAAATGACACTTTGTGCCATTTTGATCAAAGATGAAAGCTCTGGAGACAAAGATTGCATGCAAATGAATCATTTATCTGTTAATGCGGTTTTCTAAATTTTTTAAATAGACAACATTTGATAAATTATGGATGAGAGAGAGAGAGAGAGAGCGAGAGAGAGAGAGAGAGAGAGAGAGAGAGAGAGAGATGGTAACCAGCTGTATGAGGTTAGAAACAGCTGTTACATTTTCTACCTGACAGTTTTTCTGGCACTGATATTTTAATTTTAAAATCTCCTACCATGTGTACTTTTGAATGTCACTACAAAATATGGCTGATATAAGTGCTGTTTGGCAAATGGACTGTTACACAAGACATCAAAATAGGAAGTAGTTGATTTGCTGACCAGGCATTTCCAGTTGTAATGTAGCTTCCAGCTCCTTCCTCTGAGCATTCTGTGTAGTCTAAACTGGGCCAACTTTTTTTTTTTTTTTTCAGATGCAGCATGGCATAGATTATCCATTTTTCCATTTAGTCACAAAGCCAATATTTGATCATGGCACAAATATTTTTGCCTTGATCAAACCTGCACCTTGACCTTTATACCCCATTATAGGAAAGCTGCAGGTGGTTCCCTGTATAGACTGCACATGCTTCCTGCATGTTCATAAACTGTAGGAGGTTAACTGCCTTTATTGACCCTGACAGGCCTCCATACCTGCAGGTGAAGGGGAGTTTTCTGTTGCGGCTACAGCGGCGTACACACTTCCCCAAGCTCATCTTCTTGCTTTTCATCATGTAGGAGGAGTCAGGTGGAGCAACCAGACGAATTCCGTCAGTCTTCTGGTAGTCCTGAAGCGCATGCCTCCTGCATTCTGCCATATGAAACAAATTTGTTATAGATCATATACATTTTTTTTTTTTTTACATTTTTTAGAGGTTTCACAGGATATTGGGTATAGTAACAACAAGAATGTCACTAATAATGGTGTAACTGATTAAGTGGACTAGACACGAGCAGCACAGAGCAGAAAATGAGCCAATTCAGTGTGCTTTAGTGCAAGATTAATCCTGCTTGTGTAATAAGATGCAAGGATATCCATCATTTTCTGATTAAATACAGTGACTCAGGTTGAGTGGATTCATTGTGAGGGCCACGAGGGAACATGCCAAATCCTTGCTGATCGGGTAACAGAACTCCTCCAGAACCGAATCAAAGACAAACTTCCACATGCATGAACAAGCTCTAGTGTCTAAGGTCATTGGACATGGTTGCAGTCCAAGTTCTTAATGGGCAGAAAAGGAGGACAAGAGGGGATTTTTTTCCTTTTTTTTTTTTTTTTCTAAGATAAGCACACTGGACCGGTCTGTCTGTGGCCCAAACCTGCCTTGAATTTGAATGGAAGTACAAGGCAGCTAGACGAAAAGGATAGGGGGGGAGGGGGGGGGGGTAAAAATAAAAATCACATCTGCATCCTCGTTCCAGGCAGCATTCTCCTGGTACCAGGGTTGAACATTTGCCCATCACCATTTAAAATTTAAATTTGAGTTAACTCGTGACTTTTTATACTTTTAGATCAATCATATTCTTATTCATGATGGTATCCTTATAGCCAAGAAGAACACATTCTTCACATGCACTGAATTAAAAATCAAATGTAGATATAATATTATTATTATTATTGTTGTCATTGTTGTTGTTAAGGCACACACACACACACACACACACACACACACACAGAGAGAGAGAGAGAGAGAGAGAGAGAGAGAGAGAGAGATGAATAAAGCACCCCTGACTATTTATTAATATGAACTTTGCATCTCTGAGCTATGAGTGTCAGGAAGCTTCATGTTTTGAGAGCCCACAGCACTTCCACAGCTAAACACAGGCGCATCTTGCTTCTCCTTCATGGCTCCATGACTCATGTGTCCAGATGTAGGAAAGCTAACAGCGCGCGCAGTTCGTTACCCGCAGCAGCTTTCCAGCTGTTGCGAAACTTTATTTTAAACATGTAGTAAAAGTGTCCCGGCTAAAGTGCGACACAGAGACCCAGATCATATTTAAGGGTCCGAAAGCAAATCTTTGCGACTTACCTACATCTTATCTATCCAGAATAACCAAAGCTCTGGGAATATAGAAATACATAAGAAAAAAAAAAGGAAAAAAAAAGGATATAATCCGGAGATCAGCTGCAGCCTGGAGCGGGGCAGCAGCGCGCAGCATCCCACCAACTTACCCGAGTAAAGCAGGACAGAGAGCAAAAGCAGGAGCTTATAAATCCACATGCTGTAGTCGAGACTGCTTGGAGGAGAAATGACGAAGTGGTTTCAGCTCAGACAGGAGTCGAGCTGCTGGCCGTGATATATGTCCACTGAGCGGAGGCTGGTGATGATGAGGAGGATGAGGAAAGTAATGATGAGGAGGATAATGAGGATGAAGATGATGGTGATGGAGTCCTACACCGCGCTGTTTATCCCTCCCCTCTTACTCCATCAGCCATTTAAAGAGATCCCAGCATGCAGGCTGAGGAAAGCCCCCTTTATCGCAGGCACAATTTCCTGCCCAGTGTGCTTAAGAGTTGAGGTTGTTGAACCAGAGAGGGAAGTTCATTTAACACGAAGCACAGCTTTACAGCTCTCCTAATGCACTGATTGGGATCAGATCAGTCTACAGGACCGGATCAGGTCCAAGTCTCCTGTCCTGATTTTTTTTTTTTTTTCTAAAATGGGAGGATCTGTGCAAAGGGGAAAAAAAAACCCTCACTCCCACACTATCAGAAATAGGGGTAGAGCAGAAGTCCATTTCTGACCCACCAGGGCTCACTGTGGACCTCAAGTTAGCTGTGTGTACTCTTTTAGGCATGCTTGCAACAGGGACAAATACGTACCCCAGTGACACACCCATGTACCACTATATACAGTAATGTACTTGTTCTGTTTTGAAAAGGCACTAACTAATTTGATTTGACATACTGTATTAATCTCGCAAGGGATACTTAGCTTCTGCTTAGATTGAACCCATCCAAAGTGAGCACACACACTCGGAGCAGTGGGTTGCCACACACTGCGGCACCTGGAGAGCAGTCGTGGCTTAGGTTCCTTGGCTTAGGGCACTTCAGCCATGAAAGTGAAGGAAGGGAAGGTTCTGCTCACTTCCCCTGGGACAACATATTTTTCCTTCTGGTTCAGGAATTGAACCAACCAAAACCCGGTTTTAGGTCCAAAACCCGCTTCTTTAACCATTAAGCCATTGCTGCCCCCAAAATGTTAAGGCAGCACGGTGGCGTAGTGGTTAGCATGTCCACCTCACAGCAAGAAGGTCTGTGGGAAGTTTGCATGTTCTCCCTGTGCTTCTGAGAGTTTCCTCCAGGTACTCTGGTTTCCTCCCACAGTCCAAAGACATGTGCATTAGCAGGCATTAGTAGGACCCCAGTAGGATTAAGCAGTTCAGCAGTCCTGATTCTGACACATCCTAACTTTGATTTGGATTCAGCCTTGAGCTGGCCTCAACCCCTGGAGACTCTGTCTTGATCTGGTCTCAGCTAGACCTGGTCTTGGACTTGACAATGGCCCCGTGATGGATTGGCAAGCAGTTCAGTGTGTACCCTGCCTTCGCCCTGAGTCGGCTAAGATAGGCTCCAGTCTCAATGCAATCCCAATAGGATTTAACTGTTGATGATGTCTTTGAGTTTTTGACATATCCTAAGTTAGGACATATTTGTCATGTCTGTGCAAGGCAAGCATATTTTTTTTCTTAAATATTGTACAGCATGTTCTTGACTTTCCAATATTTATCATTCATGCTCAGAGAGAACCGTACTCGAAACATCTGCGCAGCAAATGTGTTTAAAACACAGAGCAATTTACTATACCCTACTTAACCAGCAGTTCCGAAATCTCCTGAGATTGAGCCAAAATAATGTTTTACTGTTTAATTAAATTTATATGAAATTAGAGAATGTGTCATGTTCATTTCCCTAACTTGTAGGGTGTAGCCTGTGGTGCACATTTAGGTTTAAAAAAAGTAACACTCCAACACCCCCCCACCCCACACACACTTTTTTTTTTTTTACCCAGAACTCCTTTTACAGGGTTCCCACAGAGCTATAAGTGAAAGATCCCTTGATCCCTTAACGTTAAGAGTTGTAGATTTGATCTACTGTCAAGAAATGTCCTGTTCCATGTCTTTCATGACTATCTACTTGGGAACGCAGACCCAACAGAAATCATCCATCAGAGTTATTCCTTCATTTTCATCTCATTTTCCAAGTCACTTTATCCTTTATTAGGGTCGCAGAAAGGCTGGAGTCAGGGTACACTGAACAGCTCGCTACACCACCGCAGCTCCCCATTATAGTTATATAACAGTTTAAAAAATGCATGTATAAAACTATACTTTTGTGGGTATAGTTAAAACAACGTCAATTTATTTATTTTTATTTATTTCATATATATCTGACATAAAACTACTGTTAGATGTTACATGATCTGTAGGGGAGGAAAAGACAAGCCTTTTACGATTTTTGGATTGGCAGTCTAGGACCCTAGTTGGAACCTAATGTGGAACTTTAGGGCTCGAGTTAGAACCTATTTTTCTGACCTCCTCCTTATCCAACCCTTTTGTTTAAGATTAGATTCTTCACTACTAAGGCAACAGGTTACTCATCTAGAATAAAGGTTCTACAGTAGATAAAACCCTATATCTGAGTGTTTCCATGTCGATGAAGACTCCATATAAAACCCTGTTAGGCAGAAAATCTATCTATCTATAGACCTCTTTAAGTTTATTTGTCTGTTTGATTGATTGATTGATTGTTTGTTTTTTCATAATTTTCTTAATTTCAATTATATAATTATACAATTATTTTTACTGGACTATTTATTGGACTGTTGGTTTTTAAAGTGGGGATTGGGGAACCCCAGATTCTTTTCAGAAGATTCAAGGGATCCATGAGGTTTAGAGCATTCTTTACAGTAATGAAAAACATAACCCATCTTTGTCAAATTAGTATTTTTCTTATTTATTATTGAGTTCATATAACTCAATTTAACTGGTGGCTTGAATTGATTAGTTTTAATCCAAACCTCAACAAGTTGGGGTTGGGGGGGGGGTATAATGTAAAATAGGAGAGGTAACGGCAAAATTATTTTGAAAGATGTTCACTGTTCTGTATTGCAAGATATTAATTTATTGATTCATTTATTTTCTAAGCCGCTTAATCCTAATAGGGGTCGCGGGGAGGCTGGTGCCCATCTCAGCTGACTCTGGTTGAAGGCGGGGTACACCTTCAACAGCCTGCCAGTCCACTACAGGGACAATACACATACATCCATTGTGCATGTTTTTGGACTCTCGGAGGAAACTGGAGTACCTGGAGGAAACCCACACAAACATGGCAAGAATATATAATCCAAATATTTAGAACATAATTGAACAAAAAATTTAAATCATGAAACAGTAATTTATTTATCTATCTATCTATCTATCTATCTATCTATCTATCTATCTATCTATCTATCTATCTATCTATCTATCTGTCTGTCTATCTATCTATCTATCTATCTATCTATCTATCTATCTATCTATCTATATATTTATTTGTTTGTTTGTTTGTTTGTTTGTTTGTTTGTTTGTTTGAGGGGATGGTATACAAATGTGGTTGTAACCCTTAATCTTTGCCGCCCCTGCACTAGAAAATGTGACATGGGGAAGGGGGGAAAAAAAAAACAAACAACAAATGGCATAATTTTTACTCAGTACAGAAATAAGCACATCTGTAAATTATATACTCCTCATCATTCTTATTGATTGAGTTCACAAGCTGCTCAAGCTCATCTGGTCTTTTATCAGCGATGCACTAGAATACTGAAAAACTACCTGCAGTAGTAACTGAAAAACTACCTGCAAGTAAGTATTTCTCACATGAAGAAATGTAACTTGAAGCCAGTGCATACACTTGTTTGTTTTACTCAACTCTCTTTGTGTAAAATGAGCAATTCTGTAGATGTCTGGAACACACAATCACTTTATTTACTCGTTGCACTCGAGTGGATATTACTGGACGTTCAACTGATGGGTTTGCATCCAAGTGTGCCTTTGCATATCAATTTTCCATTACACTCGGCTTCTGTTTATCCTGCTTTCTTTATCTGTGTTGACATAAGTGTCGTTAGCAGCTTGGCTGTTTATTTCAGTGTCATCCAGGACTCACGGCAGTGACGCCTTAGCATCCTCTGATGACACGAACAAAAACTACGACCCCCTAAGCAGCAGGGCTAGTGTCCTCAGGGGAGTCATCAGTGACAGACAGAGACAGAAAGACATGGAGGCTGGGAGGACTTTGCCATTTTACACATTGTTTAACTTTGAGACCCTGAATTAGAAACCCTAAATACCAAATGAAAATAGATGACAATTTTGTGTTTCTTTCTCAGTTTCACATTTTCTTTGTCTCTTAAAAAAAGATGAGAAATTCAGCTTCACTATTCCTTTCGTATTAAAACCACTGCATAGTTCTGTATAACACAAACCACGCAATGTCAGGAGCGTCGAGTCTGCATACTGTTATACGCCTCGATAACTGCAAGCAGATGTGCAGTGTGACTTCACAAGTTGCCGAAATCTAAATGACAAGTTTGTGGTTTGCTGAGAAGCAAAACAAGGCCTGTTGCTGAATTAATAAATGACATGCTTTTGGGAACCGATGAGGACATAACCAAAAATCACATTTGTCCATAAACAATAATCTTGTGATCTGTCAGTCAGTTTGGTGTTCTGAAAAAAAATATAAAGTCTGTTATCTTTTATATCTGAAAATTCTGAATGTTGCTTAATAATGGAAAAGCTGGTAGATCTTTCTGCTGCATCGCTACAGTTGAGTGTTACCGCTGAGATTTCAACATAAAAGCATGACTATGCTTTTAATTTGTCCTTTTCATTGTAGAACATACACACATATGCACATTAACCACCACCACCCCCTCATCCCCCACCCCACCTCCATGTTTTTAACTCAGACCATGTGCTACAAAAAGCAAACATGTAATGAATAAATGAGTCATTATCCCATGTGGTAAGAAAGAAAATTTTAACATCTCCAAACACTTCAGGAGAATAAGATATTTACATGTTTTGCCTGCTGCAGTACGATCATGGAAAGGCACACACATCACATATACAGTACCCAATGGCTGGTAAAGAAAATATTTCAACAAGTGAACTACATTTCCATATTATTACTTTAAGTATTATTTTAGCTTCTGTATATTTTCTTTGCATATTACTGGAATCAAATTCTTGCACTATTAATTCCATTTTCAAGAAAAAAAACATATTATTAATGTTACTATTATTATTATTATTATTATTATTATTATTGTTATTATTATTATTATTATTATTATTATTATTGTTGTTGTTGTTATTAATGTTACTATTATTATTATTATTATTATTATTATTATTATTATTATTGTTATTATTAATAATATTAATATCAATGAAATGTTCTGATTCTGATTTTTTATTCTGATTAGGGGTATTCCTTACATTCTTATTTAGACCTTTGAAGTTCTCACTAGAAAACACATCTCATCTTCTATGGTTTATCTGACTGTACACTATACAAGATTTTATGCTATTATCAATCACATTGGCTGAGTTAAGCATCCACACTTCCTCAATTTAGGAAAAAAAAAAAAACACTTGAAGAATCATCACATTACGTTATCTGCACTGATGTTTTCAAGCTTCATAACCTAGTTAGCGATAGCAATCTCTGTACATTTGAAGCTGGATGTGCTGCCACATATGGATCGTGAAAATAAGTGTACCTAGCCTGAGTAAAATGTTTCAGTTTGCTAAATTAACCAAAAACTCATATAAAACAAAACTTCTCCTTTACCTTCCAACAAGGAACGAACTTCAACAAAATTGAAAAAGCATGTTGTGGTATGTTTTGCTAATTTGTTAACCATAACTGGCTATATTAATCTCTTAGCATGTTGCCCTGTTTCCTAATGTGTGGTTAAACTAGCATGTACTCCAGTAGCTAACAGTAGCTAAACTGGCTAGGCAGCAAATCATGCGCAAATTTTGGACATGCACATAACATTTTACTTCTAATGCATCCATTAATCATTTATAATAATTTATAATAATAAACGTGCTACATAGTGTTAATCAACTTTGCAGATTTAAACAAATGATTGTTTTTAAATTAATTAAACTCAATAAATTAATGATTTTTTTTTGTTCATTCATGTGTCTTCATATCTCTTTTTTTTTGACATAATTATTGATTAAACTAATTATTGCGATTAAACAGAAAAGGAACAAAAAGGAGTGGGGGGATTTCATGGGGACCAGCCAAATGTCGCCACAAGGTCAAAACTCTCAGATATTCTTTCCACACTTACACAAAGGGAGCTTAAAATTATGCACATTCCACAGTGATGTTCAAAAGACTGAGACGTCAGAGAAATATTACTAAGGAGGTAATTACAGAAGGAGGAGGAGGCTGGATGATGAGACAAAAAGAAAGTGGAAAAATGAAAAATAAAAAAAGGTGATGTGTTTAAAAGTGTTAGAACAGGTTAGTCCCTGAGGGTGTTAATAGATTTAGCACAGCTTTGTATAAATTTGTCATGCAGATGTGGAACCGGTGTCTGGTGTTGGGTTTTATCTGCAACAAATTACCTCAGGCTGACCTTTCCAACACAGAAACACACAAACACACACTAACTGCCTGTTTGCTTCAACAACACGTGATACCAATTATAGCCACTCTGTTAAAAAGGATTGGTGGTAAATTAATACCTTAACACGTGCTAGCAATACAATCTTTACATAACACATGCATTCATGACAAAGAGCACTTCAAGGAAGTTTGTATAGTTTATAGTTGTATAGATCATAAGTTTTTCACCTGTAAACAATGCATGAAGAAATGAAACAACCAGCCAATAGACCTTGAAGTTAAACATGAATGTTTTTCACATATTAATTACACACACACACACACACACACACAAACACACACACCTATATGTGTGTGTGTGTGTG
>JAQMYF010000004.1:21194467-21218724 GCA_030014195.1 Neosilurus mollespiculum
CATATATACACACACACACACACACACAGTTTTTTCTGAACTTTTTTGCACTAACACGGGAAAACAAAAAGGCAAACATACACAGTGCCCATATACACTTCATTAAGATTAGCCTATATACATAGAGTCTGGACACATCTCATTCACCTTACCATATTTATCTGGTGCGCTTTAATGCCCCATCTGCCCGAGGTCTCAGACAACGAGTCTAGACCCAAGGATGTTTCGGCGATGCATAAATAGATGCATATGTAAATTACGCTACAGAATACAGTAGACGCTTAGGAAAATGAATCTGCTTCTGGAAAACTTCCTCCTGTCTGCATCCATCCTTCCACTTGGCTACAGAGTGATAAAAATTTAGTCCAATACGCTGTATTTTACACTCATTTGGCAACCGAGCTGACACATGAACTTTTCACCTGAAACGCTCAGCACTGTTTAACTTGATTAGTGTGACAAAACCACAACTTCACCACAACATCAACAAACGTGTCTAATCCAAATAAACGGGTTAAAAAAAGCTATTAGAGGATTTCACTAAAGTCATGTGCTTGTATGTGTGGACACAATAGGAAAGGTTAATATGACTCAATGTATGCTGATGCTGGCAGTCTTATTTCCTTTATTCAGAACTGGCGGAGCTTCAAACAGTCAATCGTTAAGCTTTCTTTTAAATAAGTACTGAAATGAATGGTTTTCTTGGGCAGTATTTGAGCAAGGCTGGGGAAAGATAAAAAAAAAAAACAAATACACGCCTGAAGGTTTCTTTTAAATTAAAAATGAATAAATAAATAAACAAACAAATAAATAAATAAATAAATTTAAAAATAATTAATGCAAAGCATTTATAGTTTGGCATGAGCTGTGTTTAACATAAATAAAATGTTTCATGTGTCTCAGAGAGAGATATTCGTGTGATATTATGGCATAGAATTCATACTGGAAAAAATTCTAGTAGATGAAGTATCTGTATGACAGATAATTAAAACCGAATAATCAGCAGGCCAAATGTGACGTACAGTAATTGAGAAAAAGCAAAGGGAGAGATCTCTAACTTCTTCTATAGTGAGCCCCTTTTTAATGATTATCTGAATGGCATTGAAATAATTACTTCATTTTATCACCATCACACTTTTAATGTGTATGTGTGAATTACATGAAACGACTCCAGACACATAACAAAACACTTCACAATTCTTAAATCCTAGTGATGTGCTCAGATCAGCTTTCGTTTAAAAGACCCAGTCGTCTTCATGCCTCAAATAGGTGCAGCAGTAGCAGGCAAAACCCAACCAAAAAAAAAAAAAAGTAAGAAAAGAAAGCTTGCTACATTTGCTGGGAGCATCCTTTTTTCTTTTAGGTGAGAGAGTCTGTTGATTTCGCATAAGCTCAGAAGGAAAACTAAAAAGATAAATGAAATGCAGCTGTTTGAAAATTATTAGTCTTTTATCTTTCCAGCCAGGAAACCTGGACTGGACATGTCAAACACAGTCATGTCTTACTACACTGTATTCTGGTCAGCAGTGTGTGTAAGAATGTGTGTAGGGTCTGTGAACTTATCAGGAATGTGTTCTCGTACATGACTAAGACTGAGTCAGGAGAGATTTCCGTGCGATGTTTTTGTTTGTAATTCTGGTCCACCCGTGAATGGTGGTTAGGAAGTGAAGTGTGTATGGAGTGGTTAATTGCGTTATGATCAGTCTGTGATTAAGTGGTGGTCAGTCAATGACTGTGTGCATGTCAAGAGCAGATTCCAGTTCCAGTGAGCAGCCAGAGGAGCAGCAGTTGAAGAGCTAGCACTGGCCAGAGCAAGGGGACCAGACTACAACCACCACCACAGTCAGTCGCATTTTCCTACAGCCAATACAAGAATATTAGTGAGATTTTTTTTTTTTTTTTTTTACAAAAGTATACACAGATCAGAGTGAGAATATGTGTAGTGTTGCCTGGGAAAACCCTCTAGGTGCTGTTGAAGCTAAATTCTGTACAACTGTCAAAAATGTTATTTTTAATTAATAATTATTTTAATGATAAATGTTACCATATTCATATTAACTAAGCATATCTATTTTGCCAAAATTTCAAAGTGAAATAGTTTGATCATTTTTAGAGTTGCTCTCTAAATTTATTTTGGCTTTCTGCCAGTAGATCATGGTGGGTAATAAAAATATGTTCAAAGCATTGCTTACAAAAGCCCAGTGCACACGGGAGGCTCCAGTTGCCTGCAACTGGAGATTCTGTTGCCGACGACCGAAAATCCTGAATGCAGTTTACCCGTGGGCAGCACGGTGGCGTACATTTTAGCAGATCTGCCTCACAGCAAGAAGGTCCTGGGTCCAAAGCCCCAGGCTCTTCGAGGGCGTTTCTGTGTGAAGTTTGCATATTATCCCAATACTTGTGTGGGTTTTCTCCCACAGTCCAAAGGCATGCACAGTAGGCTAATTGGACGCTCCAAATTGCCCCTAGGTGTGAGTGTGAGTGTGAATGGTTGTGTGCGTGCTGGCCATGCCGTGGAGTGATGGGCTGTTCAGGGTGTATCTTGCTTTTGTTTTGAAGCAGACTTGTCTCGCTCCTACTCACACGAAACATATCTCAGTACTGCTTGATCCAGAATGATCTGCTTAAGGGTCTGAATATCCAGTTTGCCTGTACACACTTCAGTTGCCAGCAACTCGGAATTTGGATCTCGAGTTGCTTGAAATGAAACATAGCAAAACGTTTGGAAGTTGTTGCTGGCAACAAAATATCCAGTTGCTTGCCCCCACACACGAGGTTTTTTCATGATATTCAGTCACTGGCAACAACAATTTTGAATGATTTTTCCCACTTAATGAATTCAATGCGTTGAATAAGTTGTTGGATAGCTACATTCTCTTCATGTACTGATATGGAAAAAGCGAGAGTGTTTGAGCTGAAGGCAACCAGACTTCATTTTAAACAAAAACAAAAAAAATCCAAAAAGGATTACATAATCCAAGAATCCATAATCAAACTGCACTCAGACAATGGCTGTCAAACTGTACATGATGTTCCTGCAGTGTCACGTCAAATATAGAACAATTAAACAAAGTTAAATACATTTTTTAATGATCTACTAAAAGCACATTCCTTCAAATTAATTTTGCCAATGAAACCAAACTGATGTGATAAATCAGCGATTATTTTACATTTACAGCATTTGGCAGATGCCCGTATCCAGAGCAACTTACACTTTTAAGTCATTTATACAACTGAGGAGTCTAGGGTTATAGGCCTTACTCAAGGGCCTAACAGTGGCAGCGTGGTGGTCCTGGGTCTTGAACCACCAACTTTCTCATCAGTAACCCAGAGTTACTGTTGATGCTAAAAATCAGTGAAAACTATTTTTTCCCTTGTAAACTAGAAGTGCGTATTTGGGTCATTCTCTGAAACTGGGTCAAATTTAATGATTCACAATTTGACCTAATATTTTCCAAAAACTATAAAGAATAAAAAGAGCAATTCCTGCCTAAAACATACCACATGAACACTTACAATATGTCAGACAAAATAATTCGGATACATCCAGCGAAAAAAGAAAAAAAAAAAAAAACAAACATTTTCTGCAAAATTGGCAGCAAAGTTTGGATGAAAGTTGTGACTTTTTTTTGTTGTTGTTCCTTATGTTTCATGCCTTGTTATCAACTCAAAGTGCAGGGTTTACGGTTCTGCACGTAACCAGGGGTGTCCACACCGGTTATGTTCGGAACTGACCCATTTTTCCTATGAGGGGTGAAGTTCCATGTTATGACGTTCACTGTACAATTAAGTTCCTCCTGAAATGTATTTATTTCACACGTAGTCAAGCGTTAATTAATTTATTCACCAAAAACAAATGGTATGAATTTTGTGTCGGCATAATGAATTTGAAGATGAATTTGGTGTTCCATACACATTTATTCATGTTTGTTACTAATAAAAGTGCAGTTATGTGCATGAAGTAGTTCTCTCACTGTCTTTGTAACAATGTGTTATGAATTTATAGAAAATAAGCTGGACTACACTGATATTTGGGGATTATGAATGTCACACTTTATGGTGCCAGATTCAGAGAATGACCCATTTTTTAGCAATGTGTTGATTGCAAATATAAAAATAAATAAATAAATAAATAAATAAATAAATAGACAGGATGTATGTATTTCAGTGGAATTTAAAATAAATATCAAAATGCCTTCTTCACCCTCCTTTTTTTTTGAGATTAACCAGATTTAAAATAAAAATGCCAAAACTTTACTATAATTAAAATTTAAAAAATGACTATGAATCTGTAGATTTAAAGAACTCAATGTCAACTCAATCTTTTAGCATGTGTGGGGCTTTTTCCAGGTTCTCACACTGTGCATGCGGATTAATAAATTCTATTAGATAACCTACAGTAAATACCTTTCAGCAGTCATCCTATTCTGAAGTGTGAGCATGTTTGTGTATCTGGGCTGAGCATCATAAAGGAGAAAACACACATTTATTTTCTTTAAACTCTCTCAGGGACAAGCCAGCTACTTCTTATTGCCTCAACAGAGTGAAAGTTATGGCGCCCCCATTCTCCATATGTTTATGCTAACAGTGAAGCTGGAGATCCATATCAAATTATAGGCATTTACATTTGATTTTTGATATTAATGCAGCAAATTACTGCTTTTAGTTGTTTTGGGCTGAAGATGCTTTATGTCAAGCCAAGAAAAAGGAAAATAAAAAGAAATGAGATGAAAGGAACAAATAAAAATAGCTATAAATAATATATAAACATGAACACAATAATGTTAGGAAATAAGCACTGATTTAAAAAAATATATATGATTACAGGGGAGGGCTGAAAAGTTCATAGGCTATCTAAGAAGGAGTAATGCTGAAGCAATAAAAGTTAAAAGCTTCTATACCAAGATCGATGCGCTGCAACACCAATGAAAGAAGTGTGTAGACCATAGGGTAAGCCAGATTTGGTCAAATTCAACCACCGCATCATGGTCAGCCTATGACTTTTTCAGCCCACCCTCATAAGCCAATAAAGTAAGTGTGAAATAGTTTCAGTATAAATAATGGCTTTAAATAGTCATGCAGATATGATAATTGATAAACTGATAATGACACATAAACCAAAACCAGACTGGAATTATATAAATACAAGTTTTACACGTCATTTTTTGGGTTAGCTAACTAGGCTTGTGTAACTCTTGTAGCTTGGGTTGAACTTACAGTCTTGTTGTAATCAAAGCAGAGCTCTGGGCCTTTCCTGTAGCGGGGGTTTTGGGCCAGTATACAGGGGTCTGGACCAGTGGCTGATTCAAAAGCATCAGGAAAAATACACATTGTCTGTAACACATCTCACAGTATAGCAGCCCATGTAGTTTGACAGGAGTGTATAAAGTAACATTAGCATGTTGTATATAACAGGGTGTTCTTCCATCTAAGTTCTTTTCCTGCTCCAATTCATCTCCATCAAACCGTGCTTTTATAAACAACACTTCAATTAATCAGTTGTAATCAGAAACCCTGCAGAACTGAGAGTGAAAGCTGCCATAAAATACAAAAAGTTATTTACCTTTTAAGCTTTTATAATGTCCTTCAGGTCTGAGTTCACAATCAAAATCTTTTCATATATTTTTACTGGGTTAACACTTCTATACTAAAAGCTAATTCACAGGGACTTATGTGGCAGATACTCCACATAAACAGATCACTTGTTGATATAATTTACATCAGTATGATTTATAGTATATGATATTAATTGGAGTGGCACTGCGGCATAAAGGTTAGCAAGTCCACCTCACAGCAAGAAGGTCCTATGTTCAAAATCCTGTGCTCAAGCATTTCTGCGTTGAGTTTGCATGTTCTTCACATGCTTGTGTGGGTTTCCTCCAAAAATGGCAAGACTTAGAGCATCATGTTTTGTTTCTTAGGGGGTTAAGCGGTTCAGCAAAGGAGCGTGATATTAATTGTCTTCTCTGAGGAGTAATTTATTCAACATTTATAGCAGGAGTCTGCTGCCCTGCATTAGACTGGTAACCTGATCAGGGTGATTTATTGGGTCACCATTTACTTGATCTTTTATTTATTGTGGAAAATGATCCAATATTACATATCTGTAAGTAGCAAAAGTATGTGAACCTTTGCACTGAGTATCTAGTGTGACTCCCTTGTATAAAAAAGTTGACATACTTTGAAGCACCAGTGTATTTTTCAACTAGTTATGTCAGTCACGTGTACTAATTAATTCATAATACTTTAAAAGTAGATTTTGGCAAAAAACGAATTCCATTAAATGATTAAAATGCATTTCTTGGCAGTGGTTTAAGATTTCTGGATCTTAATGAAGAGTACTGCAGTTCTTGTTGATGACCTGGTGTGTATACAGAATGTAAAGTCTGTCAGGATTCAGTATTCCGAGTTTTACAGAAGGATACATGGCTGCTCGGCCTGTCTCACTGGCTTGGTGTCACAAACACAGGTGCTCTTCGCATCAGTAATCAGAAACACCAGGTTGGTGCTGGGCAGTTTCTCTGCTTTGTACAGTCTGGAAAAAAACACACACAATTTTTTTATTTTTATTTTATTTTTTTTTAAAATTCGGGCTGAGGAGTTGTCATTGCAGCATTTAGTTCATTTGAAACAAACTGTAGGTAAGAAAAACACTCATCATCCTCATGTGTGGACCAAAACATTAGCGATGGGCTACAACATTCCAAAACAGTACATAAAGCAGTAGGTAAGATGCCCAAACACTCGGTAGACTTTTAATAGTTCAAGTGTAGCCTCTGAATAACCAAAGAACCAAAGAACAATTTCCTCGGGGGGCATAGGAACAAGATGGCTGACTGAAGGGTGTTCAAGTGCTGAACAAAATTACATGTCTATATTTAAAGTTTACATCTTTGCCACATATGTGTGTAGAAGGCATCTGTAAACATGCACACCAGAAAACAGGTGAAATGGCAGCATAGTACGTACATGCTGTGTCCTTAGTACTCACTCCCACTCTCATGGAACGTACTACAGGGACCATTAGGTAGAAGGTACTTAAGGGACATCTGTCAACTTAGCCTTGCCAGAGTCCTGAACACATCAAGCCATGCCTTAGAACACCACTATTGCAACACACACCATGCCAAAGTACTTCTCTTGTTGAGCATTGCAACACTGTATGGTGCGCCATGTAACATCATCCACCCACCCTCTTCCATTTATGGTAAAGAACTCTGGCACAAGTCTTTCAGTTTGACCTTCAAACATTTAGAAATATTCATTTAAAAATATTGGTAACGTGAACATCGTAAGGCACCTAAGTCTAAGAAAAACACTTGTGGTACATATTTCATTCAATTTATCAAAAGAATCAAAATATTTTATTTTATTTTATTTTATTTTATTTATTTATTTATTTATTCATTTACTTATTTATTTATTTATTTAATTTGTTTGTTTGTTTGTTTGTTTGTTTGTTTGTTTATTTATTTTTACAACTAATTTACTTTAACTGATGTTAGTATATACTGAGTTCGGATGCAAACTCTAGAATGGTTTGATTGCAGTGACGCAATGATGAGCAAACGAGGGAGCTTTGGAACTCTTTGCGATGTGTTTGGGAGGTTTGGATTCAGAGGAACAAAGAGATTATCAATAACTGGGTCCAATAAAAAAATAGATTTTAAACCAGTCATTTATATTAATTATGAGAGCCAGTAATTTATTGACGGCCAGCTCTGTGTGCTCTGTGCTTCTTTTATTATTGTTATTTGTTTATTTATTTATTTTCTACTTTGCACTTTGTAAATCTTTTTAAATTATTTTCACTGTCATATTTCTGACTAATGCATGAAATAGGGGTAGCAGGGGGGGTGTAGGGGTTAGCACATCTGCCTCACAACAAAAAAGTTCCTGGGTTCGAGTCATGGGTTTAGCGAGGGCATTTCTGTGTGGCGTTGTTTCATGTTCTCCCTGTGCTTGCATGGGTTTTGTCCTGGAACTCCAGTTTCAACCGACATGAACATTAGGGTAATTGGTTGTTCCAGATTGCCCCTAGGCGTAAGTGTGTGTGTGTGGGAATGCATGTATGTGTTGCCTTGCGATGGTCTGGTGAACTGTTCAGGGTGTACCCTGCCTTCGCCCAGAGTCGGCTGAGATAGGCTCCAGCCTCCCAGCGGCCCATGTAGGGTTACACGGTAAAATAGTGCCACATATGTGTTTTCAATCCAACATTATTTTGTTTTGTTTTTCAATTTAATTATTAGCAGTATCATTTTTATTCTCATTTGATATCTCTATCACAGAATCTGTATTTATATATATGTGAAAGCAGCTTTAAATCTAAGCCAGGAGCTCTTCTGTACACTTTAGTACTACACAAATATTGTAGACAGAGCAGCAGAGTAAATGCAGAAGTGTGTGTTGTTTCAATGGCTCCACCATTCAGTATGTGTAAAAAAAATTAGCTCATGGAAATCCAATTATTTAACTTTGGGGATTATTCAATATATAGAAAGATTTAGTGTGTGTAGCTTTTTGTTTTATAGCCATCACTAGTCATGTGGGCTTGCTTCATGCTAACACAACAGACATGTGCTAAAGTCTTTAGTGATTGTGATCTTAGATCAGCATGTCGTGTTGGAACGCAGGTTTGTGGCTTGTTACATGCTGTCAACGCTGAATGGGTTTCTGGGCAAGCACCAATTTTTCTTTACAACATCCCTCTCTGCTTTCCCTCAGCTCCCCTCTTTGGAGCAGTGTGACTCATGACTTTGTAGTGTAGTGTAGAGCAGTGGGGAGAAAGTAACTCAGAGTGAGTGCGTGTGTGTGTGTGTGTGTGTGTGTGTGTGTGTGTGTGAGTGAGTGAGTGAGTATGCGTATGCGTGAAAGCGCTCCATTACATCTCACCTGCACCTTCCGTAATCACTCACTGTTTACTGCAGCTGGGCATGATCAGTTGAGCACAACAGACCTCTGAGGTCAGTAGTCATCAGATCATGCACGCATACACACACCACACACACACACACACACACACACACACACACACACACATGCATACATGGAACAGGAATACACTTATACACCCACCTGCATCATAACTCCCTACACACATGCACTCGAGGATCAAAGAAAAAAGGGAATGCTACATATCCTGCCATCTAAGTAAGTGTGCTCCAAGCTCACAAGCACTCTCCCACCTGGCCACTGAAGAATGCTTTATTTCCGAGCAATGCAGTGGAGTGAGTGTGATTCAACCACACTTAGATAACCTGCACATCAAAGCCCAACCCTCAGCATGTTTGAGTGGCCATAAACTTGAAATGCAGTTTTTGGATGGCTGATTCTAATTATAGAGATTTGTGTTGAGGTCAAGCTTGCTAACAAAGTGCTAATAAAGTCACATCTTTCTATTTAAATCAGACTTCTGAACTCTAAACTCCTGGAAAATTTTGATTTGACAAGTTTAGTAATTTCAGAAAATAAGCTCCATGACTGAGATTAAAGCGGCCCTTGAAAGCTTTAACCACTGAACCAGTGTGGAAGCTAGCAAGCTAGCATAGCTAATGTCAGTGATAATCAAAACAGTTTTCTAGATCTGGTTACTTTTAATTTAATTTTAATACATTTAATAATTATTATTTTTTTTTACAGGTTTTTTTTGTTGTTGTTTTTTTTTTGTTGTTGTTTTTTTTTTTTTTTTTTTTTTTGTTACAGTACAAAAACTTTATGTGCTTATGATGAATGCACGCTAATGTACTAGCTAGCTGTATAGCTATTTCCACAAATACTAGCTAAGCAAAAGTTAACAATTAGTGCAGTTGGGATTTAGACATTTTCAGCTAGTGGTTACATAAACTACTGTGCAGTGAAAAGCTAGCAAAGAAAAAGTGCGGACAAAGTAAGTGTTAGCTGACCTAAGCTTTCGTAAACAGTAGATGTTATAGACATGTTCTGTCTGTAAAAGCTTGTGGAACAATAAAACAGTTTAAAAGTTAATACCTTTATTTTTTATTTTTCTTATTGAAACCTACCATGGCTGCCCAAACACTAATCCTCATTGCATATATATTTGTAGCAGTCTCCAATTCAGATCACAACATTTTATGGAGGAGAGAATTTAAAAGAATCATGTCACGTGATTTAAGCCTCATACGTCGCACAACAGGTGTACAACAAAAAAATTGGGCAAATTGCTAGGACAGTTGTGGGTGTGTCATATAAGACTCACCTGCTGTGTGACACAAAATGCTGTCATAGTCCGTTAGCATGACGTTTTAAACATGATACCTTCTTATAGGCATTTTATAGGTCTCATAGGTCATTCTCGACATCACGCCTATTTCCTAGATCTGTTGTGTGATTCCTAATGATGTTCTTCATTCCAAAATTTCATCTTACCATAGTCCTATATTTGTCCCATGTTAAACCTGCAGGGCTTCTTTATATATTCATGTGTATTATAAGACATTTTTAATGACAGTGTTAGAATGAGCAGTGAGGAGGCTGTTCACCAAACGAGAATCACAGGGGTATCATACGAGAATTTGTTGGTCACTTTTGTATGAACATTGTACAATCTGACTTATTGACCTGACTTATTTTCTCCACAACAGACATACAACACATCATTTACATAGGCAACGATATAGATGCAAGTATATGGCTTTTAAATCCACCTCGCCCTTGGTCACTGTCAGCTAGCTAACAGGATGGCCAAACTACTTAGCAACTGTTTTAGATAACTAAGATAATGGTTATGACATATTTTCGCAGGTTTGGCTACATAATTTATCAAGGATATGCCAGCCAAGACTGTTATACACTTTAAGTCTATTTGGGATGGCATATTTATAAGTCCTGCCATTTTGATAGGGATAAACATGTATAGCCATGCTTGATGTTTAACTACTACCTTGCATATATAATTGTAAAGCTGTATACAGTTTTACTGTATGTACTATACATAGAGAAACCACATCCTGTGAGAACTGTGGGATATGATTCACAGTAGTTTTAACCTTAAAGTGCATCTTTACGTTTAATTTGAAATTCAGATTTGAAATCTGGTTTTCTCCAGATCTCGCAGTATTACATTCTCCAGGCCTGAACAAGGGGGCATGAACGTGTGACTGGGAGATTGAATTACACCCTCTGAAAGGAGTGGCTCGCCGTCCCGAAATTTTGCAAATGGATTTCTTTTTTATGGCTCTCGTAAAACTTTACATGTCTAAAGTAGTTAACGTAGAAGAAAAACCATTGTGTGCAGAGTCGCACGTGGGGCTCGTAAAGACCAGTGGTTGTGGCGAGCCGAACCTCCAGATACCTCTCACTTTACCCCAGTTCCAGGGGAGTGAACGACATCAGGATTTATAGCCGGCAGGATCTCAAACACATCAAGGGATCAGGTTGAAAGTGGGACGTGTAGAGATTTGAAAAGCTGAGCTGCAATAGAGAGCAAAGAAGGGCAGGAAACCTGTCCTGCACACATAACCTTCTATGTGAGAGGACTAATTATGATGAAAAATTATCCATAAAGAGAAGGGGGGTAGCTGCATCTTAAAAGCACAAACATACACACAAGGGGGAAAAAGTACACGGAAAGGACAGAGACGTAAAGCACAGGCAGACTTATGCTGACACCTTACCTAGAACAGTTTCCACAGTCTACCAAACCAGTGAAAGACTTGTTGTCGTTCTCAAAGAAATATTGAGTCTGCTCTGTTATACAGCTTTCTTTTGAGTAGGCATCCAACACATCCTCATCTGAATAGGCCAGAAAACACACACACACACACACACACACACACACACACACACACACACTCCTGAAGCACTGTCTTTGATATGCAAATACATAACCAGGTAGAGTAGTAAAAGCAGTCATATGGTTTACAAAACATACCTGCATGAAGAAAACTTGGGAACGTGAGACTGAGAAGGAAGTGCTGAAGCACTGACCTGAGAAAAAGAGAACAACTGTGTGCATCCTTCACATCCCTCAATAGGATTAAACAGATTAAATAACACTTGGACAAGCACTTAAATCCTCTTACCATGCAGCAGTGGAGGCCCACCAGCCCAGACTTAACATGTCAGCTACGGTAGGCTGAAAAGAGTATACACACACATACACACACAGGTTAAAAGTATTAATGAGCGCAAGGACCTTGACCATAGAGCAAGATGCTTGTGTCTGCAAAAATACTTCAAACAATCATGTTCACATGTAAATATACACTCACATTCCATTACACATGCACACAATCACTTGGCTTTTTTTATTTATTAATTATTTTTTTATTATCATTATTAATATTACCGTCACACACGCTTGCTTTCTTACCACATAAGCGGATCGGGGCCCAGCAGCAGCCTTTGGCTCTTTCTCTGGATCGCACACTGACTGATAGTCGTAGGTTTTATTAAACGCGTATAGTGATGCATTCAACAGTTCAGCCATCACAGTGGGGTCCACTTCACCAAAGAACTGACCGATCTAAACAGTGAATTTACACACCACATGCATTCACATGCATATAAATATAAAAGAGTTTAGTGATCAGATCTCAGATAAAAAAATTTATTTAATCACTTAAACATTGTAAATATGAAAAGTCACTTCATTCAACTGCACTGTTTCATTAAAAATATGGCAAATTTACTAAATAAATAAAAAAATACTAAATAAATAAATAAATAAATAAATGTATTAATTAATTAATAAACAAATAAGAATTGGCCTAAACTGCATCCAACCAGACAATTCAGTCCAAATTGAAAGAGTTGCTTTAATTATATTGTGTCTGGTGTAGTTTGACTGGTGTGGTATATTACTGTGGCAACCGTATATAACCATATACATATGCTAACAGTTTTTTTTTTCTTTTTTCTTTTTTTTGATATTAATAGTATGAAAAACTAACAAATGCATTCATTAAGTGAATACATAAATAAAACCATGATCATGATAAGATAAAATTTTCACTTTCACAAAGTTGAATTTTAAGCACATATTGTAATAAAAACATTTTAAAGCTGGGGAGAGAAAAATAAAATATTCATGTTCATAATGCTAGACAACGTTTGTGCTGGGCAGAGATGTAAATTAATATTAATGCATTATTCATTGGACATCTGGCTAAGATTAGATGTGTGCATTGCTGCAGGGATGCCACAGGAAGAAACACAAAGTGTCCCGTAATCAGGAGGGAGGTTTTTCTTTTCATTGGTCAGATATGAAGCTTACAGGGATGACATGAAAGAAAATCGCTCGCCTTAAATTTGTATGAGCTCTGAACACATCGAACCATGCCTTAGCCTACCTCGACTGCAGCATGCACTGATCAGAGAGAACCTACATGGACTTCCCTTAGGCAGTGTTAGATTGGGCACCACACATGTGCAATGCATGGTTTCTGCAAGACTTAGAGAAGTCAGTATAGGTACTCAACTCTAGTAAGCAGGGGTGGAAATTAACACTAGTCTGCTGTCCTGTGGCGGGTCAAAAATCTGTAGGGCGAGTGAAATTAGCTAGCATGTCATCCTGCTGGCGACCTGACAAATCCAAAGGGCAGAGGAGATATTGTTCCTGACCAGAAAATATGAAGAAGGACTAGTAGTTTCATAATTTCACTAGTCCTGTTGGCAGTAGCTTAGTTTTGCTAAATTCCAACCCTGGTTAAGTGTGTTCTGCCATTGACTAAAGTGTGTTTTGATGAGTTCAGTGTTCGTGCCCAATGACCGGTTTAATTTAACATAAATTCAAAGTCAGTCGAGGACCTGAATGCACTGAATGAGCAGGTTATCACATCAGTGGACTTTTTCTTCCTTGATGGCACAGATATAAATTGGGGACTCAAATAATAAAAGAGTGGTTCAAGGAGCAGGAGGAATCATTTTCACATATGTATTGTCACCCCAGAGATGTGCTGGAGAAGACTTTATGGAGTGGTTCAATTTTCCCCTCATTAACTTAAGATGTCAGTGAAAAATGAACCCAACACTGGATAGAAATAAATGTTATGTTGCTTAAGTTTGTTGAAACAATGGCATGATGATTACGTGCTGTAAACAAGGCTAAGGTGTGTGTGTGTGTGTGTGTGTGTGTGTGTTTTGGTCAGATAGTATAATACACTATTATAATTTGTTCCAATGTTATATTCATGGTAGCAGCAAAACCATCCGTCTGGGCAAAATGAACATGATGTAGTTGCACTGCAGAAACGCACTGCAGTAATTTATGCGAATTTCATCATTTTACTTTCTTGTTTATCTCATGTCTTGAGGCAGTAAATAATATTTATTTGAGAGGATGATGACTGAATGCTGAGATATGAGCAGAGATATGGATGTGAGCATGGCGACTCTGACCTGTGTGATGTATTCATCCTGATTGGACATGAGCAGGAAACCTCCATCATCCAGTATCACACAGTCCACATACTGATCAAAACAAAGGGAACATGTCTGACACACCAAATAGCAAAAGGCTGCTTCAAACCAGACAACCCATGATCTTCAAAACCCTGATACACCATACCACAGAGCACATGCAGTACCTTATTGTTCCTGAGGCAGCCACAGATCTCTTCCTTACACTGTAGAGACAAATTCGTGAGAGGCGAAAGCTGAGAATTGCCCAAACAGGCTTTGCATCATTTATTAGAGTGAGTCAGGCATTTACTCTTTCAAGACTGCAATATCAGCCTGTCTAGAGTCTGTAACTAAATGCCTTCCACATGTTCAGATAAAGGGTGTTGCTTCACTTACATTCATTTTCATGGTGGCGTTCATGAAGCTGTTCATCCAGGCAGATACATTGAGTTTGACTCCCACCACTGCAAAGAGAACACGTTACACATCATAAACGTAGAGGTAGCACCGTCAATGTACTCCTGGTATAGGGATATGAGAACCGACAGTGCTGTTCTGTACGTTGGGTGCGTTTTTTGAGAAATACAATCAGCGATCCCTGTCTCTACTCATGTAGGCTAAAGACTAGGAGAATCAACAGAAGGCTGTGACACAAACCAGTGAGTTCTAGGTGGAGAGAATATGTCGTTTACATAGCCATGTCAGGTATCATAAAGGAAAATATAATTCACACAATTTTCCCCATAAATGCCAAGACATGTTTCGTGCTTTAGTTTAATGTAGCAAACCTGTAATGGAAGTCTATCTCACTAAATCTTAATCTCATTCATTTTCATTTATTATTTTATACTTGTCAGGGTCAAGGTGATTTCAGAGCCTATTCACATACACTTGGCAAAATACAGGGACACAAACTGTATGGGATGACAAGACATTACTGTATGACATTATGCACACCCACATTCACATGCTCATCAGCATTCATTCATTCATTTGCCAAACCGCTTTCTCCTACTAGGGTCTCAGAGAGGCTGGAGTCTCTATCAGCCGACACTGGGAGAAGGCAAGGTACACCCTGTAGAACTTGCTAGTATATATCCAAGCCAACATCCCCACAATTCACACTCACACCTATGGACGATTTGGAGCAGCCAATTAGCCTAATGTGCATGTCTGTGAACTGTGGGAGGAAACTGGATCACCCGGAGGAAACCAAGGCAAGCTTGGGGAGAGCAAGCAAACTCCACACAGAAACCCCATTGCTAAGCCCGGGACTTGAACCCAGGGCCTTTTTCCTGTAAGGCAGACATACTAATCACTACAAACCTGTGCCGCCCTCATTAGCATATGAAAGTAAGCAGAGTCAAGCTACATGCTTTTGGAAGTTAAGATAAAATCTGATGAATTTATTTAATAATTAAAAAAACAAAAATTGGGGGGGGGGGTGTAAATAAATAAAAATACAGTATACCCGAACAAGGTACAGTATTTGTGGGAAATTCTTACCAATATTTAAAAGGTACATTTGTTCCTAAACGTAGGGCAGCTTCAGTGGACAGTAGCATGTGAATACATTTATTCATTCATCAGTCATTTTCTGAACTGTTTAATCCTAATTAGGGTCACTTGCGCCCATCTCAGCCAACTCAGGGCAGAGTACACCCTGGATAGCTCGCCAGGCCATCGCAGGGCACAGACATGCTGACGGCAACTCAATGGCCTACTCTTTACGAAAGTCAACGATGGTTCTTTTATGTGCCTCTCACCATAGACAGTGAGAGACATGGCTGGCCTTTGATAACCCAGTTAGCTGCACTGGGGGGCCGCAGTGACAACACGGTGACCGTGGGGCTTGAACCCCTGACCTTCGGATCAGTAATCCAGCACCACCAGGCCATCACTGGAATTGTACCTATGCATTGCTGCTGTAATCACAAAGACAATCTTTTCACCCAAAAGAGTACAACTTCCTTCTTTTAGCATCTTCTCAGTGTTTTCATTGCCACAAGCTCCTCTGGCTCACAAATTCGGTCTCGAAACCGAACTGGATTTCTGTGAAGTCACTTTGTGCCAGTGTCTATTGTTAAAATCGCTATTCAAATCAAACTGACTTGAACTGACATTTTAAAAACTACTTACTGCAACTATGTTAAGCCTGACCCTACTAGCTATTTAAAAACAAAACAAAACAAAAACAACAACAAAATATATATTGGGAGAGACTTTCATTATGTGTTAGCTACATTTCGCTTTGAAGCTCAAGTGCAAAACTAAAATGACCAAATGTCTTTGCTGATCAACTGCATTTGTTGAAAGTGGAAATAAGTGGAAAATCGTGTAAGTTTGATTTATCACTGAGCTCGTCAATTGAAAAATGATCAGTAATTCTTTTCTGTGCCTACCAGCTGGTTTGAGTTTGATTCCATTGAAGTCCAGTTCCACGGCTTTACTGACCAGAATACCAGATTCATAGCTGGACTCGCTGCTCTCTGTTTAATGAGGGGGAAAAGAGAGAGGAACACACACATGAACGCACACACGCACGCACGCGCACACACACACACACACACACACACACACACACACACACACACACACACACACACACACACACACAGGTTTGTCTTACTGCCCTTGAAAGGACCATACAAGAAATAGATTCTATAAAACAAAATACATTTTTTTTTTTCCTAATGGGCCCCAGCCTAATGTCCCCACAAGGTCATAACTGTCAGATTTTCATATCCTCTCAAGGACCCACCAGGGTACTTAACACCCCCCCACCCCCCCACGCCCAATCCCCCACAGACACCTTTTAAATGGATGTAGATGTAAAGTTGAAGGCCCTGAACTGCAAGCCACTGTGAGTTGTGATGGCATATCCAATTTCAAAAACCCAAAAACAACATTCAGCAAGGACTTGAGTCTGACTTTGCATCTCTGTTTTATGAATCAACATAAAAGCTCAAAAAAAAAAAAAGGATTGACACATCTAACACAGCACATTTCTAGGTAGGGTCTACTGAGGCATGTGGTGTATTGTGTGTAGGAGTGTACAGTGTGTGTGTGTGTGTGTGTGTGTGTGTGTGTGTGTGTGTGTGTGTGCACGTGTGTGTGAGAGAGACTGATCGAGACCACAGGTGGAGATTATTCATACGATGACATTCTTTAAGTAACACAGGCTTACTGCATCTTGGAAGGAGATAAAGCGCGAGTGTGTTTGTGTGTGTGTGTGTGTGTGTGTGTGTGTGTGCATGCAATCATCAAATAGACGAACAGCTGTGATCAGAAGCATGCCAATGAGAAGAAAAGCCTACTTAAGAATTGGTCTAATGTAGCAGACACACACAATCCCACCCACCCTCCTTCCCTCTTTTACCTCCAACCCAAACCCCTCCTCCCCATCATTCTCTCTCAAACACCTGCAAGATCCCTACAATGTGTGAGGGGCCTCGTGGCTACTTACTGTTGACATAAGGGGCAGTGAAGATGTAGATGTCATTGTCTAAACTCCTCTTGTAAAAACTGGAATCAAAGGTCTCTGCATTCTCAGTCCACTCCTCTCCAGCACTGAGACACATACAGACATTACATGGTCATGAGATTCTAAAATATCAGAGATTACACTTATATATAAAGGATTATACAGTTAAGGGATGTGATGTACCGTATTAGGAAAATAATCAGTGGTTTACTTATACCAGCACATCCTGAGTTTGTGATTTATTCCTCTTATATAAAATCACTTTTTAACTTAGTAAGATGGTCATCACAATAGAGGTGTGATAGAAAACCGACTGACGCGAATGGCAATTTGCAGCTGCCACTTTTCATTCTCAAAATGTTCTCAAATTTGTCTTGCAACATTCGCAGAATCGCATTTTGGTCTCCTGGTTCGTGAACTCGTCTCGAAAAATTTTCAAACATGGTGAAATTTTCGCGAAAGTCGCAAAACGAGACTCTGAGGCGAAGTAGTCTCCAACTTTTCTCAAAATTATTCGTTTTTCGTTTTCAAGGAAAAGCAACAAGTTGGAGACTTCCATGCATAAAGTTTGTGATAAGTTTGAGACCTGCTGTCATCAGACATTCTGTGTATTTTGTCATCATTCTAACATAACACGCAAATAAAAAGGGAATGGTTGGAGAACAAAAAATGAACAAAACGCGACTGATTTATGACAAGAGATGTGCTTTTTTTTTTTAAATCAGTCGCAAATTGTCGCACGACTTTCTCACTATTTTTTGGCTATAAGCGTATTTAACCCGTAAGATATTCACTTGCATGTGGAGTCGCAAAGCAACTTGACGCGATTTTCAAAATTTGCAAAAACACACACACACACAAAAAAATATTGCATCAGTTGCTTTTCTATCGCACCCTTTTGTGTAATCACAACCTAAATAACACATCATTAGTTTTATCCAATTTAAGTTACCTGCAATGTTGTGGACACAAAGTTCACAAAGCAGATAGCTCCTGTCATTAATGATGATATAGTCCTGAAGCCTCTCCCATTGTAGAAACTATTCTCATAGTTTCAAAGCACTTACAAACAGACTCCTTCCACAAACATTAAACACAATTTCCTTTCAGATACCTTAACAATAACTAAGATTGTAAATTGACTTTTAAATACAGTACTCCGTAATTACATTGGGCTATGCACATTAGGCCAATTGGCTGTTTTAGATTGCCCCTAGGTGTGAATGTAAATTGTTTTGTGTGTGTGTGTGTGTGTGTGTGTGTGTGTGTGTGTGTGTGTGTGTGTGTGTGTGTGTTTGTTCTGCGATGGATGGGCAAGCTGTTCAGGGTGTACCCCGCCTTCACCCAGAGTTGTCTGAGAAAGGCTCCAGCCTCCCCTTGACCCTATTACGAATAAGCAGTTCGGCAAATGGATGGATGGGCATTAAAATACAAGTATGTGATTTGGATTCAAATTTCAATTACCCTCCAAGCTGCACTGATAGAAAAAATCATTCAATATCTTCTGGCAAATCAGATCTGAGAATTCGATAGCTCTGTGGGCTACATTTATTTAAATCATCTTCATTTTGCTACCATGACTATTTATGCTTTAACCACCAAACGATTTGCACTCAGACTGTCCTGCTGTTTTAAACTTTATGAATTCAGTCTCAGTCTTACACTTTATAGAGTACAGTTAATGACAGAAAGAGAGTGAGAAAGGGGGGAAGAGAGAACAAAGTGAGTCTGAGTTCATAAACTATTTTTTTTTTTGTGATTTAAAACAGCAGGGCAGGCCCTTCACAACTCTTCAGTGTTCCTGCTGAGAATCGCATGCTTCCAGAAATTCTCTCCCACATCCTGCGTCTTTCTAAAGCATCTAATACCTCTCACATATGGATGAGAAATGAGAAATGCATGACCAAACACACACACACACACACACACACACACACACACACACCTGCTTCAGGAAATGCATTGCCAACACAAGTCAAACAACAGCTGACTACTAATGATTAAAATGATGTTTCTCACCTTTTAGGGTAAACCCGTGTGATGCCCCCATCTGTTGCCACAAACTTGGCTAACACACCTTCTCTGTAACACAGCAAATGTATAATAATTACGTTTAATTTCACCATAACAATTAGGTTGTGAGTCATGATTTCAGTAATAATTCACAAATTATGTCTGGGCGTCTGTTTTCAGTCATTTCTTAATGAGGTAGTCATCTCTTCATGGCTAAAGAGCAGTGAGCAACCAGTTAGGAAAATGACAAACACCAAGCCCCATTCCCCACAATAACAACTTCTTATTTGGGCCGGATCACAGACAGGGTTGTCTTTTTAAAGTTATTCAAGATACCCGTGCAAGTCGACACCTAGTTGTGTCCTTTTCATTCTTACACAGAGGGACACTAGTTCTAGCTACACTCGTGATATCTTTCTAAAAAAACCCATGCACACTGTGTGTAAACTCCCACAGAAACACCCTAGTCTGGGACTCGAACCCAGGACCTTCTAGCGATGGGGTGGACATGCTAACCCTTAAGGCACCGTGCTGCCCATATTTACATATACTATAAATAATAAAATACATTCCCTAAAGGTTCTATAAATCACAGTAAACAATAATAACTTAAAGTCATTTACAGTAAGTGACCCTTTGCTTTAAATACATAGTAGTCTTAGGTACAGTTTGTGCGGTTTTACAAGATAATGAGCTGTAAGTTTTACTGAATATCTTGCAGAACCATTCGCAGTTCTATAGATTTTGACTCTCACACTTGCTTCTTTACTTGCATGCAAAACACAGCAGCCTTTATTATGTTTTAGTCTGAAAAGTGGTCTCTTATATAATATGCTGCTTTCTTTATTGACACACTTTTTTTATTTGTAAAATTTAATTTTGTGCTGGAAAACTAATATTTTGAAATCTATAAATGTTTTGGTACTGACTCACTAATGTGCATGTTCATCATGTTCATTTCCTGAACCGCTTAATCCTAATTAGGGTCGTACTCTGGGCGAGGGCAGAGTACACCCTGGACAGCTCACCAGGCCATTGCAGGCTAATGTACATATCATACAATAAAAAAACATGGCAAAGTTTATACTGTTTTTTAGGATGGCTAACAGTTTTGCACAGTTCTACGTATATGTACTGTTACAACTTGGAATTTTATCACTTAATGCACAAAACTTGATTAAACAAAATGCAAACGTGTTAGTTGGAAAGGTTTTTAGCCCCACTGGGTCAGTACTTGGTAGGAATATGTGTGGATGAAATTCGATCTGCAAGTCTTCTGGAATATGTTTCTTATCACCTTAGCTGGAGATTGTTATTTTCGACCATTCTTTTTGGCAACAATGCTCAAGCTCTGTCGGACTGGATGTAGATCATTAAAAAGCATTCAAATGTAGTCAGGTTTTTGGATTTGAGCCACGGCAGGGTAGAATTTGAACTATATTTTTGGTCATTAGCCTGTTGGAACGTGAACCCTCCAGGCTCAAGTCTTAAAAGAATCTTCGATAACTCTATATTTGGCTCTCTTTTTTAACCCTGACCAGTTTCACTGATTATTAAAATTCATATACCCTCATATCCACAAAGTGGAGCTACCACCACCATGCTTAACTCTTGGGTTATTGTTCTCAGGGTGACTAGCTGTGTTGCATTTCTGCCTAACGTAGCTTCTTGTGCAAGAAAAAAAAAAAAAAATAATAATAAAAAAAAATGTTCAGTTGCTTTTATCAGACCAGAAGATGCATTTCCACTGGTTTACTGAGCTTTCAAATTGGATCCTGATTATTTATTTATTTATTTATTTTTAATCACTACTCTATAAAGCCAAGCTGTTTGGAGTGTTCATGCTCTGTGAACAGCATTTCCCATCGGAGTTTCTCCAGCCAATTGATTGCTTCGCTGCCTAACACCCTCCAAACCTGCATTCTCTCAATAGAATGGCATTTTTTTTTTTAAAAATAAAGAATTTAATATTGGTCTGCAGCATGTTCAGAGCTGGAAATGTGTTTAGAACCAAGCCCTGACTGATGCTTTTGTCAGGTTTGCCTGTTTCTTTGTGTTCTCTGGTACTCTCTATGACCTTGTATGTTAAAAAAGTTACAAAGGCTGGAGATTTTAATATTAAAGTTAACTTTTATAACTAATATTAACTTTTATCGTTTAATATAGAATTAAATCTAACCACATCTCTTTAAATTTTTAATTTTTAATATATTAATAATTTAATAAAAAATGTGGTGCAGAAAGAATTTAGGTTAAGTCTGCATATCTGTGACATGACTGACTTACACACTTTGCTTTTTCCAGAGATCCACCAGATCAGCTGTAAGAAAAGCATCCAGTGACAGCCTGTTGAGCAGAGTCGCATTACCTGGTAAAGAGTTAGAGAAAAGCGTTGATGTGTAATTTGGGAATAAGATCATTCATTATTTTGTCCTCAATACCGATTTCATCAAAGTCATGGTCTCATCATGAATCTGGATCTTGTCCTGAGGCAAGACAGGAATATACCATGTATGGTCCATGATCGACCACACACACACACACACACACACACACACACACACACACACACACACACTGGAGCAATTTATTGTATCCAATCACTCACTCACATATCTGCCGAACCGCTTAATCCTATTAGGGTTGCGGGGAGGCCGGAGCCATGGACAGGAGTCTAGTACACCCTGAACAACTCACCAGAATATCAGAGGGCCGACACGCACACAACCATTCACACTCACACCTAGGGAACAGCCTGTAGCCAGTCAACATACTGGAATGTTTTTAGTTGATGGGAGAAGACAGAGCAACCCAAACGGGCACTGGGGAACCATGCTAAACTTCCTCCCTGAGAAGTAACCTGTAGCTGTAAGGTGACAATGTACCCACTGTGCATATGGGTATATGAGAATGTGGAATAGCAAATCATCAAGTCACTTTGTTCTGGACAATGGCCACTTATTAACTGAGGATTCAAATACAATGAGGTTTTAAGAATGTCCTGTATATTGCATATATTAATATATAACTTATATTACTATTATAGATCACTTGTGCATGACTTATAAATTACATTTTTGGACTTATAAATGTGTGCGTGTGTGTGTGTGTGTGTGTGTGTGTGTGTGTGTGCGTGTCTGTGTGTGGTATAACGGAAACCTAAGTCAGTATGAGCAGTGACTCAGAAGCTGAGCAAGAGGGTAACAGAGACAGCAATGATGTCCCAGGCCAGACTAATCAATCATAGAAGCTACTTTCAATGATAGCACTCCAGGGTCACCTTCACAGTGAGTGAACAAAACACACTGACGTCACTTAAGTGGGAAAGCACCTGAGTAAGCAACTCTAAGAAACAAGAACTCTCATCTCCAACAACATGAGATCATCCATCGATTTACCTTCTTCAGGGGTCATAAAATATATCAGAGCTTTGATAATGATTTCAGAGGGAGCTTATGTAAGGATGATGTGATCTAAACATCAAGGTGAGCTGAGTTAAGAGGGTTTTAGTTTCCTTGTTTTATTTATTTGTGACATTATTGTAAAGTCTGACAAGATTCTCAAACCCAGCTGATGAAAAAAATGCAGCATAAAATCATGCTAACGCCACCATGTTTCATTGTGTGTTGTTATGGTAATACAGTTTTCAGGGATCTAAAGTCTACTCCCTGTCTATAATATAAATGTATATGAGAGAAAAAGACAAAAAAATCAAAAAAATAACAACTATTCACTTACACACTGGGTCACCGGGTGTTCTCTTGTTGATGTACTTGTTGAAGTCCATGAGGAACTGAGTATTATTGGTGGAAAGTTTCAAGTCCTGGCAATATTCCCTACACAAAGTCATCACAAGTTTATCTGACAAAACCCCAGCCAGAAGAAATAATGCACTTGAATCCAAAATGATAAATAGATGTTGACTGGCTGCATCAATCAGATTTATGTTCTTTAATGATGCTATATTAATTCTGGACTGAGTGCTGAGAGTAAACCTTGGTTCAATTTCAGACACAAAAGGAGGGCATGGCTAAAGGTATGTCTAAATTTATAAGCCTTCAAACACCAGTAAAGTTTGGACACCACTTGGATAAACCTAACAATGCTAAAGCTATGGGAGGCCGTTATCTTTCTTCATGGCTCTGTATATATTTGACCTACCTGGGTGCTATAAAGGTGTAGCCATAATCCTCAAAGTCCTCTACTTGCATAGTATCTAAGACTGCAGAGAAATAAGTGAGGCAGGTCAGATGTCACAGCCATAATACTCGGTGTCAACTGTCACACAGATAAGTAATAAAAAAAATCGATACACATAGATTAAAAAACGCAAAACAGTAAAAGTAACAAAAGCTGAAATTTATATCACAAGCAATTTATTTAAAATATATAATTCGTA
>JAQMYF010000004.1:21249379-21265480 GCA_030014195.1 Neosilurus mollespiculum
TCCCTGCTTAGACTGCTGCCTCCGCGACCCGGCCCCGGATAAGCGGAAGAAGATGATGATGATGATGATGATGATGAAGTTGCAAAGACTTTATGGTGAGCACTACCTTTACGCAATGCCTAAATCAATACTGTATGATTTCCATTATTAATTTACATTGGGATTTACTAGATTTTACTTGATCACCACTCCCTTAACCAGCAGTGGCGCAGTAGTTTACATGGCCGTCTCATGTCAAGAAGGTCCTGGATTGTATTCTGGGCTCAGCAAGGACATTCTGTATGAAGTTTACATGTCCTCCTCATGCGTGTAACCCCGTTTCCTCCCACATGCACATTAGGCTAATTGGCTCTTCCAATTTGCCCCTAGTTGTGAGTGTGAATGGTGTGTGTGTGTGTGTGTGTGTGTGTGTGTGTGTTGGCCCTGCGATGTACTGGAGAGCTATTCAGGGTGCACCCCGCCTTCGTTTAGAGTTGACTGAGATAATCTCCAGCCTCCCCTAGAATTTTTTCATTTTGCTCAAAATGATACCTACTAGGTTTTTCCAGAGCAGAGCGTGGTTATTTATATTTCCATTTCTTAATCAAATTATTAAATGGATTTAGGGCAAAAAGCATTTTCAGATTCAAATGAAATGTAAAATGTAATGTATTTCAAAAAGCACACAAGAAAAAACAGAATGTGGGGAACAATTTAACTGAGCCAGATACTTTGTTTCAAACAAAGTGCACATAACAAAAAAATATGGCTCTATAAGCCTTCACCTTTATTGTTGCAGGCCATCCACCGTATGGGACGTGTGTCGTAGTTGTGTTGGCCAACAGAGAAAGTGAAGACACGGACCTGAGGAGGGGGAAAAATTAATAAATTAAAAAAAATAGATCCCCATTAAAACAGGTCTCTTAATTTTCCCCATAGCTGTATATACTGGGTATGCATGCATAAAGATTCACAAAGAGAAATTGAAATATCAAATATTCTCCCTTCACACCTGCTGATCAGGGTTGAATCTTTTAAATATCTCCTGCGCCTTCTCCTCTCCTCCATCAGTAAACAGCATGATGATTTTGTTGCAGTTAGCCCTCGTCACATTTTCCTACAATTCATTTCCAACAGCTGCAGTTACAAACCAGCACCAGCAGAGAGCAGTACGCAATAATAATAACACTATAATAACACTGTTCTACAGGTTCCTTATTGAATTAAAAGGAGTTTTAGCAAGGAAATGCAATGACGTGTATAAGATAATGTTTGTTTCATCACTGAATTAATGTTTTCCTTGATGTATACTATTTAAACAGGAAGAAATGAGAGATAATAATGATGAGCATAATAAGGAGATCAAATAAACACTCACATCTGAGAGCTGTTTGAAAGCAAATTCAAAGCCCTTCGTGTAGTTGGTAATGCCCTTAGCTGTTATATTCTGCACTGCATCTTTCAGGATTTTCTTATTGCGAACGTTCGCCTGGACCAGATGGTTGAAACATGCCGTGTTGTTCACTTTGGTGTTAAACTAGAGAAAGAAATACACATAACATAGAACACTGCTTTTAATACTTTTAATAAACCTTCAAAACATACTTATCTCTCTTTAGAGAATGTGTGTGGGTTTATAAACGTGTTATACCCAGTGTTTTCCGTTCCATTAAATTGATACAGAACTGTGAATGAGCTATATTTGATTTTACAAGCAGCACGGTGGTTAGTGCTTTTGCCTCACAGCAAGAAGGTCTTAGGTTCGACCTAAGCGAGGTCAGCGAGGACGTTTCTATGTGAAGTTTGCATACTCTCCCTGTGCTTGCATGGCTTTCCACCAGGTACTCTGGTTTCCTCCCATAGTCCAAAAAACATGCACAGTAGGCTAATTGGCTATTCCAAATTGCCCCTAGGCGTGCATGTGAGTGTTAATGGCTATGTGTGTATTGGCCCTGCAGTGGTGTGCTGAGCTGTTCAGGGTATGCACTTTGCCTGGAGTCAGCTGGGATGCGCTCCAGCTTCCCCATGACCCTAGTAAAGGATAAAGTGGTTTGGAAAATGAAATGAAATTGAACCAGCTGGATTAACTTAAAAATTTTAGTTTGTGGCTCTGAGATAAATTTCTGTGGTCTATCAGTTGAAGTTTTTGACCTTTGAGATAGAGACAGATGGAGGAAATGAGGAAAGAAGAAAACAAAAAGGGCTGAGGTAGTCAGAAAAGGGAGAGAGTAAAAAAAAAATTCAGTGGGATAATAATGACTGAATACGTACATATGCTAGTGGACAAATTGTGCATTAAACAGCATGCATGGTTTAATGATGCTGACTAACCTCTCATTCTGTTTTTTATGAAAATTAAACATACAATATTATGAGTAGTTAATTGTTTATCTGCAGTGATGAGTCATTGGGAAATCAGTGTCTTTGGCAGAAATATTTAAGCGATGTTCAGTATTATCACCATGCAGACCCTAAATGACTCAGTATTCCCAAAGGACATATTTTTCCAAATAAAGATAGAGATGACGCTGAAGCATACGCACATGTGCACGCAAACACCCACTTAAACACACACACACACACACACACACACACACCCCTGCAGTCCAAAAACCATGTGAAATCTTGCCAGAACCTTCTCTAACAGTTAGAACACAGGCCTCATCCTAGAAGCAATAACATTTAATTGAAGCTAAACATTGCTCTTGAAAACAAAGAAAGTTTGGTTCTGTCTGTCTATTGTTTTTGATGACCTGTCTCATAACTCATACAGACACTTCAGTTTTAACAAACAGCTCATTTGAAGCTCTATTGCATTAGTGCACTGTGTGATGTGAGTGAGTTTCAATAAACCTGAATATTTGCTGTGATGTCTGACAATTACCGAAATCATACACAGGATTTTACAAAGCCCAAACTTATTTACTCCAATAATTAAATGATACAAACTCTTCCTTCAGCTCTCACTGTTTCATGATTATTCCAAATGTCATATTTACATGAGCAAGCACATCAGTTATCAATAATATACTGACAGTGCATCCTCTGGCAAAAAGGCACAGTGCTTACAGGAAGATGGGCATTTATACTATAATATAGTAATATTATTAACTTAAGAGCACATACAGGGTACTACAGGGGTGTGACAGTAGGCAACTTAACTTAGGAAAATAAGTGAAGTAATTATAACTATTATTTATGTGTGCACATTCACATTGTCCACTTTGCAGAAACAGAAAAATTTATAGAAAACAACACAAAAGTTTGACTGGATATAAAGGGCAACTAGGGACTGAGTAAAAAGGTTAACCACTCACTCATCACTCACTCATACGCTTAGGGTTGTGGGAAGGCCTATCTCAGCCAACACTGGGTGACGAAGGAGTACACCCTGAACAGCTTGCCAGACAAATCAAGGGCCAACGCACAGACACACACTCATACCTAGGGGCAAATTGGATCAGCCAATTAGCCTAATGTGCAATATATTATTATTATTATTATTATTATTATTATTATTATTATTATTATTATTAAAAAATAAATAAAATTCTGACTCTGGGCAGTGGTGGTTCAGTGGTTAAGCGTCTGGATCAGTGATCCAAAAGTCAGGGGATTAAGCCCCAGTACCTCCAAGCTGCCATTGTTGGGCCTTTGAGCTGCCATTGTTGGGCCTTTAAGCAAGGCCCTTAATCCTCAATTGCTCAGTTGTATATAAATAAATGTATGCAAATATATAAAACTCATAAAATCTCTTAAAGTTACAATTATGCAATTTGACCCTAGAGTTATTGTTCTATTTTAAATGCAATATGTTGTTGGCAGAACAAAAACAAAATTATCAATTAACTTACAAAAAGATGTGTAAATGTGTGTGTGTGTGTGTGTGTGTGTGTGTGTGTGTGTGTGTGTGTGTGTGACACAGTTAAACTTCCTTGCAGATGAATGGACTTACAATTTTACACATAACGCATGTGTCTTATAGCTGAATGAATTGAGAACAACTAAAAAATATGATTTGCTTTTACCTCATCCACTTCCCTCCTCCTCTTGCAAGCACTCCTTGCAAATAGTGCCCCCAGGTGGTAGTTCTTGCCAAGACACATCAAACCATAAACTCTATACCATACATTAACTATTTCATTGCTAACTTAGATATACAAAGTTAAATCTATCTGTCCAACATGAACAGTAAATAGGTCCCCAATGGCCTCTTTGAAAGAGACTGCATCAGTTACTAGAATGTCCCACTCTGAAATTAATTTCATGACAATTGCTTAATGGGAACTTTGTCAAATACCTCATAGAAGCTGGTACCAATGTTTACTGACTAACAAATAGAAGCATTATACCAAATTTTGGCTTGATTTACCTTAAAGGTACAGTGTGTAAGATTTACTGGTATCTAGCAGTATCTAGTGGTGAAGTTCCAGATTGCAAGCAACTGAAATTTCATTCCCAATCCATCCCTTTCAAACCCTGGATGGTTCTGGGCTACTGTAGAAATACAGTAGTGCAAGATGGCAGCCTCTATAAGAAGGGACCTGATCACCATGTAGGTATAAATAGCTTTCAAGGTTTCAAAAAATAAATAACTTCTTTAATAATTATAGAAATTAGTGAAGATTGGTTAATGAATAATGTTATACTTATTTTCTGTCCCTCACACTATAACAAAGTTGTTGAGAAACACATATCTGGATTTAAAACCGATTTCCTATATACAGTAATTTTATGCCCTGACCTTTGCTGTCCTCTACTGACAAAACTTCTGCTGAACATGTATTTCGATTGGTTTGGTTAAAACCTTTATGACTCATGGTACTTTATATATATGTATAATATAATAATATAATTTTTCAGTGCACATTTCCACTTTTGATCTCGGTCACACATTGCACAATAATAGAAAATAAAAATAAAATCACTTGAGATGCAAAGTTGATATTGTAGAGTCTAATGATGTGAAACAGGAAAATACCAAACACTTATCTCTGAAGAGCACCATGGGAAAAGGAAGGCAGGATGTAAGGGAGGCTTGCCTGTTTGCTTTTCAGAGATAAATTGTATTTTGGGAAAGTAAAAAAAAAAAAAAGTGCTTCTGAATTAAATCAAAAGAAAATCTGTGCCATACTGCAATCACAAAGTGGATTTAAAATATATTCTATAATTTTGCAATCATGCTTGTATTGGTAATTGATAAGCATCTATTAAGCATAGTTTAAAAAAAGTTACCATTTAAAAAAAAAAAATAATAATAATAATCTGATCCTGTGAGGCAGTACACAAGCTCAACATGACATATAAAGAGAAATAAAATGTTCTGTAACAGTGTAGTTGATAGGTGCTGCATATGTACTCAGACACATGCTTAGCAGCACTGACAGTCAAACAAATTCAGGACACACCAAGCCATAACATACCAGACACTACCATCTCTGAACTAAAACTAAAACTGTTAAAGCTAGACAGCGGGTATCCTGTGATTGGTCTGATTACCCTACAGACACCGGGCATGCTTGTTACTTGGCCTACCTTTAAAGCTCTGTATGGTCAACAATATAATCTATAATATAAAATGCAGCTTTTGTCATTTCCAGGCTTATTCCTAACGTGTGTAGAGCCTATTGAGTATATGTGTTTTTTTTTTTTTTTCAAATAGATGATTCATCAAGGGTGCCTTGAATCAATCAGGGTTTTGTGTGATGGATGGATGGATGGACAGTGAAGGAAGATACAATAAGATAAGATAAGATAAGATAAGATAAGATAAGATAAGATAAGATAAGAAAGACCTTAAGGCCACTAAAGCTTCCAGACTGACAGTGTGTCACATTTTTAATGCTGTAAGTGATGAAATCTTCTGCAACAGCCCAAATTCTGTGGAACACATCAAAGTTTGAGCCTTTGACCTGACATCTGAGACCAACATCCTACAGCAAAGCCTTATATCCATAACCTTAGCCCTACATCCTGTACCACAGCCCAGAAAGCTACAGTACACCAGAGCCGAAAAACTGTCAATATACCTACAGCACATCAAGACTGCTATAGACACCCATTAATTATCTTATATTATAGTGGGGAAAGGAAAGAATCCACTTAGCCCTCAATCTAACATCTTACACACACACACACACACACACACACACACACACACACACATACCACCTGTTGTTTTGGAATTTGCCTCATCAATACTAAGCAAGCATGATCAACACAACTTGAATTTATCTGCAGTCCCCCACCACACACACACACACACACACACACACACACACACACACTTCCTGATGCCAGCTAACAAATCTCAACAAGCAATTGTGTAAAAATCAATCTTTCTTAATTCCAGAGAAAAAGAAGAATGGGACAAACCAAGTATAGTTTTGTAAAGTATATGAATTGAACATGACATTTAAAACTACAAATGTCAAAACATCAGCCTGTCTGGTAAGGGTGGTAAATTTCCAATAAGCATGTCAGAACTGTCAGGTCTCCACTCCAGAAACTCTGCGAGAGTATGTCGGACATTGGCCTGGCTTCAGTGTAAGTCGAAAGAGAAAGACGTGTAGCCCTGATTATTCCAGCTGAACTTTTCTCCATGGCAGACTGCCAAGTTTGGTAGGCTTTCTTTCAGGGAAATGATAGATGGGCATTTCCTAAGCTCACTCTGTGCCTGATCTCTCAGCATTCGCTTTAGCCACCCACCTCCAATTCGGCACATCCACCCGCTCAAGCAGCCTTTTCATTAAGAGCTTGTTTTCAAGTGCCACACTGAAGGCAGATCCATATTTCATTATTTCAGCTCCATTCTTCACCATGTCCTTCTTACAGACTCCGACACACCACACACATAACTATGAATGCACCTTTTTTTCCTGCTACACCACATAGCAAGAGACTGATATGAGTCTAAGGTAATCCTATATACTCTAGTATACTCTATAATACCATGACTTGTATCAGTCATTTAAAAAGTTATAGATTCCGTATTATGGCCCTGCGATGGTCCGGGGAGCTGTTGAGGGTGTATCCCGCCTTGTCCAACTGCTGGCTGAGAGAGGCTCCAGCCTCCCCACGACCATATTAGGATTAAACCACTCACTAAATCGTGAGTGATGATATTCCATATTATTCCATACACATACATACACACGCTTGGACACACACTTACATTGACTACATTGACATAATCATCATCTGAGAGAGTTTCCAGCATCTCGCTGACGGATGTTCGGATGAGTTTCAGAGTTAATCCAGACACGCTCCCACTCCTGAAACACAGTGATAAAGACATGACACCTGAATAACCACATGTACACACACTTCGGCACCTGAGCCCCACTCACCCACCCACAGCCTCTGTAGAGGTAGAAAAACACAAGAAAAAAAAAAAGGAGCAGATTGTTCAAGTCATGGTCTGAAACAGAATAATGTACTCATATGAAACCCACTCACGCATCCACAAGAATGAGCATGTCCTTAGGAGAGGCAGCACCCTGAACATACCTGAATAAAATAACACAAAGAACATTTCAGAAACATACATTTAGGTTTAAACACAAAATTAAACTGAACTCACTTTACATTTTGTATCATTTAATGTAGATTACCGCTACAATACTCATTGCTCATTCTGCAGTCCATATTTGTCTGTATGACTTTGCACTTCAAACAATTTAACTCTTATCTGATTTACTAAGGAAACACACTGTACCCAATAATGTGCATTTTTAAATAAAACATGCAAGATCAGCCAAAATGTATTCTAATGGAAATAAAATCACAGCGTAGTTCTAATACATTTACGGCATTTGGCCAACAATGGCATCTTGGTGCTACTGGGATGTGAACCCCTGACCTTTGCATCAGTAAGCCAGAGCCACCTGAGTCACCACTGCCCTAATATTATTGCAAATACTTAATGATAAAATATAATAATAATAATAATAATAATAATAATAATAATAATGATAATTATTATTATTATTATTATTATTATTATTATTATTATTATAATAAAATAGCTGGAAGAACATCTGCTTCAAATATCAGCTGTTATTAATATTCTCAGAGATATTGGAATTTAAAGTGTTTAATGCCTAAGGCATCACAAGCTCACTGCCACAATGTCAGTATCTATCAAAAATGATTAACAATTTGTCAAAACATGTTCTTTTCTCGGATAAATAAACCCTAAAATCTGACCCGGGCCACTCTGATCACACCAGTTTCAGGAATCTGACATGTTTACACTGTGTGGATGATGATGGAGTCTAATACATTAGTACACTGCAGAAAAATATTTCACCTACCGAATAACACCAAATAATAATGGGTTCCTCCGGGGTACAAGTAAACTCAGGTTAGATTTCTATATCACTTTAATTTGCTAGGTTTCCCCAGATGGGGTCAGATATTATAATTATATCTTGCTTAGTTATTTGCCAAACTATTTAATAGTATTCGGGTTGAAAGGGAAGCTAGAGCCTATCTGTTGTCACTGAGCAAAGGCGGGCCAGACCATCACATGGCCAACACACACACACATACACACACACACACACACACACACACACACACACACACACACACACACACATTCATTCATACTCATAATCATACCTAGGGGCAATCTGGAACAGCCATTTGGCCTTATATGCATGTCTGTGGACTGTAGGAGGAACCCAGAGTACCTGGAGGAAACCCATGCAAGCACAAGGAAAACATGCAAACTCCAAAGAAAAACGCCCTCGCCAAGCCGGAAACTCAAACCCAGGACCTTCTAACTATGAGGCTGATGTGCTAACCACTATACCACCACACCACCCATATTATAATATAATAAAGTGAAACATTTCTGAATTTTAACATTTTTTTTCAGCACAAATACTACCTTATTTTGTTAATGAATTGTCCTAACCCATGTAAATACATTAAAAAAAAAATGTTGTCTTAATAAAGAATAGAACCAGATATATTCTAGTGTGATAAGGCCCCGGATTTATGCTTCTATTTTAAAACGGCATTAAAAATAATGATTTTATAATAATGTTGGGGGCATGTGCAAAACAAATTCATACTGTTATACTATACTCTGTATATTTAAAAAAATAAATAAAAAGTATTATCCTTACTCCTGGCTTGTCATACTGACAAAACCAGGATATACAAAGTTTTCTCTCCTGAAGATCTTCGAAAAGCTTCTGATTAAAGTGATAACACTGGGGAATCTGTCTGCCAACATCCCATGTCTCTCATGAAGAAAGATTCATCACATTCCCAATTAGAGTCTGTGTGAATTTACTATTGTTTACTATTGTTCTAGAAATGGTAACATTTAAAAATAAGTGAATTCATACTCATGCCAGTTAATTAATTATTAACTGAACAATCAGGGTTAAATTATCAACAGTGTTTTGGTACAAAATAATGTAATGTTTACATTATATTCTATGTCCATTGAAAAGAAGTTAATTTAGCTATTTGTTTCTGTAGTTTATATCCCATGACTGACTCACACATTGTATGTAAGCAGAGTTTACCTTGTTATTGTGTTTACTGTGTATTGTGAGGCTATCTAGCTAATTTGTGGTTTGCTTCCAGTGTTGTGGTTAACCTTCTGCAGTACATTTGATTATACTGTCTTGTTATTAAGTTGGTGCTTGCAGTAGCGATAACATGATCGAATGCCTGCTGTCGTCAAAGAGGAGTCAGGTGGAAGCAGCAGGTAACATACTAATTAGTTTTACCTATGTGTAATTACTAAAAATCAAAAATATTGGCTTTAACAAAATGGGTGGGGCTGGTGGTGTATTGGTTTGGGTGCTAGGCTCATTACTGAGAGGTCGTGGGTTTGAATCCCTGTTAGACACCCACTGTGCTAAGACCTCTGGGCAAGGTCTTAACCATATGTGTGCCTATGTCCACCCAGCAGTATAAATGGGTACCAGTAAAAAAAAAAATACCGGGAATGTAACCGGCAGTGGATTAGCATCACATCCAGGAATAGATGAACTCCTAGTCGCTTCATGCTACAGAAACAAGGGATAAGCTATGGCCAGATGAGCCAGTAGGCTCGGGTGTAAAAAGCCCAACAGACTTACCTTACCTTAAAGCAAACAGAGGTAGCAGAAGCCATATAAGAACCAGTGCAACTGTTTTTATTGTGAACATTATAATCATCCTGATTAATCTTGTGTAGCCTATGCATTATTGATTTTGAAAAATAAGGGCTTAGGCGCTGATGTAGGAATCTATTTAAAACCTTGACTCATCGCAGACTCACTGTCCTTGGGAATATTAAAATTTACAGCAATATAAGTACGTGGAATTGTTTCCATGTTGTGCAGCCATAACACTCATTCAATAACAACTGTAAAAGTAAAAGTAGGTACCAAGGTCTGCGGCGGACATCATATAGGTCAATTTTACTTGGTGTTTTCCTGGCATCCTTCCATGGAGAGGCTAAATGCAAAAAAAAAAAAAAAAAAAAAAAAAGATTATTGAATGTAAACCCCTTAACAGAAAAAATATAATAAACCACTGTGACACACTGCATTGTGTAACACATGATAATTAATGAGAATAGTTGCTCCTATCTCCAGGATTACACATGTTAACATATTTCCTGCATAATGCTCCACATTAATATGCATAAGATGTAAAAATGAAGCTGAGAATAATTATATATGGAGACTAATCTTAGCATTTAGATTTGGAGATTAATGTCTCTTCAAAACAGCATGCATTAAAATGCAAAATAATTAGTCTCTACAAATGTACTGATGAATTTCTTTTTAGAATTTACATCAGACATACTTACTAAAATGACTTATTTGTAATTTAATTCAATTATAATTCAGGTAATAAAATGAACATAAGCAGATGGAGTTGAGCGATTACTTCAGACTACTGGGCATTAACTTCAACACACTGGCCTCAATAATAAGAAGGTGTGTACGTGTGTGCCTGTGTGTGTGTGTGTGTGTGTGGGTGTGGGTGTGTGTGTGTGTGTGTGTGTGTGCACGTCATAGTAAAGCCCTGTCAGTTTTAATGAGGCTGTGATTAATGAGTCGAGCACTCACTCTCTCACACCTCTACACTCACACACATGCGGGTAGATGCACTCATACACACCCACCCATACACACACACACACACACACACACACACACACACACACACACCAAAATTAGCATATTAGGCAGGCAATTTCTCCATCCCTCTAAAATAACATTTATGTTATTAACAATTTAGACAAAAGGTTTAAAATGGGAACGCACAATTTATATGCATACTTTAAACTAAAGAGCCACTAATGGGGAACCTGAAAGTAATTGAAATAAGCCGAGTGCTTCATCAGTTCTCTACTCCATCATCATTAGAGCATTGGGGACTTGAGGGCTCTCTGCTAAGCTGATACCACATAGTTTAATAGCAACATGTCAGTGTTATTTTTTGCCAGAACATGGTTAGAAGTTAGACATGGTGAAAGTGTGTTTGGTCCTCATGGTGGTTGGTAGTGATATTGGATGGGAGGCTAAAAACTAACATCTGTTAATAGCTTGACAAGTATCCTGTTTAAGCAGTGCATTCATTATATCACAAGGTTTTATGGATGGTATAACACTTACATGACAGTTATATAGCTGCAGAGAAATTTGTTAGTTTGCTTAAGAATTTAAAATCCATCATTATTTTCTTAGCTTCTTTTTAGAGTGTAAACCTTTGCCAAGCCCTAAAAAAGTAGTACACAGCACCATCAATGATGATGATGATGATGATGATGATGATGATGATGATCATGATTAGTTTCACATGTGCAAAGTGACCCAACAAATCATGTTGAAAGATATCAGCCCAAATGTAAGCCTTATATGGACAGTTCTTTGTAAACACTTAACATAATTACTGATAGGCTGCATGAATCTACAGTTTTGGCTAGAAAGAATTTAGCCACTGTCTCATTGTATACTTATTTGTATAACATTCTCTTGCATTCAGTCCAGGCCAGCTTCTTACTCGCATATGTCAAAATGTAATACAACTTCTTCAACATGTCTTATTACGCATGGTTATGCTGTGAATGATGTCCAGGTTCTGTACACTGTGTAAGATCATAACCAAGAAAACTGGAAGAATCTACAGCATATCATTGCCCAGGAAAGATTTTTTTATTCAAAGTTTCTTTTATATATAGTCAATTAAACTGTTGAAAAAAAAAAGAAAAAAAGAGGACTGTAACATTCCTGTTTTCATTAATGCATTAAATGGGGTGTATTGCATTAAGAGTTGTGCATGGATCATGCACTGCTTTCCACATGCATTTTCTTTGAATTCACTGAACACAGACTAAACCAACTCCTAGTTTCTCCTTCATTAAATGTCTCTCAGCTTCTAAATGGGCCCCTATATGAAGAAGTCCTGTATACATTCAATTCAATTCAATTTAAATTCAATTTTATTTGTATAGCGCTTTTTACAGTTGACATTGCTGCAAAGCAGCTTTACATAGTAAAAGTAATTTAAAGATGATTTTAAACATCTTCTACAACCCCCTACACATCCCTAATGAGCAAGCCCGCGTCGACAGTATGATGCTGTCATCACACACGCGCACACACACGCACACACACACACACACACACACACACACACACACAAGGCATATGCACATAAAAAGAAGCATTACCAGGGTAGTAACGAGCTAGTCCTGTAGCGCTGCCAAACACTTGCCAGTGTAATGTCGGGTCTTCCTCCTTGTTCTTCTTAAATACATCCTCCAGTGCTTCAGTCCAGTTCAATTCATTTAATACAATGGTGGCTAGACACAAAAAAAGATCATAAAAGATAAACTTTAGGATGTAATGTATTTTGCTTTGCACACATTCTTAAAGAAATTTATGTAGAAATTGTTTCATATTGTCATGTCTGCATTGGAATTCACACAGTCCTGAGAACTTACTGGAGCCTACAAACATGGCCTAGAAATCCGAACACAGTGTTACATTCAGTCTTAGCCTCTCATCACACTCAGACGAAAGGTCATAAAGTCAGAAGTGCAACATGAAATTTTTAGATGCCCTCAGCAGACACACATCATTACGTACTACTTCCATTCCAGGTTCTTACTCTTTCCAACATGTTCCCACTCATTTCTTAGCGTGCATGATTACCCATGCACCACGTCCAGCGCATTTCTACTCCATTCTACTAGAACGAGTCAGATTCCACAAATTGCTTACCACTCTCTTTACAGTGCACATTCTGTTCTTATAAATATCTGTTAAGCAAGTTTGTTGTCATTACTACATTCTTATCAAGTTTTTACTGCATAATAATTCGACCATATCTCTATAACCTGTTATTTTTAGCATGTCCACAAATTCAACTGGGTCTACTGTGTCCATGAAGACCATAACCATCCTTATCGGTTTCTACTGGATTCTCAATATGTTGTACTGTGTCCATCAAATTATTTGAAGATGTAGTGGATGGAGTTTTACCTGAATACTGATATGTAAAAATATAACGTAATGCTTAGTGAAGCCTTTATTTTGTTTTCATATCCTCTTGTTTTAATTTACTTCTTTTTTTTTTTTATATTTATTCTGTCCTTAAACTGTTGCTTGCTGCCAAATAAATACATTTCATAGATTACATCTAACTCCTGGTTATTGTCTCACTTTGCCATTCTAATGGATTCAGCACTAGAGGAAAGTTGGCAAGGTGCCATTTTGGCTCAAGGATGGTACATAGCAGAGCATCAGCAACATCTGAGAGAATCGACAACAAACTCAACCAGCTCTCCAACACCACTAAACATGCTTTCACATCCCACCAAGACCCCGTTGGACCACTAAGCTTGTTTGTTTTCATCCTAAACAGCGTTTATGAGAAACTTCACAGTGTTATTAAGGTTTGTTTACTTTAGTGTTCCCTTCATTTTGCTGGCAGGGAGAGTGTTTCTGACCATCAGAAAACTGCCCACTTTCTCACTTCACTCACCAATAAAAGCCCTCAAGTGGGTAACAGCAGTCTGAAAGTGAGACAACAAGCCCTTATCATCATATGAATGATTTACCCAGCTGTTTACACATGTCTCTGAATATTCTCTGCAGGGCAAATAAATCATTGAACAATTCCTATTGATCAAACGGGGAAAAAGAAATAGATTTACAGCAGAGCACATGGTTGACTTTTACACTCTTGAAGCAGGAAGTGGATGGAATGAACTTTATTTGATCTGGGTGCAAACCTTGAGGTACTCATGGAGCTGTTGTGCAGAGATGATCGCATTTCCAATCAGAGACATGGCCGTTCGCCTCAACAACCTAATTCACCATCATAAAACTTATCAAGTGGGAGTCAACTCCATATCAGTGATGGGACATCATGAATCCATGCAGATTGTATGAGTCAAGCTTAATCTCACAGAGTGTGGATAAAGAAGAAGGAAGAGGTTCTGTTATGGTATCCCGCTCTCCCAGAAAATAGGTACATTATAAAACAGACATCCTTTATTCAAAGATGCAGGGTACAAATGGATGTAAAAGCAGAAACAAGTTTATTGCAAACACCAAGGCAGACAAATCCAAAGCATTAAGTAAATAAAACGGCTTGCAAAAGTATTCACCCCTTGCCAATTTCTTATTTTCTAAATAGATTCTTCTTGAATTTGAAATGAAATATCATAAACATTTTTTTTAAAAGGGTATTCAGATCTGGAGCTACCAATTACCTTCAGAAGTCACATTTAAAAATATGGCCCACCTGTGAGCAATTTAATTGTCATATTATCTCAGTATATACACACTGGTTCCGAAAGGCCCCAGTGTCTGCAACACCACTAACAAAGTTGTGTAAAAGTACAATCTGGGTCAGGTTCTAAAAAAATCTGAAACTTTGAAAATCCAGTGCCGCACCATTAAATCCATCATCACAAAATAGAAAGAATATAGTACCACAACAAACTTGCCTAAAGAGCGCTGATCACCAAAACTTACAAACCAGGCAAGGAGGGCATTAATCAAAGAGGCAACAAAGAGACCAAAGGTAACCGTGGAGGAGCTAGAAAGCTCCAAAGTGGAGACTGCTGTACCCGTCGCTGTGTATGGGTTACTCTAAGCTGTAACCTCCACAGAACTGGGCTTTATGGAAGAAAAAATTAAATAAAATAAAATAAATAATCATGTTTAGAGTTTACCAAAAAGCATGTGGGTGATCCCCTACACATGTGAACGAAGATGCTGAGACCAAAATTGAACTTTTTGTCCAACACGGAAGCACTGTGGGGACTATCAAAGAGGTCAGAAATTGAGGGAAAAATGGATTGAGCTAAATAAAGGAAAATTCTTGAGAAAGACAAATTATGGAAAACAGTTTTGCTTTGAAGAATGGGCAACTTGTTTGCAAGCCACAAAAAAAGATTATTAGAGGCAAGGGCAGATCCTTTGAACCTAAAACACAAATTTAAACCAGTGGATCTAACCAGAGACCAGAAGGCTTGGTAATGTTTTGAAACAAAACACAGAGCATATACTTTGCAGTGTAATTGTGGATGCTAGAGTCCTTAAATACTGTGGCTGTGATCTGAAACAGGTGCTGTGAATTAGAAGTCTGGTGCCTATGAACTGTGATGTGAGTACTGGGAATTGCAGTCCTCAGCAGCCATATGTGAGTCCTGGGTGCAACTGGGAGCAGACATGGCATTGGGTCACAAAAGTTGCAAAGTTTAAGGAGTATAATGGCCATTTTCTTTACATTTGTGGTACAGGTAACTATGAAATACCACACAGTACGGTTGCAGAGCATTGTCAAACAGCCGGTGAGTTTGGAGAGAGCTATTTCAGCCTGCATTGTCTCTGGGGCTTTCTCTGAGGCTTTGCTGATCAGCATGGTAATAAAGTCACAGCAGAGCACCTGTAAAATTGGAAATGACCACAGGACCACATGTTAATTTAATCATGTCCAGAGAATATGAAAATGTAAAAATTCAGACGGGGGACATGGGACTCACAAAGACTTTCCTGAAGCTAGTGGGGTGTGTGTGTGTGTGTGTTTGTGTGTGGGTGTGTGTTTGTTTGTGTGTGTTTGTGTGTGTTTGTGTGTGTGTTTGTG
>JAQMYF010000004.1:21333372-21346084 GCA_030014195.1 Neosilurus mollespiculum
ACAGCATATGGCACATTTAAGCTGGTTGGAGCATGCAGTTTATATTTTCTCAGATAGAAAGCATGTGAACTGTACCTCAAGTGCTTTTGCTCGCTTCTTTAAAAAGTTCTCAATATTCCGTGATGCATTATGCACTAGCCTTCCAGCATGGTTTGTTTCCACAGTATAATATTTCTGATTTTTCATAAAGATCTGCAATGACAATAGAAAACACAAGAATGCATTTAATCAGAAAATGATATATTTTTACAGAACCCTGATGTTGAACATCGCCCCATGAAACCCATTACTTTTCATGTGCCATCAGGCTAGAAGTGTTTATCTTTCAAGCTTGTAAGTGGGATGGCTGTGACATGTTGTTGTTCCAGCATCGTTTTGTGAAGGAACTAGCACCAATACTCAAATATTCTTACAATGGTCTTAAGGCAACAATTTACCAGGGAAGTGGGGGGGGGGGGGGGTAAATAAAGAAATAAACTGACAGGTGCTTCTGTGAACTGCATGCATAATATATACCACTGACAAGAACAAAGTGTGGAAAAGTTTTAAAACAATGTGCCTTACAATGTGGATGGAAATGTAAAAAGAAATGTAGATTTTTTATTTGAGTCACAATCTACACTTTTTTTTCTTCCCTAATTTAGTCGTATCCAATTCCCACCCATCAAGTACTGCCTTCCCTATCACACAACCACCACCGACCAGGGAGGGGCGTATGCATGCACATGCTCCCTGCGTGACATGCAGTGCTGCCAACTGGCTCTTTACAAACTGCTGTGCATGTGCATTGATGACGCCATCCCTCCCTCCCGTCAGCCAATTAGCTCCCGTGCACTCCCTGTTGCAGATGGCTGTGGCATCAACCCGAATTCGAACTGGTGATTTCCAATAATCTACATTTTTTATGAGTATGAATGCCTGGTTATGTGTAGAAGAATGTGTAGTAATAAGTACTGGTAGTCAAAAAAAAATAAAAATCCTTACCTCTATCAGGTTTTTTTCTCCACTGGCTGTTTCAACTAAGGTCATCAGCTCCTGCTGCATCTTATCCACCCACTCTTTTATGCTGCAAAGAAAGACGTATTACATAATCAGTATTTGTAAAAAGTTGCAAAACCACACAAGAACCCACAGACATCATCCTGATATTGTAGTACAGGGATTCACATAAGTGTTTGAGGTCTTTTGTGTAGTACAGAAACATTACGATGAACAAAGTATTTATGAATTTCTTGATTTAGCACAACACCCAACGGATATACACTGTAAATATTCAGAATCAAAAAGCTTAAAGAACACAATAAGAACTTAAAAAAATGAAAGCTAAAGGGCACATCTGCATAATCCAGTTTCTGGTGATATATGTGAGTAATGTGCCATCCAGTATGAAGGGTGAAATCCAGGGCAGGAATTATGAGACTAAAAGCTTTCCTGAACTGAAATCCTTTTTTTTTTCTTTTATATGTATGTTGAACACAAGAAAAAATTCCTAGTTACTGACTGTGAACGGTAATAGAGTTCATGCAATTAGTTGTACTGTTTATTATCTGTGCCACTTATCCTCTTTAGCCAATCCCAGCCAACTACACCTTGAACAGGTCATCAATCCATGATGAAATTATAGGGCCAACACACAGACAAACAACCTTTCACAAAAAAACAAAAAAAACAAACAAACACACTCACACATAAGGGTAATTTATACCAGATAATTAGCCTAATGTAATTGTCATTAGACTGTGGAATGAAACCAAAGCACCTGGAGGAAACCCATGCAAACATGGGGAGAACATGCAAACTCCACACAGGGATCAAACCGAGGACCTTCTTGCATTGATGTGAAAATGTGTCGCTTCCTGTAGCTGCTCGCATCAGATTTAAAGCCCAAAAAGCTTGACTAGTTCCTCCCTTTATCAGGTTAGAAGGAAAACATGCATCTAAATTCTACTCTGTTCTGGCACAGAGAAGGTGAAATTAACTTCCCCTAGATATCTGGACAGCTCAGTCACTGGAAGTCTTCAAATCACGACTGAAGTACTTTTTTAATATACTATTTTAATCCCACAAGGTAAATTAGGCTCCGTATTTAACCCATTCAAAGGGAGCACACACAATTGGAGCAGTGGGTAGACACATTGTGGTGCCCATAGAGCAGTTGGGGGTCCGCTGTGAAGGTGGAAAAAGATAAGAGTGCTATTCAATAAACTACACATTTTGCCTGCTGGTTTGGGAATCGGACCAGCGATCTTTCAGTCAAACATGGGAAGAGGATGCAAAGACCTTTCAGTCAAGCATGGAGAGAAAACGCCCAAGGCTGGAACTCGAACCCAGGATCTTCTTGCCTTGAGGCAGACATGCCAACCACTTCACCACAGTTCTGCCCTAGTATTAGCTTAAAAAAATCATGTATACCATCAGACCAAACTCTGTTGGCCGGATTTTTTTGTGTCCGAGTACACCAGAATCAGAATGTATTCACTGATAGTGGCTTCAAAGCAATTATGCAAATCACACAGGATGAGGGAGTTTGCTAAATGGCATAAATGTTAATGTAAATGACCAGTTTTCCCAAGCCACTACTATATACACATTCTCACAAAGAACAGTCCAAATAACATATTCCCAGGCTTCTCCACTCTTGCATGGAAAGTGGTGAACAGGGATCAAAACCTGAGTCTCAGAGTTTTATGGGTTTATTTCTATACTGCACTGCAATCTATTCGGGGACAAAATGTTGTCTTCCAGCTAAGCATCACCCTCTAGATTTATAAAATGGGAAAAAAAATTGTGCGTAATCTCTCTCTCTCTCTCTCTCTCTCTCTCTCTCTCTCTCTCTCTCTCTCACACACACACACACACACACACACACACACAAACACACTGTGCTTTTTGGTTGATGTATTGATGCTGATGGCGGAGAGGCTGTTCTTTACATCAAAGTGCCAGAGAGGCAAAAGTTCAACAGACCCATTCAAACACATCTGATTGGCTCTGGCACTGTCTGTGAAGGCCAAGACCTCCGTCTGAACAGCAGAATAGGGAACACACACATGGATTGTGCTCAAAATATCAATATGAAAGTGTCTCTAAATTAAATTCTGGATGCCAGCATAGATAACTGAATCCATTTAATTTAAACCGAGCACACTTATTGGATTTGGCTCCCATCACCCTGGTTTTTTTTTGCCCTCTATTGTTCCCAGTATATTGCGAATAAACTCAAATTATGTGAATATTTTTATTATATGGAAAGTTGTATGGACCACATGCAAGGTTTCTATAATAAAAGTTTAATTTCCTTATGCAAATACAATCTCAGTCAAGCTGTCTTTAACGTTAAATACACATTAATAAGCATGGCAGTAGATATGAGGCGTGATTATGTTGTGATCATGATATGCCTTTCGCTACATTCAATGAGCGACTATTTATACCTGCTATAACGTTAAGGGATTAATATAAAAATTACTATCAACATTCAGGCCCTGTAATAGACTGGTGTCCTGTTCAGGATGTATCCGGCTTCTTGCCAGAAGTCAGCTGGGATTGGATCCAACTTATAGATAATGGATGGATGGAACATTCTGTCAACACTGAGTGCTTTAAGTTAAGTGAATTTGTTAAATTATTTCTCATAATTAAAATACTGGCTGTGTCCAAAACTTCATACTGGTGTACTACTCACTGCACACTAATGCCATAGTGCCAAGAATACACTGTGTACTGCATGTTACTCCCCACCATGGTATACAATATACAATCCTTAAAAGTGTGGACGCTGTGTAAAATGTAAATAAAATCAAACAGCAATGACTTGAATGTGCCATAAACCCATGTTTTATTCACAATGGAACTTAGAAACCACATCAAATGTTTAAACTGAGGAAAATGTACCATTTACAGAACAAAATAAGGTCAGTTTGAATTTGATGGCAGCAACACATCTCAAAAAAGTTGGCACAGGGGCAACAGAAAGCTGGAAACGTAAGTAGTACTAAAAAGAAACAGCTGGAGGAACATTTTGCAACTTATTTGGTTAACTGGCAACAGGTCAGCAACATGACTGGGTATAAAAAGAACATCTGGGCAGAGGTTCAACCAATCTGCAATGGGAAATAAAATAAAATAAAATAACTGAACACAGGTAACCACTTCTGCATCATTTTTTTTTTCTTGTGGGCTGAAACCTATCATGTCTTCATTTTTTTTATTTGTTTTGACCATCTGTGAACTATTACATTCATTTAACATGCTTTGTGGTTGTGAGCTTTTTGTTGTAATCACCATTCCTTCCTATACAAGCAGTGTGTTTATGATTAAATTACTAAAGCACAAAGAGCACAACTTTTTAAATATATATAACCTTCCCTTTTGCTTACAAAGTACACCAAACTGATATATTTCAATCTGTACTATTCATTCTTTTATTTGGCAAACTGCCTAATCCTATTAGCTGACACTGGGGGAAGGTGGGTTACATCCTGAATAGCTCGCAGACCATGGCAGGGCCAACACATACAAACATTCACACTCACATTCACACCTACAGGCAATTTGGAACAGCCAATAGCCTGATGTGCATGTTATTTGACTGTGGAGGGAAACCGGAGGAAACTCATGCAAGCACGGGGCGAATATGCAAACTCCATACAGAAACACCGGAGCTCGGGACTTGAACCCAGGACGTTTTTGCTGTGAGCCTAACATGCTAACCACTACAGCACCCTGTCACCACAATCTGTACTAAAATATACAATTTTTTTATTTTTAATTTTTATTATTATTATTTTTTTTTTGCTTTTTTGTTTTTTGTTTTAATTTGTCGGTACATGCCCCTGACCATGACTGAAACAGGTCTGAGTGAGGTCCACCCCCCACTGTCTCACAAAATCCTGTGGGAAATGCTGCACAGACATGGAGCATACATACTAACCAGTTTTAGGTTCAAACTGGGAATCTACAAGACTACCTGATAATATAAGATAAGAAAGTCTTGATTTAATGATGCACACAAGTGGAAATGTAGTCATTTTTATGGATGATTAATTTACTTAATTGTGAGTCATACAATCGCAGTATCACACAAGTTAAAATTCTGAGAAGCAAATAATATGCAATAGAATATTCATTTAAACCTACACAATTTGTTTTTTGTTTTTTTTTCATTAAAAACCAACACCTTCCTCCACAAGATAATGGCACACCTTCAGGACTCCATAGAAAAACAAACAGGCATGTGACAAATAGCAAAGATCAAAAGAAATGTGTGAAAATGTCTCTGATGGAGCAAACACAGGCGTCCTGTCATTGTCTCACCGGTCCTCAGGAAGCTCTGAAGCACCACACGGGCATGTCAATGCTGGAGGTCTGCCATGGTCAGACTGTGCCAATGTGTATTGTGGCGAAGGTATATTTAAAATCAAGCCTCTGTAGCACTGCACACAATAATTCTACATATGCAGAATGTAATTTGATGAGTACAAATAAAGCTGCTACTCACCCCCAAAATGCATTGCAAGGGCTGAATATTTCTGCAGGCCCTGGTATTTTTGCAGGCTTGTTTTCTAGACAGTTTTGTCTCACGCTACACCATCTTGATCCAATTAGTATCAATTACTAGCTGGCAAACAGCAAGCCTTTTTCCCAGACTATTTTTGGAACCACCAACGATCCACTTCCTTTCTTAGTCCGCTTTAATAGCAAGGAGGAGCGTTTCCTTTTGTTCTGACTACAATCTTTTTTGTTTCAGTGTGAAGAAGATGAAAACACAACTGACTTTGACACACATGCAAGCCCCTTTCCAGACCCTCTATGTGTCTACTTAAAGCCAAACCACTCAAAGCTTTATTGTTGTTTGTGTTTTATCTTGAGCCAGTCTTCATTGCTCCTTCCTCAAAACTAGCAGCAGGCATTTTGGGAAAAGGCTTTTTATGTGCAAACACACTGACCATAATGAATTTAATCCAGTATGCGTATGGTTTTACACACACAAACAAACGCCAAAGTCCATTCAACATTGTGTCTTTTTTTCCGAGCTCTATAATAAACTATTTAATCCTTTTACAACCTGAGGATTACAGCTTAGATAAGGGAGCACAAGATTTGTTTGGCTCTTTTTAATAGCCTGACAATTATGTAGCAGCTGCTGCTCAACATATAAATAGATTGATAGATAGATAGAGCGTTGGATAGATATATGGATCAATACATTGTTCGCCTGATAGCCAGATAAATTAATTCATTCATTTTCTGAACCGCTAAATTCTAACTAGAGTTTTGCAGGGAGGCTGGCGCCCATCTCGGCCAACTGTGGACGATAGCAGAGTACACCCTGGACAGCTTGCCAGAACTAGATAGATAAATAAAACACAGTGTGAATCATCACTATAAAGGGGGTTCGATCCCACGACCTCTCAATCTTGAGCTCAGCAACCTAACTACTACACGTTCAGCCCCATCTATAGGCAGGCACAGTGGTATAGTCATTAAGACATCCAGCTTACAGCAAGAAGGTCCTCGATTTGAGTCCCAGGATCAGATATTTCTGTATGGAGTTGCATGTTCTCCCTGTGCTTATGTGGGTTTGCTCCGAGCGAGGTCTGAAAACTATGGACAACAGTTCCCTCAAAATCCACTTTTAAATATTATCACTTTTAGCATTTAAATTAAAAAAAAAAAAAAAAAAAAAAAAAAAAAAAAAAAAAAAAAAAAGATCATATTCAATTATAAACAACCCCATTCTAATGTTTGAATTTAAGATGAGGTCAGAAATCAATATTTGGTGGAACAACCCTGACATTTTAATTGCAGCTTTCATGCATCTTGGCTCCACCAGTTTTTCACGCAGCTCTTGGGTAATTTATGCCACTCCCAAAGCAAAAATTCAATCATCTCAGCTTTGTTTGATGGCTTATGACCATCCATCTTCCTTTAGATCGCATTACAATGACACTACTGACCAGGATGATCATCAACTTCTTCGAATGTCACTAAGCAACCATAGGATGAAGACGGTAGCTGGGGATAAGTGCAAAGCAAGCACGAGTCGAAATGGGTTTCTTCAAGCATGGTGAAAATCAAACAAAATTATAAAAAGCCCTCCATAAATAAGAAACCAGATGAAGTTTTTTTAAGGACCGGACATTCTTCTTCGGCTTTTCCCTTCATCTGTTCGCCTATTGGTTAGACAGCGACCTGAAGAGACCTATAAGCCACAGTGTCTTGCACCATTTGTGAAATAAGATACTAGATCATTGATGATACGGAGGTAAAAAACACATGAATTAACCAAAGTATTAGTTTATCCTGCAAGAAAACTGCACTGACAAGGTTCCCTGACTCTAAGGATTTAACTTTTCCTGCAGAACAGTACTACATGCTACACAACAAGGTCAATCAAGGTGTGGATGAAGGACCAGAAGATCTAGACCCTATCATTGCCAGCCCAATATCCAGACCTGTACCCAAGTGAAAACCTCTGGCATGTGATCAAGACGAAGACGGATGATCATACGCCAACAAACAAAGCAGAGCCGATTAAATTTTTGTGCCAGGAGTGACATAAAGTCACCCCAGAGCAACGCAAAAGACTGGTGGAGAGCATGCCAAGACACTTGAAAGCTGTAATAAAAGTATCAGGGTAATTTCACCAAGTACTGATTTCTGAAGTCCATTAGTTCAACCATTGTGCTGTTTAAACTGAATATGATCAGCATTTCTTTGCATTATTCATCATTTTCTGTGGTGACAGTGAGACTACTTTTTTATGTGGAATTTTGGGAAAATGTCAATAGTTTATAGAAAGTCAAAAGTGTCCATGTTCCTCCAACACGTACTTAATATAAAAGCAGAGCTCTGGAATGTTTGCATTTATTTTCAGTAAAGAAACAGACATAATATAACTTACTGTATTGTCAATGGTATTTAAAAAACTTATTTCTCCTCAAGAAGAAAAACCATTGACTAAACAAGGAAATTTTCCCCAAGGTGCAACTGCACTCAGGGCCAATGGCAGCTGCGTGCGCTGATTGGGCACGTGAGCACAGATATGACAAGTTCGAGCTCATAGCTTTACGACATTTGCATTTATAGAGCTTCACATTTGCATGTTCTACCATGCTTGTGTGGGTTTCCTTTGGGTACACCAGTTTCCTCCCACAGTCCAAAAACATGCACAGTAGGCTGACTGGTGATTCCAAATTGCCCCTCCATATGAAAATGAGTGTGAATGGTTGTATGTGTGTTGGCCCTGCAATGGCCTCGTGAGCTGTACAGGGTGTACTCTGCCTTTGCCCAGAATTGGCTGAGATGGGCGCCAGCCTCCCCGCGACCCTAATTTGGATTAAGCGGCTTAGAATTATGAATGAATGAATGAATGAATGGAGCTCTGCTATAAATAGTAAAACCCAAGAAACTTAACATTTTGAAGTGGTCTCTTATTTTTTTCCCCCATGGCTTCATATATATTTGTTAACAAGAAAGGCTCAATTTATATTAGAACAAATAAAAGATGACACCCAAAAACAAACAAAAAAATTCATAATATACACATGCACACACTTTTAATGCCTCCAGGAAAGAAGAAAGGCAGACCCCACCTACGTCTGTCTAAAGATATCAGATAAACCCATCAATCATTGCTTGCCACTCTATTTAAAGCATATGCATGGTGGTCTGGGAAAAGTCTTTGGGTTTTCTCAGGATTAAACACGTTTTGACAAAATTGAGTTTTACTTCCACTAATAGACTTTGACATCTGTGGAACATGAAAATTGTTTTATTTATGATATTCGTACTATTCCGTGGCTGTCAGAATGCAAATATAAGGTTTTGTTTAGATTTTTGGATTGTTACATGCCATAGTGTAGAACACATCAAGCTAATCAGTTCACTTTGTAATCAGATAGCTACTGGTAAAATGTTTGCAATCCTCCTGTGCTATCACATCACCATCAAAACCGAAAAGAGCACTTACATACACTGTTCCCTCGCAAGTGCGCGCGCACACACACACACACACACACACACACACACACACACACACACACACACACACAGCTTTTCAGTTAGCCTGACCACCAACATCTGTGTCTACCTGTGTGTTCTGTCCTTAACCAGCTGGGCTGGAAGATGTGGGACTGAATTTTCTGGCAGTTTATCAGGGGAATAATTACCTGATCCAGCCGGGGCATCCCTGAGGACTTCCTCTCTCATCTCACTTTAATAATAGATCATTACAGAGCAGAAGTCAGAACTAGCATCCGTACCTGCAACAAGCAAGACTAACAACGTGCAGTTGCAACCTAGGAAACATGCTGAGCTACAGCCAGCCAAAGGCATATAAAAGACCATGTTTATTAATGACCCTTAGTCCCAGACATCTCTAGGGGGCTCACAAAGGCAGATTCAATGCAGCAATTCCCCTTTTTCTTTCTTTTTTCACACATTGTGTTTTCTCCTCAGCCTCACCCTAAGTAAATTAAAGACACCATCACACGGACAAAATGCAGGCTGCTATTGATCGGAGCCATTAGTGATGTTATCACACGTATTATTCTCATTCATCAGCTCTTTCCAACCTTCTCACTTTCTCTCTCTCTCTCTCTCTCCCTCTCTCACTCTCTCTCTCTCTCTCACTCTCACTCTCTCCTCTCCTCTCTTACACATGCTCTCCCTGTTGACCTGAATGGTAGTCAGAACATCTGGATGTGCAGAGAAAATACATGTAGGACAATGACAAAGCCCATTCAGTTTTATTTGTATTATCTTATGTTTATCGATAAAAACTCTCTCACTTACTTATTTGCCAAATCGTTTAATCCAAATGGGTAACAGGGAGGCTAGAGCCTATCTCAGCCAACAGTGGGTGAAGATGCGTAATGTGCATGTCTTTGGACTGCAGGAGGAAACCAGAGTACATGAGTTCATGAAGGAAACCCACGCAAGCATAGGGAGAACATGCCCACAGAAACACCTGAGCCTGGTTCTTCTTGCTGTGAGGTGGACATACTAAGCACTACTCCACTGTGCTGCCTCAATAAAACTGATTAAGTGAAAGGTTTGATCCAGTCAAACCAGGGCTCCTATTTTTTTTGCATAAACTGGTTTGTTATAAATCAAGCAGGACTCACCCCGAACAGGTCACTAGATCATTGTAAGGCTAACATGGACACAAATATCCATTCGCACTCACATTGACACCTATAGGCAATTTAGAGTACAAAGTTGACATAATGTGGATGTCTGTGAATTATGGGAGGAAACTGAAGTATGTGGAAGAAATCCAGGAGGGAAAATGCAAACTCCATACAGAAAGGTGTCCGCCAGTCACAGGACTTAAACCCAGGACCATCTCATTGTGAGGCAGGAGTGCTAACCACTGTGGTACCGTGATACCACTATTAATATTATTGCAAACAAATTATGCATTCATTCATTCATTCATTTGCTGAATTTCTGCTACTGGGGTTGCAGGAAGTCCGAAGCCTATCCCAGCCGACTCCGGGCAAAGGCGGAGTACACCCTGAACAGCTTGCCAGTCCACCGCAGGGCCAACACACACAGCCATTCACACTTACACTCACAGCTAGGGCAATTTGAAACAGACTGTGGGAGGAAACCAGAATAACTGGAGGAAATACATGCAGGTACAAGGGAGAACATGCAAACTCCACACAGAAACGCCCTCGCCGAGCCCAGGACTCGAACCCAGGACCTTCTTACATTTAGGCCGACAAATTATCTATGGGAAAATGACATGATAATAAGGAAATTAGAGAAGAAGGAAAAACTGTCATTGCCAACCATTCTGAAAAAACCCAGGTTAAATTGGCCAACTCCCAGCAACCAGAACTCAGCAGATCTGATCAGCCGAGGAATTTTTCAGCTTCCTGATTGTTGAATCCTTCGGTCAAGAAATGTTTCCTTACCACAACATTGCAAAAGTACTTCCATCCTCCAGCGGTTAGCTGTGTTTTGGACACCCTGTAGCTGCTCAAACCAGGGTGGATTTTTTCAGCTATTCTAACCACTATCCCTGTACCATTTCATCTGTTCAATTACATCATGCAGACTGCTATAGATTTATAAGTGGGGGATGGACAATACAGCAAAAAAAAAAAAAAAAGTGCAATTATACTGCAACTAGAACTTTGCAAAAACTAGAAGTAGATATACTTTCTTTGTACTTATTTTTAATATTGTTTTTGAAGGACATGAAATAAAACCATATAATGATAAATGCAGTTTTTAAACTGTGCTCACTGTGCTCTGATACATACTGTGAATCACAGAGATGCCTACAAGTATCATGATGTGAGGTTTATCGCCAGTAAGCCTTTCCAGTTGGTATAGAATTTAGATTTGAGATCATTTAGCAAATATGATCAATGTGCATGTTCTTGGTGGTATTCTTAGTCCTTGGGCTCAGGATCTGGCATGAGGATTTGTTGTTGTGGATAAGGGCATTTGCTATGCTGTAATTGTGAATGTAAATGTAATTGTACCCCATACAAGGATAAACACAGTTGGGTACTTAGGGTGTATTAAAGGGATTATATCACTGGGATACTTCTAAAAATTCTGAACACTTTGATCTATTTATGAAGGTGCTATAAATAAAGATGACCCAGCATTCTTCTTCTTCTTCTTCTTCTTCTTCTTATTGTTATTATTATTATTATTATTATTATTATTATTATTATAATTATTACTATCATCATCATCATCATCATCATCATCATCATTATTATTACTATAATAATAATAATAATAATAATAATAATAATAATAATAATAATAATAATAATTATTATTATTATTATTATTATTATTACTACTATTATTATTATTATTATTATTATTATTATTATTATCATTATTATTGTTGCTGTTGTTGTTGTTAATAATAATAATAATAATAATAATAATAATAATAATGATGATGATAATAATAATATTAATAATAATAATAATGATGATGATGATGAGGATGATGATGATGATGATGATATTATCATCATCATCATCATCATCATTATTATTATTATTATTATTTTATTATTATTAAATAATAATAATAATAATAATAATAATAATAATAATAATAATCATAATAATAATAGCAGTAGTAGTAGTAATAATAACTGATAATAACAGAGGAGTCCACACACTGAGCCCAAGACTGTCCTTTGAATACCAATCAACAGTTAGACCAGACAAAGCCGCACTTTTCCCAGTGTGAACCCAGCAGCACTACATCATGCCCCGGTACTCACATGAGCTGTGTGGGGAACTGCGAGGCGCGCGAGCCGAGAAGCGCCGAGCACGCGAGCACAACGAGCAGCGGAGTAAAGGGCGATCCCGGGCTCAGTCCGCGCGCCATGTCGCTCCACTCATCCAGCGCCGCACTTCTCTCTGCAGATAACGCTCCTCCCTGCTTGTTAAGCGGATTAGCCGGGCATCAGGTTCAAATCAGATCGTGTCCAGTTCTAGGCGCTCATGTTAAATGGCCCGCCGGTTACCGGGAGCGTAAACCCCGTGTGACGCGAAAACCGTCTGTCCGTCACGTCTTGCCGTCACGCGCAACCGACGGTCATTCGTCTGCCCCCTTCTAAGACCCGACAAAACTCTTTAAGAGTGTGGCGGGAAAAGTGATCGATGGGGTGGACGGATCGAGTCGGTGTGTGTGTGTGTGTGTGTGTGTGGTGTATGT
>JAQMYF010000004.1:21398774-21423701 GCA_030014195.1 Neosilurus mollespiculum
ATATATATATATATATATATATATATATATATATATATATATATATATATATACACACACACACACACACACATATACTATTAACTTTACTATAATAAATACTTAGATAATTATTTGAATGACCAAACATATAAATAATTGGTGAAGAAATTGTGCCAATTATGTCATAATATACATCAAATAATAAAAATATATTTCATTGTCAGATTAATATTTGGCTCTTTGCATGATTACACCACACAGGATATACAAGAGACCACCAGACTATAGTTATTGTGTTTCAATAAGACAGGTTGCACCTGCAGGATGCTCTTATCAATGTCACTTGATCTAGACCATGTGATTCAAATTTTATGGACATGTAGGCTTGATTAATATAAGGGTGGGGTTACGTTCTCCATGTGACTGATCTTTCACTGTTCTTATAATTTTTCAAATGTGAAAGTGACTACAAAATATCAGTTACTTATGTGATTTGTTGGACTCGATAACCTTTATCTGCAGGCACTGGGAATGTGAAATGTTTGCTTATATAAAAAAAGCAAAACGAATTGCTTGTTAAAAATAATAATAATAAATAATAAAAAATATTGTAATAAAAAAAACAAAGTATTGCAGAATATGTAAGAAATATGAAACATTACATTTCTTATGAAACAAAACTGAGAAACAGGTTTTTTAAGCCACAATTAAAAAAAATAATAATAATCATGCCCATGTTGATCAAGGTAGTGAGTCAAGAAATTGAATTACAAACTTACCTTCGCTGTCTGACATAGCTCCTTGTAGGTCATCCATAATGAAGGCAGTATCCCTATCATAGCCACGTGTTCGGGATTCTTCTCTCATGTGCTGCTGTACCTCTGGCAAAGAGTGACTGGAACCAAACTGGTCCCGAGAATCAGCAGAGATGGGTGGTAGTGGACCTGCAGATGCCCTTGCCATACCCATAGGTTGCCCAACTGGGCTCAGTGGACTCTCTTCTTCTGAGTTCTGTGCCACAATGGGAATACGGCCCCTGCTTTGGCTGATGGGTAAACTTGTTGGTTTTACCCTTGCTATTCCAAATTGGGAATCTATGCCTTCACCCTCTGACTTTAATCTTAGAGACGAATTAGAAAGGTCTCTTTTAATAGACAAGTCAAGTCCATATACAGAGGAAGGCCTGGAAGTAGGTCTTGATCGGGAGCTGCTGGGATAAGTTCCATCATCTGGGAGGGATGATCTCAAGTTTGCCCCAAGGTTGAGGGCATGACCAAGATTCAGTGATTGAGCCAGGCTGGTGCTAAGCGTAGAGCCTAGGTATTTCTGTTGTTCAGCTAGATTCTTCCTAAGGCCAAAAGTGATTTCATCCTGAAGAAGCCTTGCTCTGCTGGACAGTCCTCCCATTGCTGATCCAGTGGAAGATAAAAAACCGCTGTAATCAGGTTCCAGGTCCCGGCTCTCTTGTATAGGGGAAAACTTTGTAATTTTCGGATCGATGAGAGTTCTTTTATTCTTTAACTGTTTCTGGTAAAGGACTGAGGCTGAAAGCTGCTTAGCAGCTTGCTTTTCTAGGGTAAGTCTTCCAATGCTGTATTTTTCAGATTTAGGGAAATGTCTAAAACTGTCAGCGTGGAGGTAGTGAGGAAGACCTGCGAGTTGCTCCAGACTGTCTGTGCCCCTCCGGAACTCTTGCTTGATTTGTTGTTTTAGCAGCTTTAACTCATATGGCTCCTCCATTGAGTCCTCCTCTGGCTTACCATATGAATGTAATCTTGAGGAGGCCTGTAGGGGTCCAATGAAATCAGTCACATCTGCTGTTCGACGGACATCAGCAACACGAAGAAGCCGATCACTCTTGCTGATATCTTTATCAGGAATAGTGAAGCTTGAGCCCAAGCCTCTAGACCCCTTGGTTAGCTCACCTATGTCATCAATCATGACATAGTTTCTGACATTGTGATGGTCAATGTCTGCATAGAAGGACTCTGCTGAAATGCTGGACATGGGACTGCTGGCCATACTGCCTCTTTCCTCAAGCCCAATCCTCAGGTCTAGATTATTGTATTTACTTGCAAGATGTGAGACCCCATAGGTACTCTCTGTAGATGTGGGAACAATTAGGAGAGGCTGATTCCGTATAACCTCATAATTAGTGGTTATCTTTGGCTCCAGGTCAGACAAAGTAGTTTGTCGTGTTTTCTGTTGCATTAAAAGAAGTTGTGAGGCATGATCATAACCTGTTTGTTGTGACTGCTGGCTAAGTGTGGGCACTGACGAGTATATTGACTGGGTCTGATAGGGAGACACCTGTTGATGATGATAAAGTGATGGTTGTTGGTACAAAGTTTGCTGGGAATAGTGACTTGGGGAATCACTTTGGGAGGCATACTGATAATGAGAGTATTCCAGCTGTGCATACTGAGAATCAGCTTCAGTCTGTGGTGGAATGAACTGATTAAATTCTGACTGAGGGGCAGTTCTTGGTCGTTCCATTCCATGACTATTACCCCGTGTCTCTCTGTTGTTGCTAACCTCACTATCAGACATATAGTCACGCTCCTCTGCCACACCCTGTAAATATGCCCTCTCCCTCTTCTCTCTTTCTTTTAATAAAGCCTCCTTTCTTCTGTTAATACCCATTTCGAGATACCTCAGCTTAGCATCTATCTCCTTCTCTTCCTCATCCAGTTCTGCTTGCTTTTTGCGGAGTTTGGAAGACTCTCTTTCAATCAAATCCAACTCTTTGTCAATATCTTGCAGGATTTTTGCTCTAGCCATGGTTGTATTTCTACACATTCTTCTTCGGGATGAACCAGTACTGTATCCCAAGGAGCCAATAATAGTGTCCTCTTCTGGTGGTGGATGGGGAAGGGTACGCTTTATTTTTTTGTGAGAGCCCACTGGAGTACTGCTCTGTGAACCTTTGCTCTGAAGATTAAAAAAAAAAAAAAAAAAGATCTTCATTTAGACATAGTTAAACATATTTGTAATATTTTAGGTAAGCTTTTCACTGATGAGAGCTTAGTTGAACTTTGCATTTTATTCAAAAGAAAATATTTCACAATAATTGTTTGGAAAATCTGGCATGATTAACCTCCCTTAGCAAAAAGTAGTATACTTGAAGTTTATTTTATTAAGTATACTTGAAAAATATACTTAATAAAATAAACTTCAAGTATTGGTGTACTTAGAGTTTTCTTTATACTATTCAGTATAAACCGAGTATACTTCACTATACTATTCTGAAATACATAAAACATAGTATATAATAAGTAAACTTCAAGTATACTGTGTCAGTTTTAGTATAAATTTTAGTATACTTGTAGTACACTTGAATAAAATAATTTTTGCTAAGGGCTGGTTCAATTTTAAAAACTAAAAGTAATAATGCAGACTGATATGACTAAAATTACTTACCGAACAGGAATCAGAGTACTGGTACATAATTCTGTCATCAGTTGTGGGACTCAAGGATTTGGGATCAGATAAAGAGCGTTGTGAGGTCTTCAATGATCTCGGGCTACTCGGGTGTCTAGGTGGTTCAGCTGTTAGCATTTTCTTAGTGGCCTTTCCTGGTGACAAAGGTGAGACTGGGGAGTACAGTACCTTTGGAGACTTGGGTACTGAAGAAATGCTAATGCCATCTGCTTTTAGGTGAGCACTTACACCAACTTCGATGGGAGTTGAATGTTTCTTATCTTTGTCAGATGTAAAATCAGAGTCACTTCCTATATATCCACCTCTCTGTATGTCAAATGTAGTATCTACTTGAGCTCGGACAGGTGACCTCTTTAAAGTTCCAGAATGATCTGTCTGAACTGAGATCTCTGCCACAGTTTGGATTGCTATGCTGGAAACTTTGGAGCCTTTAAGCCTTTCTCCATCTGCATATTTGCTGGAGCGAGACCTGCGCCTGCTTCTAACAGGGACATCCCATTCCTCTTGATCCTCATCATCAGTTTGCACACAACTATCTACACCTTTCTTACTTCTCCTTCTCCTTCCAGAGTAAGTTCTTTCCAATTCTTCCTCATCATCTGTCTGAACACAATTGCTGCCTACTTTTTTACTACCTAATCCTACATTTTGTTCAGTGACTTGCTTGGCTGTGGCAGGCAGCTTCTCTGAGTTCTGTTTTTGTTCCATTGTTTCTTTAAGATCGCCTTCTGATTTGGGTAAGTTCACATCATGCTGCAGTAAATCACCAGATGGAGCAGTATGCAAAGCTTGGCTATTTGGTGAGAAAGTGACTTTTGACAATATACTGTCATCCTTCACTGGCCAGTACTGCCCATTATCCCCTTTGCAGTAGTGGGAATCCAAGACAATACCAGAGCTAGTGTTTTGAGATATGCCATCAAAACCATAGGGATATAATTTCTGTTCCTGTAACTGTTGCTGTAGTTGCTGCTGTAGCAATTGTATTTGCTCAAGCTGTAGCTGCTGCTGGGCAAATGTCTCCTGTTGAAGAATGAGATGAGCCTTACGTTCCTCTTCTTGTTGCATTAGGAGCTGTTGTTTTATGCTCTGCAATTCCTCTAATTCCTTTTGAAGAATTAGCTGTTCCTGTTCACGATATCGTTGTATCTCCTGCCTCTCCCATTCAAGCTCCTCAGCCAGGCACAGCTGCTTCAATTTTTCTAATTGCAAAAACTCATGTTCAGCTTGATATTGTTGACTCTTGCTGTCATCAAATGCAGGGAATTTCGGGGAGACAAGAGCATCCAGAGAGGCTGCAATGACTTCCAGGGTAGCGTCAGAGTATAGTTCTGGGAAGGCTGATATTGAGGGAAGCAGGTTAGCAATGGCAGAAGGCAATATATCCTTGGATGGATCAGTTTCTAAGAATAGTGGTTGGTTGCATTCAGTGGAATTAATTTGATCATATGGTGATGTCTGGATCTGTGCTGAAAAAGACTCCGTTTTAGTGGCGAGACTTTGACATGTTGTACTGAATATTGAGCCCGGCTGAGTAGTAATTGGAAATGTGGATGGAATGGGTGGAGCAGCAGATGAGTACACGACTCCCTTTGATGATTTAAGTACAACATTATTTCCTGAGGAAATTCTTTGGGGTCGAGAGTGAGTAGTGGTTATCCCAGAAAGAGACATTGTGCCTTTCTTTGAGTAATCAAGGGCTTCATCTGTAGTGGATGGAAATATACACTTTAGTCCAGTAAATTAACCAGTTTCCCCTGAACTAACATGCATTATTAATATTTATATTTATGTTGTCATATGTTTGCTTGTTTGTCTATTTACATTGGCTTCCAAAAATATTCATACCCCTTGAGCTTTTCAACATTTTTCACGTTACAACCAGAAATGTAAACGTATTTTACTGGGATTTTATGTGATAGACTAGCACAAAGTGGCACATAATTGTGAAGTGGTACATGGTTTTCAAATTACCTTGTTGTGGAAAGATGATGAATTAGGTTTCATGGTAATGGTTGATGTAAATAATGTACAATAATCACATTCTTTGAAAGCTCTTGCGGGCCTGAATTTGACACATATGGGTTAAATCAAAGCATTACTAATGTGTCAAAGAGGCCCAAACAAATTTCAGACCTAAATCCAATTAAGAATCTGTGGCAAGACTTGAAAATTGCTGATCACAGACACTCTCCATCCAATCTGACAGTTTCAAATTTCAAATTTATTTGTCACATACAAAATCGTACACAGTACAATATGTAATGAAATGCTTGTTACGACTGTCCTATATTTAAAGAAGAATAATAAAAAAAACAGAAAAAAAAATTAATAACAATAACTATTTGAAGGACGTCAATAGTTAAAAGTCGAACATAAATATAAAAATATACAATATAAATGTAGTGATGATAAATAAATAATGTGTAAAGTGTCGGTGCAGTATGCACACAAAGATGTCCAGTGAGTGTGGTTGTTGTGTGCGTGTGTAAGTTTCAGCTATTTTGCAAAGAATGGGACATCTCTAGATGTGCCCAGAAATGCTTCCACACTTTTCAGATTTTTTTTTTACAAAAAATTTTGAAAGTCATGTATCCTTCTTCTTCCATTTTAGAATTATGCACCACTTTGTGCTTGACTATCACATAAGATCCCAATAAAACAAATTTACATTTGTTGTTGCAACATGACAAAAAGTTCAAGGGGTACAAATACTTCTGCAAGCCACTGTATTTATTTATTTATTTATGAAAATGACTGCAAAGAGGAAACCAGAGCGCATGCAGAAATCACTTTTGTCATACTAGCATGATGCAAAGCCAAAACACTGAGGGAGAACACGAAGGCACATGCATGCATCTGTATAAAAAAAAGAAAAAGAACAAATGAATGTAAATAATTAGAGCCTGTTCACATATTAAAAAAGCCCCCCAAAAAATTGGCAGCATGACACAAAAATTAAAAATACCCCATTTTTTAAACAAAAAAAGAAGGAAAAAAAAAAAAAAAACATGCGCGGTAATACTGACCTTTTGACATTTTTGAGGATGTCAAATCAATTGCCATCTCTGGTGCATCATTTTGGCTGGCAGATCCATTTTTGGTGAACATAGCAGTTTGTGTGAACTTACTGCCGATTTCTAATGTTTTTATATTACTGAGATCTTCAACTCTCAGGGTTGTGGTATTCGACTGATCATAATTTCTTAATCCAAACTGTTTATCTGTTGTGGTCCCTGGAGGCTGTGTTCTGCATCTTCCTGTGAATGGAAGTCTGTACAGGATGTCACAACACACTGTTTGCCTCCCTGCTGTCAGATCTATAGGTGTTACATCCTCTTCAACAACACTTGTAACTACTCCAGTGGATGTAGTAACAGCCAACATAGTTTTCTTTGGCTTCGATATTGTGAGATCAATAGCTCCAGCTGCAGAAGGTTCAGTATGAATGAGTACACTGGAAGGTGTGAAGATTATTGGGGTCGTTGTAAGAGGTAAATACGAAGGTGCTGGGGTTTCAGCAGGCCCACATGACAGGTTAATGGGGATCTCTGTATTGGTTGTTGGTTTTGGTTGTGAATTTACTGGTGTGTAAACTATTTGTGCCATAGGTTCAAATGGTTTGTACGTTTTAAATGGCAGAGATGTTGAATTAACACTTTGTAAATTGGGTGGGGTGTCAACTGCAATGTTATTGTTGTATGTGAATGTTGCAGTGCATGTAACAACAGTGATATTGTCTGTCTCAACAGAGAGTGTTGTAGCAGGAGCTATCCCAGCACTTAGGTTTATAATTTCTGGCTGTATAGCAGTTATCTGTCGACTGCTTGGATCAGTTAAGAAAGACTGTAGACTTGACTCAGGGGCTGACAGATCCATTCCCTTGTCAGTCATTGAAACACTGACCTTTAATGTTGTGAGATCTATAACATCATCAATACAATGTGTTTTTCCACTTTGTTTAGGGGTTGCGTGTTTGTATCTTGGATCTGAAATGGGTTCTAGAGGTAGTCTTTCTTGAACAACTGATACTGTAGTAGTTCTCTGGACTTCAGTCGTGACAACTTGGGCTAAAAATTTTGGTAATGCATACTGGTCCTGTTCAGCTGTTGCAATTTTGGAGTACAGCTGGTTCATGCTGGCCAACACTTTACCAGTTCCTCTTATTTCTTGACTCTCAGCTGATTTCTTTAATTGAGTAAATGTTACTGGTGCAGTGGGAATATATGCTGATGTAGACATTGATGGCACCATTTGCTGTGATTGAAACTCTATTTGATGCTGTTGAATCTGGTCCGAGGATGGAAAATTTGTGGATTTAGCCTCTTCTTCCATTTCCGACATTTGTACAGCATGATTATTTGTGGACAATGGGAGTTTGGTTATTGTTATAGGAGCTGGATAAACCATTTGACTTATTTGTCCCTCATTCCCTTGCATGCTATCATGTGAAACTGAAGGTTCATTTAAAGATGTTGGAGTAATATCCACTGTAAAGTCTAAAGATGCTGACTCTGCAGGTATTTCTTGTATTAATACTGATGCGGGTACCACTGACTGATAATTGGTTTGTGGGGTTGAAATATGAGTGGCAGAAATTTCCGTAGCTGAGATAACTGTAGACAACTTTGTTTTTGGGTCTATGGTCATGGCTGGAGTTTCAGAAACAACTGATACTGTAAACACTGTATCTGATGATGTTAAAGAAACCCCAGCAGGATATAACGTTGTGTTCATGGGTGATAGAGAAAAAATTGAGTTTTCCTCATAAATTGTGCTTTTGTTTGGTACTACTGCATTTGTCTCCATTTGTGGCACAAATGCAGGGCTTGCTGTTAATGAATATGGTTCTGAATACACACTTGATGCTGGCACTTGGGTCACTGTAGACCCAGTGCTCATTTTTGGTTCTATACTAACATCCAGAATTTCCTTCACAACTGGTGATGTTACAGTGGGTATGGAAACCACTGTTGGTGGAGGATATATTGTTTTGATCATAGGTGGTTCAGAGAAAATGGATTTTCCCTCATAAGTTTCCTTTTTGATTGGTTGTATAACTGACTCTAATTGGGGTACAAACGCAAGGCTTGTTGTGACTGAATATGGTACTGAGAATATATTTGAAGTTGTAGCTGAAATTCCTGATAGGACTGTACTGAATTTGGGTTCTATCACCTTGGGAATTTCAGCCAGAACGTTTGGGTCTGTGGATACAGTGGATATGGAATCCACTGTTGGTGATAATGTGGCTACAGGTGGAAAAGTGTAAATGTTTGTTTCCTCATGTATTTTGATTGGTTGTGCAACTGTTTCTGGTTGGGGCACAGAAGCAAGGCTTGAATGTTGTACTGAAACTGCATTTGATGCTGAAGCAACTGTCACATTTGTTGTCGAAGTCATAATAGATCCATTCTGCATTGCTTTTTGATTTGCATCTATAGCACAATCCTTAATTTGTCCTTGACTAATTGGTGCTGACAAAATTGGAGCAGATATTACTTTTGGTGGGGTCGCTACTCCTGATTGTGAAACAGTGGTTGCACTCATCACAGATGAAGAAGACATTGCGGATACCATAGCAAGACCCTGATGCTTAAGAGTTGGTAGAGATGGTCTTCGTACTGGAGCTTGGGTTGTAACACCTTCCACTGGTGATCCTGGTTCTGATGGCAAGGTTATAACTACATATGTCTCAAGTGTTTTAGCAAATCTAGGTGATAAGGGAGATTTTGGAGATGAAATATTGTGTTTATTATCAGTTGGGGCAGTCAAGGACAATGTAAGGGCCTTGGGAGGTTCTCTTGTTCTTGGTAAAGTTGCAGCATGGCCAACTTTGGCAACTGCAGATTCAGAAATCACTTGTGGTTTTACATTTTCTCTTGATTTCTGACTGAACACTAAGCTTCCTGATACACAATATGGCTTAGGTGGGACTGGGGGAGGTGACTTGTGTATGGTGGATGCAACTTGGCTCACTGATGGCTTAGGTGTTTGCCTGGTTATACCTTTGACAAACTCAGTAGTAGTGGCTACCACTGACTGTTTATTAGAAGATGTATTAGATAAACTATCAAGTGATAGGGCTGGTGGTGAGGCTGCAGGTGGTGGTGGGAATTCAATGACTGGCTTATCTGTTCTTTCTCTGTAGAAAGTTTCTACTTTAGGTTCAAGTTGTGGTGACACAGAGATTAAGTCTTTAGCCAAGCTAGTTTCCAGTCTCACAAGAGGAGAGACAACAGGACTTATAGCAGGGGATGCACTCACAACAGGTAAACTTCTAACTTGTTGAACAGAGCTTGCTGTTGTATCAGTAATGATATCCCATGTTTCTTCTTCTTGAATCACAGGTTTATTTTCAACACTTGGCATAATGATAGCAGTACTTTGTCCTGTCTGAAGAGCAGGAGTCACAATTTGTGAGCCATCTATTGCAGATTGAAAATCTCCTATCTTTGGACTTGTGTCCATTAGTATTGACTGAGCCTGGAGAGAAGATGAAGTTGCAAATACTACAGTAGTGTTTTTGGTTGGAAACATATTTGTGGCAGCATGCTCAACAGACCGAAAGGTTTGTAAAACTGTATCAGGGATCTCAGGGGATGCTGTTGCTTCCACAAATGATTTGTCTGCTTCTAGACAAGGAATAGGCATTTTAATAGCAGGGGAGATATTAACTGAAGCACTTGATTTTGTTGACTCTGAAATGGTTAAGCAAATATCATGGGATGAGGAAGGAACAAATGGTGCAAAAGGTATACTTGGGACTATAGTGAGACTGTCTGTTGAATGGCATGTTGATACTGCAGTTGAGGCAGAAATATGGGCTTTTTCTATATTTGAGGTACTTGTTGAAGCTGGAGTGTATGATAGAGTAGATATCACACCTGTACTATGAATTGGATACGTTGAAGATAAAGACATTAGATCAGGCATTTCAATAATATATGGAAGAGGCTGTAGAATAGTGGTGGGAGATGTATTTTCTCTTCCAGTTCCACTTCTAGGAGTGGGATCTAAAGTTGGAGTTGCGTATGCAGTCGGAGCTTGTGACACATGAGCCGGTGTAGTTGTGGAACAGGAGAAATAAGAGTTTGTAGATAATACTGACACTGGACTTATTGCTTGATTTGAGACAGAAAATGTACTTTGCTCAAGTGTGGACACTGAAGTTGATGTAGATTTTCCTTTAAAGCTAGAATATTCTACCATGTTTGTTGATTCTAGAATTGTTTTTGAAAGTACATTCTGTGAAATTGAATCAAGCTGTGATACTCCATCCTCTATAGTAACAATAATTGCATCTGAGGCAGTCTTTGAGGTAAAATCTGATTTAGGAGCCTGTGGTTGTTTAGAAATTAAAACATCAGCTGGCCTAGTAACTTGGGTTTGGTCTGGAATCACTGATGATTCTGAAACAGTTTCTGCTAGGGACGAAGTAAGTGTTGGCTTTGGAGCTAATGGTGGTTTAATAACAGACACACTAGGTAGACTTGGAGCTTTTGAGAGTTGTATGGTTTGTTGGGTAGATGCAGGAACTTCAGAGGGGCAAACAATTTCTTCAATAGAAATGTTACTTAAAGGAGTAGGTTGCACTAAATCCTGAGGAGCTGGTTTTGATACTAATTGAGCCATTGAAATTATAACTTTTGCAGAATCAGATTCAAGAGTTGTTGAACTTTGAGCAACACTGGTTTTTGGTGAAATGGAGGCTTGCACTGCAGTCTGGTTTGTAAGGGATGCGGAAATTGCAGTTGAATCCAAGGATGCATTCATTGGAGATAAAGGAGGTACTTGTGAATCCCAAGCAGAAGCAGGTGACACCTGTTCAAGTGCTGATTTTGATACTAGAACTTCACACAAAACAGATGTGGCCTCAGGCTCTACTGACTCTGCCGTACTGTGCCCTATGTCTACTGAAGTTTCTGCAAATTCTAAAGCTCCCTCTGTTCCGTTATTGGATTTAGCAATATCATTTAATATAACTATTTCGTGTTTTTGTGTGATGCTTTCTTCATCCTCAGCCTCTTCTTCACCAGATGAACACTGAGTAATTTTCAGGTCAGGAATAGGATAAAGAATGTTTTTAACAGGCTGAGCTTGTGGAGGTGTTAGCTCAGCCCCATAGGGCCCCATAGCCTCCATAACCTCAATAGGTTCAGTTGAAAATTCATACTTGTCATTGTCCTCTTCTCCACTTGAGGGAATTTGTATTACTTCAGCAGAATCACACAAAGGCTCAGATGAAGACAAAGGGGACACAGGTGATAGAGGAGTTGATTGCGTAGAACTTGTTCCTGGTGTCACTTCTTTTTCCCTATTCAGCAGTTCATCAGATGCAGTTTCAGCATACCACTGCCAATTGTCATCTTGCTGTTTTGTAAACTCATAATCTTCTGATATATTCACATAACAAGAATCAGTCACAACAGTCATAGAAGAATCCCTGTGAGGAGCTGATTTGTTTACCTGTGCATGTTCAGTCATTTGGTCTTTAAGGATGAGATCTCTATTTTTCTGGATCTCCTCATAAACCTCCTCGGGTGTTCTAAGCTTTCTTACTGTGTCTGGAACAGACATATTAGTTAAGTATTCATCTACAGCAGTATTATGATCAATTGCTGAAGCCTGTGCTGGTTCTTCTACTAGTGAGTCATAAACGTAGTCCTCTATTAGCATGCCTCCATACAGTGGCTCAATATCTGGCGGAGTGATTTTCTTTGTCATAGCTTTGAGCTCTTGAGCTTTCTGCATAAATTCTTCATAGGCCTCATCAGCACTCTTTAATTGTTTCTTACCAACACCATGCATTACATCCTTTGGTGGAAGTTGGGAGCTAAAAACATTTTCTTGTTCTGACTCTGTACTTGGTGATATGTTTGAGTAAGAAAATGTCTCTTTTGTTTTTATTTCCGAAACTTGCAATACTTGATCAGTTTGGGAAATGCACTTTATCTGAGAGTATTCATTTGGTGGATGGTCTACCAATTTGTCTTTTTCTTTGTTGGATGTTTTATAAGTCTTTTTGAACTGCCTCTGCTCAGTTCCCCTCTGAATGTCCTGTTCTATGAGCTGATCTCCTTCCTCCAGTATCTCTTCCTCCCCAGAGGAGTCTGCTATAGCTTGAATTGGTTGACCTTGCCTATGTTTAACTTTTCGTTGTTGCTTGCCCTCTAAACTGTCCTTTTTGTGACATGGACTGCTATCACTTTCTTCGCCAAGCGAGGACAGTGATGTAGGGGATGTGGAATCTGATGTGATGTGGGATGCTTTTATACTGGAAGATATACCGTCTTTAAACATGTCTTCAGATAAACTCTCTTCTGAATTCGGACTAATAGGAACATTCTGTTGTGCAGAAATAGCTAGTGTGCTGTTAAGGTCTGTGTCTTTTTCCTTTTGATTATCATTAAGGGGAAAGGTTTTTACTGTTTTATAGACAGGACTGGCTTGCACTTCTTGGCCTTCTTGTTCCTGAGACAAGAGGCAACCCTCAGCACTTTTTTCAGGAACATTAATTTGCTGTATGATTCTTTTAGCTTCATGGACACTAACTACAGTATCTGCATCACTGACGTCATGAAGAATCTGCTGGTCTTTTTCTCTGGTTTGTTTTATGATGTAAAGTTGATGATCACTTGGTGATAATTCCTCATCTTCCCTTGTTTTCTGTGTTTCTGTGAACTCTTCATCTTCAGAATCAGAAGACAGCTTTGTACATACTGCTTCTTTAATATGAGCCAGTTCCATTGCAGTTTCCTTTAGAAGAGTTTCACTAGCCTTCTGAATTTCTTTAAGCTCTTCCTCAGAAGAACTGTATGATTCAGGTGAAACTGGAAATATATTATGTCCCTGTGCATTGTTTTTATCATTCACATTCAAGTTGTTTGTATTGTCCTCTGATTCTGGTAGTACAATGCTTTCACACTCACAGGGTGTAGTAGGAGTAATCATTAACTGAATTACATGCTCTGTATTCTGGATAAGATTATCTGGAAATGCAGAATCCTTTGCAAATTGTGCGGTCTATAAAAAAAAGAAAGAAGAAGTTAATATTAATTCATAAATAATATCATGAGTAAATAGGTTTTCTAAAAAAAAAAAAATTTATTAATTGTAATATTTTTGTGGACAATACCATAGATGTAAATTCATAAGTCTCCTTAAATTCAAGTGAGGCTTTATCAGTCAGAGGCTTTATTATGTTTGGAGAGTCTATTGCCTTTATTGGTTCATCTTTTGCACTGTCCATAAATTGTACAGTTTCACTTTTTAACTCAATTGTTTTGGTGACAGTTTCGGTAGGTGATGCTTTTGATTCTATCCGGAGCATCACTGCTTCCTGAGAACTGACATACTGTGTGGATTCTTCTGTACTCCAGTTCTTCTCTTTGACAAGAATGTTTGGAGGTATACATTTCAATCCATCTGTTTTGTCAGCAGCTTCAATCAGTGTATCATCTTTTTTCTTCATAGACTCAGAAACAGCAGCAACAGATTTCACAGGTTGTACTTTTGAGGCCTCTGTTTGTTCCTCATTTGTTGGTTTGAGGACAGTAGAAGTTTCATCGGAGTAAACATCTTCTGATACTTTCATTGCTTGGGCTTTGGGTGAATCAGATCCAGATGTAGGTAATGGACTCGGAATTTGTCCCATGTCTCCAAGATTAACAGATAGGACTCTGTGAGTCTGGCAGTTCAAGCATAGCCACTCTCCCTATATAAATAAAAAAAGGACAATGGATTTAGTATCATTCTAATGTAAAAATATTGGCTTTGTATTTACATTTGTAAATGATAAAAACTTCAATCAAATGTAGATATAAGTTTTGAAAACTCTTACAGATTATATTTGTCATGTCTATGCATGTACTATGCAAAGTCGCTAGCAAATCATTGACTCTTATTACACAATAGTGAAAACACTGCCTAAAAAAATCAACAACCAAAAAATTAATAAATAAATAAAATACAAATTAAAACCACACCTACTTCTGGAGAGTTAATAAATAGCTAGAAATCTAGGTACCAGTTTAAATATATAGTGCTATGCTGAGCCATTTAAGTGAAAATATCTAACAGTCATGTGATAAGTTCAAATTAGCAGCTGGCTGATAAAAGCTAATGTCACACACTGCTGTGTGGACAACATTATTTTCTCTCAGGTGCAGTTAGACACTCAATAACAAGTTTCAGGAACATACAGGTTTAAATTTCCATTTTCTGAAGTGTCCTTTGCACTGTTCACTGTCTGAACCTTGAGCCCATTAGGCAGTTAATTATTACTGTTATTTCTGAAAGTAACAGGGTATTCAATAATTTATCCCTAGTTTAAAGGTGGATCGATACAATTCAATTTAGCTACAAAGTATCTGATGACACAATAGCACAGTGCAGACGTTGAATAGGCTATCTTTCTTAATAAGCTCCAAACACAAAACAACAAGGGCTGGTTCACAGATAATCATATAATGAACAAAGTCCAATAATTGCTTCATTTTTTTTACATCAATTCAAATTCAAATCTATTCGATGGCATTACAAATGGCAAAGAAACAATTTTATTTAATGGACAACTTGGTGATCATTAAGACACAGTTCACCAGACACAGTTAGTCATCAGAATAACATGACCAGTGAATTCTTGGCCATTTTATCAGTTTGTTCCTACCAGGCTTGTGCAAAGTTCCGAATTGATTTGAGAATGTCTCCCAAATTCCAATTCAATTCCATGAATTCGAATAGAATTTAAATTGAGGTTGCAAACAGGAAGTAGAATTGCAATTCAAATTAAAATTGAAGGAAGGAGAATTGAAATTCCATGAAATTCCAATTGATAATTTTGGTGTATTCTAGAATCATGCTTTACAGTGTATTCCATACATGACTGTTTTACATATTTCATACAAATATTATTACTATGAAAGTCATGTACACATTATATTTCATTCATTCCTTCATTTTCTGAACCGCTTAATCCTAATTAGGGTCGCGTGGAGGCTGGTGCCCATCTCAGCTGACTCTGGGCGAGGGCAGAGTACACCCTTGACAGCTCGCCAGGCCATCAGCAATGGTTCTTTTACATGTCTCTCACCATAGACCGTAACTGGCCATTTATAACCCAGTTAGCTGCACTGGGGAAAAGCGGAGCCGTTGATAGTGGGGCTTGAACCCCCGACCTTGGAATCGGTAATCCAGCACCTTACCACCACTGCCCCACTGCCCCCTACCAATTAATTAAGTTCATTTAATTTTGATATATTATAACTTTCAAATTATGGAAAATGGTGGAAAAGAACATAATTTCCCAGAATTCTTTACTTTATCCAAGTATTCAAAATGGTTTCTAAGCCATTTCAGGACATTTGTTTAAAAGCCTCTCTGTTGACAAATTTGATGGTCAGAGCTAGTTTCCAGAAAAAAAAGATCCCAAGTTTGTGATAATGGCAACATGGAAAAGTATAATAGACCTAAAATGCCATCTGTACTAGATCATTTTGGTGAGATAATTCCGACAAGAACACCAGGAATCCACCGAGCCATCTCCATGTACTGCAATACTCCAATCCTGTTACTTGGCTATAAGGTATTTCTCTGAATTGCAATGAATTTAATTCCACTTCCTGTAATTCCAATTCAAATGCCAATTCAACATCCTGTGGGGGTGAAGCCAATTCAATTCAAATTCCAATTCTTCAAATGAGTTGAACTGAAATTCCAAATTCGGAAACAAGCCTGGTTCCTACATCTCGAATTTCAGGGCATCATCTTATATATATGCACTGCACCACGTCAAAGAGCATTTCAAATATTCAAATAAGAAAATAAAAGAATCATGTCTAATAGCCTAAATAACACTGTGTGATTTCTGTATTTACAGTCTGTGTGAATTTTGTAATGATTATTTGTAATGAGAAAGCTGAGCAGGGAAAAGAGGGGGACCATGTAACCATCTCCTGATAAGGAATGCAAACAAGATATTAACTAGTAATTAGAGGAGCATGAGTTATCTGACACAATCGCTGATGCTTATCTCAATTGCACTGTATGTACTAAGTTACTGAAATGGCAGAGACTGGTGAACATTGAAACATAGAAAAGTGTAGACTTATACAGACCAGAAATATGTGCCGATAATTCCTCTAAATCACTTTGGATATAACACTTTTAATTCTGATTTTTACTTTAATAAGTAGTACTATAATATAGATCTGATGTGCACTATAAATACAAACAGTACCTCTGACAAACAAGAATTATGGTTAAAGTAAACCAGCTATCAAGTCAACACAAAACGTTACTTATTCGTTCTTTCATTCGTTGTCTAAGCCGCTTAATCCTAATTAGGGTTGCAGGGAGCCTGGCTCTTATGTCAGCCGACTCTGGGCGAAAGCAGGGTACACCGTGGACAGCTTGCCAGACCACTGCAGGGCCAAAATACATGCACTGAGTGCCCGAAAGAAACTCACGCAAGCACAAGGAGAACATGCAAACTCCACACAGAAGTGCCCCAGAATCGCACCCAGGCCTTCTTGCTGTGAGGCAGACATGCTAACCACTGTGCCACCTTGCCACCCCAACCTTTAACTCTGTTTTCTCAATTAAATACTTTTTCAATTACTTGTAGAATAATGTTTGCGCCTGGCAAATTTATATATGATGTCGGAGCGTAGCTGGACATAACGTCTGACGTCATTTCATCACAACGTTATAAATGTGACCAGAAAATTATTTTAAATTTGCTGGAACCTGTAAGCAGCAGAGTCTAGGTTCTTAATGTGGACTAGTCGTTTTCACATGGATTGACTTAGTCGCTTAATGATATACACAATCACCCACAAATTGAGAGGGAATTGAAGGAATCAAAATGTTGTATGTTAACAGTTCAACTAGCAGTTAGAGCAGAGATGTTAAATACTGTTGTCTGTAAGGGTTTTCCCTCCCTCCAACAGAAAATAAATAAATAAATAAAAAATAAACTACACTAGGTGATTTTGTTTTACCTCAATTTTAGTGGAAGGAAGGGAGACCTTTTTACACTTGAACCTCTATGACACATTATTGGACACCCCTGAAATGCTGCTGTTAAATCTTTGGAAAAAACAGTTGTTAAATTGTAATTTAAAAAGCTTCAAATGTACAGCTGGAGTTCTGTGTTTCTTTCTTTATTTCTATCTATCTATCTATCTATCTATCTATCTATCTATCTATCTATCTATCTATCTATCTATCTATCGGAAGTGCATTGTACAACATGATGTCTCTATTTTGGAGGTCTCCCTTAGTTGATTATTTTCATTTTCAAACAATTCAAATCTACTTGCCACATCTCTATTCCTGTCTTTTTTTAATTAAAAAAACAATCAAAGATAGAAGTAGAGATCCCTCACTGGCTATATGAGCTGAATATACTCACACATTAAACTATATTGAGATTTTTCATGAAGAAAACAGTGGCATTGTCAACACTGGTTGAAATTCAAACACACATTTGCCTGTGTTTATGGAGACACAGTAGAAAAGTGAACACAATGATGGGATCCTGTGATATGCACACACACACACACACACACACACACACACACACACACACACACACAATAAACAAAGCACAACAATGAGTCAGTGCAATGTGGTCATTACTGTCTATCGTCTGACCATCTGCTGTTCACATCCTTAGTATTCAAGCTAGGTAGCATGATTATCCCAGGATGCATTATTAGTCTGTATTTCCTGTGTCCTGTTTGTTTCTAGCCAGCTGGTTTGGAATGATGCCTGTTAAATGATTGGAGAGGGCATAAAGGCAAATAGGCCTGCCCATTGAAAAAAAAGGTAAATATTCACCAGTTCACATGCTGGATTAATTCAAGACAACTGGCTGCTACAGTTTATACAAATGGTTCTATGGGCTAAGGGTTTTACACTATGTGATTTTATTTATTTATTTGTGTGTGTGTGTGTGTGTGTGTGTGTGTGTGTGTGTGTGTGTGTGTGTGTTTTATGTGATTTAATAGTTTAAAATAATAGTTTTCAATAGTTGTGAATGTTTATTCAGCTAGATACAGGTCGGTTTTTAAGTCATTTCATCAGTAAATCATTATTGAACTTTTGAGCTCAGTAGCCAGTACTGGCCAGAAGAACATTAGCGTCTAATATATAAGAGATTATTGCCAAATGGAAATTACTTGTATGTAGAAAAAATGATATTTTTATCTATCATATATGATGACCCAGAACACCTTGAAAGGACTATGTCTCTCAGCTCGTCTGGGAACGCCTCGGTGTCCACCTGGAATTGCTGGAGGAAGTGGCTACGGAAGGGGCGTCTGGACCTCACTGCTTAGGCTGCTGCCCCTGCGACCCGACCCCGGATCAAGCGGAAGAAGATGATTTTCTGACTGACTGACTGACTGACATATAGGATAAATATAACACTAACTTACCAATTATCTTTAGCCTTAAAACATTTAGAAAGTAAACAATTATGCAGCAGAGGTTTACCACACAATACACATATCAGATTTAATATATTATGTAGGGAAAAATATCCCACAAAAGGTAAAAAATATATCAACATTTCCCTTTGTTTTTTTTTTAAGTGTGATGAATACAGTTTTGGGTGGAATACAGACACAATCTGGGCATTTTATATGTAAATGTAAGTGATGCAGAGTCCATCATTGACTTATGTGCTGTTTCAGCTGCGCATCTCTGTGGGCTATAGGAACTGAAGCGGAAATTAAATTTATGATTAGTTTAGGTGGGACCAGTGTTGTTTTGCTTTAATTATGTCTAAATCCTAAACCAAAATACATGGTTTGCATTTGTTTTTGCACCTGGGAGAGTGGGAAACATGAAGTAGAGCTTTCCAAAGGCAAAGAAGGGTATTCTGACTTCATCTGGCTATACTAGTGTTCACTTCATGCAGCAATTTTATCTCATTAAGCCACAGTTAACTTGTGCAGACTCTTGGAACAATGGCAATAATACTCACACCCCCTTCTGGTTCTCATCAAAAAATGTTTTTATTTATGAATTTCCACATTTTTAGAAACTTAGCATTTTCACTTGCTCTTTATGTTACATGACTGAAGTATGAAAGTGTGTTTTCATTTTAATTTAGCAGAATATTGCTTTATTAAATCTTCTGGAGGAAAAAAAATAATAATTAAAAAGGGGGGGGGGACCCCTCAGTCGAATGTATAAGTTTTTGTCATATTTGAGAGGTTTTCAATCTCATACTTTTCTGTTTGCACTGACAGGCATTTTACTGGTTTCCTTAGCCGATGTGCCTCGTTGTAGACAAATTACCAGTGGTATTGTGATGGTGAAGCCCAGAAGAAAATTAAATTGATCAGTGAAACCTTGCCAAAATCCTAATGGGATCACAGCTGCATATAGGACATAGTGGCTCCTAGTGAACAGATTTAAGTGGAACATATTTCATAAAGGAGCAAAACATAAAACACTAAAATATAACATACATAACTACAACCCTTCATAAAGGAACTTCATTATCACCAACAGTTCATCACAGGTCTAACACAGAGGTACTGACAACTATTCATATTCACCTATGGAAAATTTAGAGTAGCAAACTGACCTAATCCACATACATGACTTTGGACTGTGGGAGGAAACGAGAACTCAGAAGAAACCCATGTAGACACAAGGAAAGAAAAAATCCTCAGTCAACAGGAAGGCTTAAACCCAGCACCTGACTACTGTATGGCAATGTTAACCAATGCTCCAACAGGGAGAGAGAGAGAGAGAGAGAGAGAGAGAGAGAGAGAGAGAGAGAGAGAGAGAGAGAGAGGGATAGACAACATTGTACTCAGAAATGTACACACATGGACATGAATGTTTTCATTAAAATAATAATATTACACCTTCAATGTATTTCAAAGGCAGAATGATTATACAGCATACATCTTTCTAAAATCAATATAGTGTCAAAAACGTTCATACGCCCACTTATATTATTTATTAATTGGTGTCGAAAGTTCAATTATTCATTTCATTTGCCAAACCACTTTCTCCTACTAGGGTTGCATGGAGGCTGTTGCCTATCTTAGCCAACTCTGACAATCCATTGCAGGGCCAACACAAACACAACCATTCAAACTCTCATAGCCTAATTTGAATGTCTTTGGAGAACCTTTAGAAAACCCACACAAGCATGGGGAGAAATCCATACAGAAACACCTTCGCCGGGCCCGGAACTCTAACCCAGGACCTTCTTGCTGTGAAGCAGATATGCTAACCACTATTTTTTATGCCACACTGAAAGTTTTATCATTATTATTATTATTATTATTATTATTATTATTATTATTATTATTATTAACTCTGCCTCTGCCCAGAGTTGGCTGAGATAGGCACCAGCCTCCCCTTGACCCTAATTAATAGTATGCAGTTCAGAAAATGAATGAATGAATTATTATTATTATTATTATTATTATTATTATTATTATTATTATTATTATTATTATTAATAATAAATAATTTAATATTACGCTCTAAGCCAAAAAAGGGATCTGTTTGACATTATTTGATCAATGCACGGAACAATGGAGATTCCAAGATAAAGTATATAGATATATAGTATATTATCAGACTCTTGCTCTAGGTAAGAGGCAGCCATTAAGAAACAATGGCAATTAAAATATAGATTTCATTGTATTATAAAATAAAAACTTAGATTCTGTAAAAGTAACCTCCTCTATTCATCTTTTGAGAAAGACAAGCACTCTGAGCAGTAATTCATGTTGTTGTGATTCATTCGAATTATGGTCCTTTTTTCCCCTTTTGCACTGCAAGTGCTCAAAGCTCCCATCTCCTTTGAATGACTGAACATATGAATGCATATTAACAGATGGATTTGCTAGCTATAAAAGAAGCATAGCCCTCACTAAAAGTGCATTTAACACAAATTGCCTTTTCATACTGTTCTCAGACATCTCACTGCATCTTTGAGATAGATAAAGACCCACAGTGCATTAGGACCCTTTCATCGGTAAACCTGAACAATAGAACTAAAGTGGATTTGAACTGAATATCATTTGATTGGTTGATTAAATAAAATCTACACTGTACTGTTGAGCAGGGGCTCTGCTGTTATAGAACTATGCCTGGTCCCTTATTGATTTCCTGGCAGTAGCAATTGGCAGCAGATGTAGGTGGCTAATATAGTACTTTTTCTTCAGCCCACACAGAGGCATTTTATAAATCAGGTTATTGGTTGTTATCAGTGTTGAGGTTTTCCACCATTCTGACAAAAAATATGTATTATTATTATTATTATTATTATTATTATTATTATTATTATTATTATTATTATAATTCATTCATTCGTTCATTCAATTCCTAGCCGTTTTACCCTAATTAAGGCCTACGGTGCATGTTTTTGGACTGTGGGAGGGAACCAGAGTACCTGGAGGAAACCCATTATTATTATTATTATTATTATTATTATTATTATTATTATTATTATTATTATTATTAATCTATTTATTTATGTATTTATTTATGTATTTATTTATTTATTTATTTATTTATTTATTTTTAATTAATTAATTAATTTATTTATTTTGCATTCACTTAAGAATCTTTTTGAGTGAAACTTCGCAGCATCAAGCTAGTTCCCTACAGTAGATCCATGATAACTTTAATTATCATTATATTATATTGTATTAGCTCATATCATTATCACATATTGTACTGCAAATATAGAAGTATAGACTGGAAACTTTAACATCATGAGCTGGGATGGAACAATTAAACTCATGCTTGTCGTTCCCTGTGGAAAATTAACAGTGTTTGCATCTGCCAATCAACGGTATCTTTAAGCTCAGCAGGTTATTGCTCAGTTCAGCTCAGCTGAACACCGTACCCACCCACCTCGCATTGGTTAAGAAAAGTCTGCCTCTTAGCACTCATTTCACGGACTTTCAGTGATTTTACATGGTGACTTGTCACTCGTCGCTTCCTGTGTGTTCGCCCCTTTAAAGTTCTGCGGTATTTGGGTACGATTGCTTTCAATAGCTGACTGTTGTTTCATAAACATACAGTATATTAAATGATTTATGCATATTTGAATTTATTTGGCAGCATCTAACAGTAAATAATTAGAAGCCTTATGAAACATTATCCCAGGTGGCACAGCAACTAGTGTTGGTGCCTAGGGTTCAGTTTTCGGTCTTGATCTCCAGTTACTATCTGAGTTTCTCGTGTTCTCTCTGAGACTGTGTGGGTTTTCCACCACCTTCCAAAAAACAAATCAGTAAGTGAATTGGCTTACTTAACTTACTTTAAACTTTAAATGCGACTAAGGGTAGCCAGCACTTCTTCCATGTTGCTTGTGCCTTGTATTCTGGGATAGAGTCATATATTCTGGGATATGCTACAGTTACTGATCATAAACCAGTGAAACAGAAGTCATATTTTAAGCCCCACACAGCATGGAAACTCAAACACAACTGGCCTTGTGTATTTCAAAAATAGGAATTCCTATTGATGATTCACTGAGACATTAGACAGGTATACATAGAGCTTTGTAAGGCATAAGTACCCTGCTGAAAAATCCAGCTTGGTCAGACCAGCAACCAGCTGTCAAAAATACAGTTAAATGCTGGTAGATGGAAATATTTTCCATAATACTGCCATTAATGGAGTGCTGTAGATAAACATTTGTTTAACAGTTATCCAAATAATCAGGAAACCGGGCAATAACTTGACTTTTAGAAGCTAGGCATTCAAGTTAAACTGACTTTTTCAGTAGGGCGTTCAGTTTCTTTTTTCTTTTTTTTTTTTTTAATTCTTTTCATATTAGCATTAGCTGTGTTTTGGACACCTGATAGATGTAATAAACATTATGTCATTTGCATGTGCAGTGCGGGGTGTGATAATTGCTTTGAGGTATGAGGGTGTAGGTCCATTTTTGGCTTTTTAGGGTAGCATCAGTGTTTTGAATTTAATGAGAGTAAAAATACATTTATTATATTCATTAAGACCCGTTTTTGGTAAAAAATTAGGACATTGACTTCTGTAATACGTGATAGTGAAAGATAAGGTGTTGCACTGAACTCTTCACACTTGCCAAAACTCACTGTACTTTTGTACTTTTGTACTTTTGTAACTACTTACAATCACTACACTTTCTATCAGTTCCAACAATATAAACTTACATATATCTGTGTTAACTTGCATACTACTTGAAAAACAGTGGAAATATAAGAACCCTTTACTGGCTGGCCTAACCATTTAAACATATTCCCTACCTGTATCAGTTTCGTGTTATGGGGTTCATGCCCACAACACTAGACTAGCCAGCTTGACCTGCTCTGAGACTCTTCAACCAAGCACACTTATTATTGATGAATAAGCAGCACACAACTCCTATTCCTTCCAAACACTAGTACAATTGCATAATATACAATGATGATCAGGTTACTGCACTAGGCACAAATAAGTATAAACATACAAACATGACAACACACACAAACCCACACACACACACACACACACTTAGTCATGTCAGTTTTTACTCTCTTACTCATTCATTTTCCAAGCCGCTTAATCATAACAGGGTCGCGGAGAGGTTGATGCCTATCTTAGCGGACATTGGGTAAAGAGAGGATATATCCTGCCAGATGATCTGATGAGCTGAGCTTGCCAGACGATCGTAGAGACAAAACTTGGGTTTCCTCTGGGAACTCAAGTTTCCTCCCACACTTCAAAAACTTGAGTTCCCAGAGGAAACCCATGCAAGCACATACAACATACAATCTCCACACAGAAACACCCAAGCCTTGGACTCAAACCCAGGATCTTCTTGCTGTGAGGCGGATGTGCTATCCAGTACGCCACTATGCTGCCCTGAAGAATTTGCTTGATTTATTCTATAGTCACATTAATATAGAATTGTCATTTGCTTATTTGTTATTTGCATTGTTTTCTAGAAAATTCTTAAATTGCATAGCAAATAAAGATACAATAAATTTTGTATAGCGGCAGGGCTATTACAATATTCCCAGGTGTATTTCACGTGATACTGTGATTATAACTAATATATTCTCGCTAATTCACTAATTCACAGGTTAAAATGTATAGTTATTTAACAAAGAAAAACTTGATCATTAACATGCTGAGTTGTTTTTTTGAAGCAGATATGTGTCTAACATGATTAAGCGGTTCAGAAAATGACATGACATGACATGTGTCTAACATAATTGAAGAAGTCTTTGGTGTCAGTCCTCTGTAACATTTAGTAAGTTCTCCAACATGACAATGTTTTCAGGACAGAGGACTTTGCACTTTTTACTTTCGTGATGACATGACAAGATTTTCTGTCATATTAACTTCAAAAGAAAGAGAAATGTACAGCTGTTGATAGAATTAGTGTTCATAACTGCTGCATCATAGATGTCTTTCAGTATTTTAATGTAACTATAAATGGTTAAAAAGCACAATTTGTTTTATTGAAACATCAGAAATAGTATTATA
>JAQMYF010000004.1:21424782-21445573 GCA_030014195.1 Neosilurus mollespiculum
TTAAACAAATGAACAGCAAATCTCTTATGAACGGCACACACACACACACACACACACACACACACACACACACACACACAAGAATATGTTTAATCCATGTGAATATACCTTGAATATTTGTAATCTGATGATAATGTTTATGGCAAACAACTACTAATTTGCAAAAGATAAATTTCATCCTTGACCTTATTTTAAAGCAAGTGATTTGTCTATGTGTTTATCCAAGTTTGAAACTGGTGCCTCTAGAAAGACTGAGACCTCTTCTAGATCTACCTCCCAAGGTGTGAGGTCAAAGTTCTACTGGCTAAACCACTGAGTTATATAGCTGCCACAAATCTTGTGACTCTAAATGGGGAGAACAAGCAACAGCCCATGAATGGAGATGAATCAGAGTTGAGTTGTTTGGCAATGCAGCACAAAGAGGAAGTAAACTCCATCTATGGCTAGATACTGGTAGGTGACAAATAGCAAACAACCATAAAAGAAGGTCGAAAGTTGAAAAAAAACAAACAAAAAAAAACATTTTGAATAATAAAAAAAAAAAAGGATTTAGTGATTTTCAGAATAACAGCTGTTCATGCTGGACAAAGCTCTAACAGCTGGACCAAATCCCATTCTACAAATCACTCTCCAAACAGAACTAAGTATTTTTCAAGCCAGCACATCACTGCCCTGCACAGAGCTCTTGGTAGTATTAGAAGCCCCATGTGCCACTATACAAATCTCCATGCTGCCAGGAGCTGTTTAGCCTTATTGAAGAAAGAAATCTCCACTTTGCACACTGCACCATCAAGGCTCATCTTTACAAGAAACTGCAGCTACATAGCCCTTGCAGACAAGCTCAAACATGTAAATTCAAGCATATTAAACACTTCTGACAGCCAAACACTTTGAGTGCTCCTATGAGAAAAAATCTCTTTCAGACAAAATCCAAGTAACTTACGTTTATAACTAGGTTGCATTTCTATTAATTCCCAAAGGCCTGCCATTTCATCACCTTATTCTTTCACGCTAAATCCGCCACCACAAATCCTCTCTGAGTTCCAGACTTGACTTTTTAAACCAGCAACCCTATATTATATCTCACGGTGACACTGTGTATTTGGGATGATATATTTTCCACAATCCAACTTCCATTGGTCCATTTGTTTGTTTTTAGTGCTTGTGTCGTAGTCTAGATTTAAAAAAAAATAATACTGGTATGATTAAAGATCATTTAGTACTTTGTGGAACCACCTTTAGCTTTGATTACAGACACGGGTCAGTTGGGATACTTTTCTACCATCTTTGTACATCTAGACTATGCAGTATATGCCCACTCTTCATTACAAAACTGTTCAGACTCTGTAGAAAATTGGATGGTGACCATTGGTGGACTACAATCTTTAAGTCATTCCACAGATTTTTTTATAAGGTTTACATCTGGGCTGGGACTCAGCCATGCAAGGACATTCAACTTTTCCTCCTTCAGCCACTAGGTGGTCAACTTTGGATTTCATGTTAGAAAGTGAACCTTCTTCTCATTGACAATGTTCTGGCCAAAAAAAGGTTTTTGTTAAAAAATTGATGTTATTTTGGCCCAACCATTTTTTTTTCCTTCTATCTTGACAAGTACCCCTGTCTCTGTTGTAGGGACCAAATCAGGATGCTACCACCCATGCTTTGGTCTCATCTTACCATAATACCCTTTTCCAGATGGCCTCAGAATTTTGGCAAAACTCATTTGGGACTCTCATACTAGCCACATTTGACATTTGTGGAGCATTTGTGGTATTGTTGTCATATGCACACAATTGTTTGCCAAAAAATTATATGACTACCTCAAAGTTGCCATAAGGTAACTCTGTGATTGGTTATCACTGTGGTCCTAGAGATGTTGTTGAGCCTGTCAACAATATTATCCCCAAGAACTTTTGAAAGTTTTTTGCCACCCATAGTTTATTATTTGCTTTCAGTTACACTTCCAAGACTGGAATGTTTGTAAAAAAAAAAAAATAGCTGTTTTTATGATGAACTAATAAGAGTAATTACAGTTTATCACAGGTGGAAGCCACTTAGCTTAGTGTGCAGTGGAAAATGTGCTTAGTTACAACGATTTGAGTTTACAAGTATTTTGTAGGAGGGTGATCCTTTATCCATCTCAGTATTTTGTTTTCTTTTTTATTATTCTATTTTATGTAATGTTACTATCATATTTTTTTACTTGGTTGTTATCAGTCTCCTTGAATGAATACAGCTGGATTTTTTTTCCTGTGTGTCTGCATTTCAGACTGCAAAGCAACAAAATTTATATTTTGAAGTAGGTGATTATTGTCTATACCCACTGTAAATGTATGTTTTATCAATCTAATTCCCCTTACATTAAAATGGAACTTTTATTAACTGTACAATAAGGGGAGTTTCACCATAGTTTTATTACAACACACCCATTTAAGACATTTCACTGAATTAAATAGGTCTAATCAAGGTGAAGTCTAAATTGATTTGACCTAAAATGTTTGAGATCACTGTCTTTCTGATTTTTCCATGTCCAAATCTATCTTTATCATCTGTACAATTTTATTTATGACAGGTGGTCTAATAAGTTTGTTAAGCACAATATATCCCATGTGGTTGCATATAGCTAATATGACAAAGTATTACACACAATGTTTGAATTATAAAGGGTATCCAAATATATGTATATCTCTTGAGACTGATGACAACTCTCTCCAAGCCCACATGAGGATACTAAGTGGGGTAGATTAAATCAGCTGCTATTTTTGGCCAGCAGTGTGTTGGATAATGTGAGTACAGCATATCATATTTGTATCTCAGCAGCAAACACTGGCATTTGAAATGGCGCCTCCAGACATACGTGCAGCAGCCATGTGTGGAAGCACGTCGTCATTGGAAGGTTCATTGCTTCACCATTAGTGTGGCATGGATTGACTCATAGACTGGATCAGCGTAGGCCATGAAAAGATTTTAGATTTGTTTGGGAGGGTTTTAGACTGATATATGTATGAATCATGAGCAAAATGATTCATAAAACTGAGGTCACTTTAACTTTTAAAACTAATAGGAGCCAGTTTAACTCTTATTTTAACTCAAAGGAAGTCAAAAGAAAGAGTTGTACAGTTCATCAAAAAAGTTTAGCTTATGCCTAGTTTAGCTTATGGGTATAAATCCAATCAGATACAGGTATCTATGGTGTCACTGTGCTACATACATAGAAATAGAATTTACAAGTAATTAAAAAAATTACATAAATTGAGGTGTATTTTTGGAGACTATATGTAGGCTGTACTTTGCTTTGTTTTTTGTAAGGACAAGTGTGTAAAAAATATCTTGTCCTTACTACACATTTGTCTTTTTAGGTGCATTTTTTTTTTTAATCTTTATTTGTTCTTGTAAAATATTAAAGGTAGGCAAATCCCCAACATAAAATGTAGAATTGTGTTTTGCCATTGAAGTAGTGCTTGCTTTAATACAGCTCTCAGAGCAGCCCACAGCTACATAAGCAATACAGTAAAGTGTAGAACACACCCAACTAATGTATACACAAAATTTTTTGGCTTTACTCTGGCTAAAACAAAAGACTTCCTTCATGCTACATAAGTCATTGAATTAAATCATGGAGACAATTCACCTAAATTTAAAAAAAACATGGAATGGCACAATTTTATTTTATTTATTGTATTATATTTTCTGGCCTAGCAAGCTGTCCAGAGTGTACCATGCCCTCGCCAAGAGTCAGTTGAGATGGGCACCAGCCTCCCTGCGACCCTAATTAGGATTAAGCTGCTTAGAAAAAGAATGGATTTTTTTTTTTTATTTTAATTTAATTACCAAATTATTTATTTATTTATGAATCAATATCAAGTCATTTTTTTTCTTTTAATGTGCATGGGAGAATTGGGCCCAATGATAATTAAGTTGACTTTGATTTAAACATGATTCATTGGTGTGTGCAGTAAACCAGGGTGGAAATATGCAAAGGCAAAATTGGCATGCTAAGAAAATGCAATTAATTTATCTAGCTACCAAGAAAGCACCGCAAAGAGTGTACCAAAATCCAAATCACACAAGGGTCCAAATAATTTTTGCATCCAGAAACAGGATCAAAGTAGGCGCATTATCAAATTAATTTGAAAAAAGGCGTTGCGTATAAGAAAACACAAAAATGCTGAAAATACATTGTTGTTGTCATGAAATTTTGCCTGGCCAAGAGTGTAACACCACTGTATCCTTTGCTTGGTATAACAGTCCAAAAAGTTAGGGTTTATTAATATCTAAAATAGATCTTTGTTGCAAAAATAATGCCCTAAAAGTGGCACTCCTCCGATATACATAGAATACTGAGAGAGGTGCAATGAAAATCAAAAACGGAAACTCAAATAACTTACTAAAAAATGTTGCATAAAATGTAAATAAATGCAGCGTATGTACCTTGGGTTGATATTTAAACACTCACACCCTGGTTAATCACCAGATCATTTATTGCACTATTAAATACTGAAGACATTAGCAGAGCTGGTATATTTTTTTTTGTTTGTTTGTTTGTTTGTTTTGTTTAACCAATTTAACATTTGATTTACAACCATGTTTGATTGTTCAGATCTAATTAGGAAAGGCACTTCATTATCCAGTCTGTTACTGTTTGTCTTCGAGACACTTCATTGTAGGGCTATGTTATTTCCAACAGGGAAATTAGATTAGTTGCTCTGTTTCATATCTTAAAAACGATATTAAAAGATAAAGTCATTTAGATATGATTGAGGATCATGTTCCAGGCAGAAACAGTCATGATATATGCTATTTTTGTGAGTTTGTCCACCCCTATACAATCACCAGTAAAGGAAAGACATATTTAATATAGTTTCATAATGTATAGCTGCATTGGCCATCTCTCAATATCCTGCCATGTAACTGATATATTTAACTCATACTAGTAGCCACCTTTCTCCACCATTCATTTGCCAAACCGCTTTATCCTACTAGGGTCATGGAAAGGATCCTATCTCAGCAGACTTTGAGTGAAGGTGCAATTTACCCTGAACAGCTTGTTAATCCATTGCAGGGCCAAAACAGAAACACAGTCATTTACACTCACACCTAGGGGCAATTTGGTACAGCCAATTAGCCCAATACGCATGTCTTTTGGCTGTGGGAGCAGAGTGTAGCACCCAGAGAAAACCCACACGAGCATGGGGAGTACATACAAACTCCACATAGAAACGCCCTCAAACACACGACCTTCTTGCTCTGAGGTAGACGTTCTAAACGCCACTTCAGAGACATATTAAAAGCTGCTGATATGTGAACATGGTCAATGACCCAATAGACCTGCATTTAAGGTGACTGAATTTCTACTGCTGGTTTGTAATGTCTGTTTAAAGTGAACAAAGGAGTCCAATGACTTAAAATCCTTCACATTTATTTAAAATAAAACAAAATATTTGATTAGTCCCTATGGTTTTTCTGAAACAATGGTTGTTGTCTGACCAAGGTAAATAAATAAGACTAACCCTGCTAGCCATATTCATTTTAATCCCCACCTGCTTTCATCTAAATCCTTTGTGAAGTGAATAATTAAAACTATATCAGTATAAACAAGCCATCTGGTGAGTCAGTGGGCAAAATCTATGTTAGGAGCAACATAGGAACCCAATAGTCCAGATTTGCTGCATGCTAGCAATGTGGAAATGTGTACTGGCTATCAAAATACCTGGAGCAAAAGTTTCTACTTTCTATGAACCATCAAAATTACTTTCCTTATACTTTAAACAAATCACTGTTTAGTCTCACACTAGTGTACACTAATAGAGAACTTGAAAACTTTATATTTAGGGGGTATATAGAATCAATAAATCAGCTGTAATTCAACTTGTTAAGTCAGAAAAAATAATGAAAAGTTTTAACTTCACACTTTCTCAATAAAGACAAATCACTCCATATGAGTGCATATGCTGATTAAGCTTTAGGACTGCCAAGAGAAAGCATATAGTGATTGTTTTTGATTGCACTGCACTAAAAACCTGCTTTTGCACTCTCAGACAAACATCTGTTAGTAATATAATCTTAACAGCCAGCTGTCCATTTTCATTTCACAGTAGAACATTTCAGTCATTTTATCAGAATGCTTTAAACCATAGATTTGACCATGTAAACATGCAGGCAACATCATGATGTAGTCACAAGAAAAATGGCTTACCTCAGCAAGGTGAGGCATGGGGTTAAATCCACAGAGGTTACACACCATGTCTTTGCACTCTGTGCATGTATTGTAGTTGAGAAGTTCGTTTGAGCCAACATTAAGTTCCACCTTACAAAGTGGGCAGGTTGGTTGAGCTGATGTGGAAGGAGATTTAGGCAGCGCTGTCACTTCCATAGGCTCAGGGAGAGCTTTCTGCTTTTCAGTAACAAATGGGTTGGCTTTGGTCACATTAGATTCTTCTACCTTCTTTTCTAATTGCTTGTCTTCCAACTTCTTTGATATGGAAACTTTGGGTTCTCCAGTGGGAACTACAGAACCCTTGCGAGAAGTAGGTGGTGTGGATGACTGAGATGCAGTAGAGCCTTTACGAGAGACTGGTGTAGATGACTCATCTTGGAGAGCTGATGAAATCAAATTAGAAGCAGAACTGAAGATAGATGTTCCAAACCCTAAAAACTTTCCAGATGCATTAGTTATAGACTGTGGTGATGGTGACCGAGATCTGGCTCTCTCAGTCAGCCCAGTAAATCCAAAGAGCTTCTCAGTTGTTGATTCCAATGACTTAGATGCTGAAGGCAAAGGAGTAAATGACTTAACTTCTGACTTCTCATCTGGTGTCTTCTCAATATATTTCTGTGAATCAGGTGGTTCTGAAGATGCCCCATCTAACTTGACCTTTGACTTCTCACCTGCTGCCTTTTCATCTTGTTTTTGTGACTCAGGTGGTTTAATGGCTCCAGTAGACAAAGTCTTAGGGGAGGCCTGGGAAGCAGAAGAACCCTTGCGAGAAGTCGGTGGTGTTTTAAGAGAAACTTGGGAAAGTGATCCTTTACGGGAAGGGGATGGTGTGGCTGTTTTGGTAGATGTTTGGGAAATGGTGGAACCCTTACGGGAACTTGGTGGTGTTATAGAGGGGTCATCATGAACAGCTGCTGAGATCAAATTAGAAGCTGAGCTGAAGATGGAAGATCCAAAACCTAACACTTTCCCAGAAACAGATGAGGCAGACTGTGCTGGGGGCGTGTCAATCAAATCACCAAAGCCAAAGAGTTTCCCTGTGTTTGTGTCAGATGGTTTAGATGGTTTAGACTGTGATTTAGTACTGCCAAATGCTATCCCAAAGAAGCCAGATTCTTGCTTTGATATTTCTAGCTCTGCTGCAGACTGGAATTGCTCAGGTTTTTCAAGAATACCATGCATTTCTGAGTTACTGACTGCTGGCTTTCCAGCTTGTTCTTTCTCAATCCCAGGTTTCTCTGAAATGGCAGACTTTAAATCTCCCTCTAAGGTAGCTGTTGGTTCAGAAGATAGCATATCATTTGTTGGAGCCCCCTCTTCAGCGTCAACACAATTTTCTTTTTCCTGGGTTTTTTTAACAACCATGTCATTTACATCATCTTTTACTTGGATTGTGTCTGCATTTGAAATACTATTATCCTGAACAGAAGTTATATCAGGAGCCTTATGTTGCTCTGCAGCAGGCACATCTTTGTGAGATGCCTGAACCTGAGGTAGAGCCTTCATGTTGGTGTCAAAACCATCAGCTGTTGTTTTGGGTGTTGTTTGGAGACAGTTGCTTGAAGACAGTGTTGAAGAGGACACAGGATCTGCTTTTGCTTCTGGTTCTTTTGGTATGACTTCCTTTAATGCTCTCACTGTTTGGCAATTAAGGCAAAGCCATTCATATACCTAGGAAAACAAGTCAAAAATCAAATTTTTTGTTAAATTGGACAATCAAAGATTTAGAGCCAAATACACTGTGACTGAAAAATACATGTGGGCAAAATTCTTTACCTTATCCTGATGAGGAACAGGGTTAAATCCACAGAGGTTGCAGACTTTGCTCTTGCACTCTGTGCATGTATTGTAGTTAGGTTCTTCAGTTGAGCCAGCATTAAGTGCTATCTTACAGATAGGACAAACAACATTTTGATCTTTAGAAGTTTCTTCCTCTTTTGGAGATTCACTTGTTACTGTAGTCATTTTTGCTTGATTTTCATTTAGTTTACTCTCAGGCTTCTGTGCAACAGGAGGTGTTTCCTGTTTTCCTTGAATTTTGCTTTCTTTTATTTGATGTTTTTCTGACTCTACGTATTCTTTCTTAAAAGAAGGGGAAGTTGCTGCTGTGGCCTTTTCAGGTGTGTGAGAAGCACAAGAACCCTTATGAGGTGCTGGTGCTGTCGGCTCATCCTGAACAGCCGAAGAAATGAAATTAGATGCTGTGCTAAAGATAGAAGAACCAAAACCACGGACTTTTCCAGACACGGCAGAGACAGCTGGCTGAGGAGATGGAGATCGAGAACGAGTGCTACCAAAACCAAAAAAACCAGACTCCTTCTTTGAAGGTTCAGATTTTTGTATTGGAGCAGTGGATTGTTGTTTTGCAGGTATGGAAGTGGACATATTTGACTCTACTTGAGCAGAGCTGTCATCTGGCTTTCCAGCAAGAGCTTTTGCCTTCACTTGTGGTGATGCTGGTGGTGGTACTTTATTAGCCTGTTGCTGAGGCTGGGTAGATAGAGCTCCCGATGCTCGCTGCATCTGACAGTTCAAACACAGCCATTCTTTCTCCTGTAGGGCCATAGCATATATCAGTGGAATAAAAAAATCCATAGATGTGCATATTCAATAGTTGCATTATACTGAGGGACAAAACTTTTTTTTTTTTTTTTTTTTTGTCAAATACCTTTGACAACCTTGTTATCTAGAAGTGTCATTATTCAGAAGCACTTATCCAACACATCTGAAGAGCTTTATTTACTGTTATACATGTTTATTACCTAAGTGAATTTAAAAAAATCTTATATCAACTGTTAATTTATTTACTTTATTTTTTTTATATTGTGTGTTTTGCAGCTAATCTATTATGGTTATGACATGAATTCATGAGGTTATGATGGTTCTTATTAATGTGCATGTGAAATATAGAGTATTGTATCACATTTAACTTTTTTATTCTGACATTTCCAAAATCAAATAATACAAACAAGTTATATATCCATATTTACATAGTTACTCAATTTATATATTGAGCCAAAATCATACATAGAAAATCACCTGAATTACACATTCAAAATTACAGAGAGACATTCCTTGGTTTTTGGAAAATTTAGCCTCACACTTGTTTAAGTCAACTTGGAAAATGGCCATAAATGTACAAACTGGTAAATTATTGCTGAGGGAAAATATGTTGACTTACTTTAGTTTGTTGTGGTAAAGGACTAAATCCACAAAGATTACAAACAGTGCTTTTGCATTCAGTGCAGGTGTCATAGTTGGGTGGATCTGTTGTGAAAGCCACCTTGCACAGTGGACAACTTTCAAGAGACTTATTGGCTTGCTCATCCTTTTGGACAAGGGAGGTTGACTTAGTCGTTTGGCCATCAGATGTAATTTTCACTTCTGTCTTCGCTGCCTTGTTCTGCGCTATCAATCCCTTGTCCAATGCATGTTGTGTTGGAGTGTCCTTTTCAGATCTTTGAGAAACTGTAGAACCCTTCCTAGAAGTTGGTGGTGAGCTAGAGGGTTCATCTTGAAGAGCTGATGAGATCAAAGTTGATGCTGAGCTAAAAAAGGATGCGCCAAAGCCTCGAGCCTTCTCAGAAACAGTGGAGATATCAGGCTGAGGAGGTGGCTTAGCATCACCTACACTGAAACTGAAAAAGCTTTTCTCCTCCTTTGAAGTTTCAGGCTTTTTTGGTATAGCAGGTGTGACAGGAGAGGACTGTTGTGCTGACTGAACAGCACTGGGTTTTTGGAACTCTGCTACACCAGATTTACTCTCTTCTTTTACAATGTCAGCAGCTTTTATTGTGGCATCTACTGAGATACTTAGCTCCTTTTCTTGATCATCTGTAATTTGAGCCTCCTGCTGTAGTACTGGATGAGGTACCTTGTTCACGTCTAGCTGAGGCTGTATAGGAGGAGGTCCTGGTGCTTGCTGCTTATGGCAGTCTAAACATAACCATTTCTTACTCTGTTGGAACAAAATATTTGAATTGAATTATGTTAAGTTATTACTTAATAAAAAAAAAAAAATAGCATAGATTTCAGATACATATATAGTTGGGCTGTTAAAATGGCAAACACATTATTTATTTTAATGAAAATACCCATATAATTGGGGGAAATCATTATCCAATTTTAAGCATTAAAGCTATTTCACTAATGTCCTTCCTATTAATATACTGGCCTTCTTTGGCCTATTCTTTTATAATCTTAGGGGAAGAATCAAGCAAATGTTTTACTGTTTCTGTACATTTTTTATTTAACTCTCCTAGATCACAAGATACGTAATACAACAGGTAATGTAACAAGTCATTTCAACACCCCAAGAAACAAATGATGCTGGCATAGGAACCAAAGAGTCCCAGAAAGGAATTTCCCAAAAACATTATCAAATGAAGATCTTTTAGTTAGATATGACACTTACTCTTTAATTTAACAGTGATATATGTGCAATTATTTATTTTTTGTTGTTGTTTTTGAGTAAACTCATACCAAAGTATCAATATAAAGGAACACCAGGGCTTTTATCATAAAAATACAGGTTACTACAGAAGCATTTATCTAACGATGGTGTCTTACCTTTGTTTCTTGCGACACAAGACTGAAACCACAAAGGTTGCACACTATTTTCTGGCATCCAGAGCAGGTAGTATAGCTAGGTGGATCCTTTATAAGGTCAGCCTTGCAGATTGGGCAAGCTTGAGGTGACTCCGAGTGAGTTGGATCTGCCTTTGACAAATTTGATTCTGATTCTATTATTTCCCCTCTCTTCCTTTGAGAAGTAGAGGGAGATGAAGTCATTTTAACAGAAGTTTGAGAAGCTGTAGATCCCTTACGAGATATCGGTGGTGTTGTGGAAGGCTCATGCTGGACAGCTGATGAGATCAAATTAGATGCAGAGCTAAGAAAGGAGGATCCAAAGCCTAGAACCTTTCCAGACACAGCTGAGATATCAGGCTGAGGAGAAGGTGGCCGAGATCGAGTACCACGAAAACTAAAACCAAATAAGCTTGACTCCTCCTTTGGAGCTTCAGCTTTTTGTGGTGGCACAGATTTTGCAGGAGAAATTTGTGTTGAGGGAGCAGAGGATTTTTGGGACTCTGCTGTGTTTGGTTTATCTCCTGGTTTTTCCAACCCAGATCGCTTCTCATCTTTGGCATTTATTGAAAGACTTCTGTATTCTTCTTGTTCCTTCTGTGAAGCATCTGTAGCAGGAGTCTCTTTGTTCTTTGGTAAGATTGGTGAAGAGACCTTGACAACCTCTGATTGTTTTTGTGCAGGAGGAGGTCCTGGGGCTCGCTGAATCTGGCAGCTCAAACACAGCCATTCTGACACCTGTTGTTACATGAAAGAGATTCTGAAAATCAACTGTACATGTATGAATTGTGATTGTATTACACATAAGAATCTGCATCTTTTACTGTATGATCATGAATGTTTGGTTGTCGCAACAATTAAACAGTGTTTTATATTTTTTAAGCTTTCTATTCCAAAGACCTCACTTGTCTGTGAGCCATCTAAAACAAAATCCCAGAAGATATGTGACTACCATTGAAACCACACGTGTAGTTGACAAAATGTTCATAAACCTAAACTGACATGTTTCCATGTATACAGTTAAAAAAAATTATTTGATCTTAATAGAGAGGCACAATAGGTTCTTACCTCATTTTCTTGTGGAATTGGACTAAATCCACAGAGATTACACACAATATTTCGACATTGTGTGCAGGTGTTATAGTTGGGTGGTTCATTTTTGAGGTTAGCCTTACAAAGTGGACAAGCTTTAGGAAGGTCTAAACAAGCTGGGTCCTTTTTCAGCAAAGGGGCTGATTCCGTTGCCACCTGGTCTTGCATTTTATTTTCTGTTTCTTTCTTGTCCTCATGTTGATGCACCGCAGGACTCTTGCGGGACAAAGGTGGTGTTGCAGTGCTTTTTAAAGAAATTGTAGAGCCCTTACGAGAGGTTGGTGGTGTGATGGATGGTTCATCCTGAACAGCTGAAGAGATCAGATTAGAAGCTGAGCTGAGAAATGATGAGCCAAAACCTAGAACTCTCCCAGAAACTGCAGAAGCAGCCAACTGAGGGGATGGGGGGCGTGATTTAGTACCGCCAAAACTGAAACCGAAGAGGCCAGACTGTTTATCTGGAGGTTTTATATTTTGTGGTTCAACAGATTCAATATGTGAGTCTTTATGTTCTACCACACTAGTAGTGGCTTTTGGGGTCTTTTCTGACATGAGTTTGTAATGAGGTTTTTGATCATACTCTGTATCACCCACTGGAATACTTGTCTTTTTATTTGTAGAATCTACACTTGTTTCCTCCTTCTTTGATTCTGTAAGATGTTTTTCCTTTGCGCTTTCAGGAAGAGGTCCTGGTGCTTGCTGCCTCTGGCAATTCACACACAACCAGTCCTTTTTCTTTACGGAAAACAAATTAAACAGAAGTTAAATCGTAAGAAATAGAAAATAGAAATTGTAAAATTGTAGAAATAGAAACTTACTACGATAGTATTGTACTGCTAGCCCTCTTACCTCAGTTATATCTACCTTAGATTTGAATCCACCACAAGAGTTGCACGTAACGACTTTGCAAGAATTGCAAGTAATGTAATTTGGAGGATCTATCTTGAGTATCTCCTTGCAGATTGGACAGCCTTTTTGAAGGTTGGATAATTTTGTTTCTGCTTTTTCAAGAGCAGATGGAGCTTTGTCAGACTGAGCATTTGGTGCTTCATCTGCAGGTTTTGTTTCTTCTTGCTTCTGAACATTAGGTGATTTTGTCTTCCCAGAGGTAATAGTTTGTACAAATGTAGGCAAATCTGATGCAACCTTTGCAGAGGTTTGAGATATAGCTGAACCCTTATCCTCTTTTGGAGGTTCAGAATTTTGAGGTTGAGAAGACTTAGCAGGCGAAGACTTTGATACTGAAGAAAGAGTAGTGGGATTCTGTGATGCTGGCACAATAGGTTGGTCCTTTGATTTTCCAAATGTGATATCCTCTGGGAGAATTAATTTCTTCTGAGATGAAATTGGAGGTTCCTTCTGGTCTGCTGATCTTAGTGGCAGTATCTTTTTAGTCTGTTGAGTTATAGGTGAAGCCCCTGAAAATTGCTGCATCTGGCAGTTCAAACATAACCACTCCTTCACCTAGAGCCATAAAACATACAGTTGTTATATATTCTGACAGCATACAGACTAATCTTTTTTTTTTTTTTAATAAATAAAAACTAACATTAATATCCATTACATATAGTCAGAGGTGTGTCCCTTTCAGGATTATGACTGAAATTAAATAACCTATAGTAAAATTCCAAAAAACTAACATATTGTATATAAATTATACATAAGTACATGCCATTCCATGTACAATTTTATATATAGATGAAGAAACACACCATTTATGAATTAAAAAAATTACAGTGTATCTTGACAGAGCATCCATTAATGAGGTGTCTGCAAAATAAGGTGTCCATAATAAGGTGTCTGCAAAATGTAAGCATTTATTGCACAAGTCGGGCTTGAGTTGACACTCAACACAAGCCCGACTTGTGCAATAAATGCTTACATTTTGCAGACACCTTATCCAGAGTGACTTACATTTATCATTTTTATACAACTGAGGGTTAAGGGCCTTGTTCAAGGGCCAAACAGTGGCACCTTGGTGGTACTGGGTTTGAACCCCTGACCTCTGGATCACTAATCCAGAGCCTGAACCACTGAGCCACCACTGCAATTTTCTCTGTGATAGGTCACTGTGTGCATTTATTTTAGTATCAAAAGATCCTTCAAATTTAAAGTAAGGGTAACCCCAAAAGAAATTTCACATTTACCAGCTTTCCTGTGCAATCCATCATGCCTTGGCATGGTGCTCAAAAGACATTTAATGCATCAGTGATTTAAACAACAACAAAAAGGAATACATTATTTCTTATATTTGAAATCTCTGTTGGTAATATCTATGTCACCAGGCCCCAGAGTAGAGAATCACCAATCCCTAAATGCCAGTAATTTACAGTGTTATACTGCAACCCACACACTCGCAGAGTCAGCAGGCAAAACAAACCAATATCCAATGTGCGTGGGGTGGAGGTGAGATTAAATGCATACATTTGACACCTGTCAAAGGCAGAATGTAAATGCTATTCCCTGGAGCAGAAAATATGTTTGCACTTTTAATTGCAAGAAAAGTGGCATGGACAGATTAGTAGGCAATGCTGAAAGCATTCATTCATTCATTCATTCATTCATTCATTTTCTAAACCGCTCTGGGCAAGGGCGGGGTACACCCTGGACAGCTCGCCAGGCCATCGCAGGGCCAACACTCACACAACCATTCACACTCACATTCACACCTAGGGGTGATTTGGCCAGGCGATCGCAGGGCAGAAACATGCTGACAGCAAACCAGTAGCCTACTCTTTATGAATGACAGCAATGGTTCTTTTACACGCCTCTCACCACAGACAGTGAGAGACATGGCTGGCCTTTGATAACACTTGGTGACAGTGGGGCTCGTACCCCTGACCATCGCATTAGTATGCCAGCACCCACTACCAGGCCACCACTGCCCGTCAAAGCATTCTTAACCCTCAAATAAAAATAGGTGTCATTTGAGTGTGCTCTTATTTCTTTTTTACAGGCTACAGCCCACTATGAAAGCTAATGATAAGTGTAGCAGTTAGATAAGTCAACTCAGATGCATAATGGATCCATTTACACATGTTTATAATTTGCTATATCTTTTTGGTTGTTTGTTTGTTTGCCTCCAAAAATCCCCCTGCACCTGAAAGCTGTGCCACAACTACATTTGCCTAGTTCCATCATCTCTAGCAGTACTATGTCCCATAATTTGTATTCAACATTGCCTGCTGTCGTCATTTAATTGGAGTACTACAGGGTGACCCAATAAAACCTCCCTCATTTTAAAGGTAAATGAAAACAAAATTATTAAAGATTATCAAATTGTTATTTGCACACATGAAATTTCATTCAATACGGTTTTTATTTCTCATATCTTAAAGATGACATTCTCCAAAATGGCGGCTGTCATTTTTTACATGACGGCTGTGAAGGCTGCCATGGCTCAACAGGTCATGTTGGATGGAACAGTGGCTATCTACTGTTGAATAGCAACCTTAAAGGCTTCAAGAGTTTGGGGTCAATGAGTATACAATCATTATTTAAGGCAGCCCCACAGAAAAATAAAACAATCACAAGTGGCGAGGTCAGAGGAAAGAGCCAGCCACTTAACATCGCCACACAACGAGACCACCAGATCCAGAAACATTTCCCTCAGCACTTCCAATGATTTTCGAGACATGTGTGCCACAGCTCCATCTTTCTGAAACCACACATCGAGTTCTTCGAGCTTAAGTTGTGGCATTAAATATCTTTTAACCATATCAATGCAGCACTCAGAAGTTATGGTAACAGTTGCAGTGCATCGCTCTCTTCAAAATAAAAATCTATACTGAATGATGTTTAATGTGTGCAAATAATAATTTGATTATTTTAACCTTTTTATTTATTTACCTTTAAATGTGTGAGTTTTTTTGGGTCACCCTGTACATGGATACATGTCATTTCACTGGCATTGGCATTTCACTGTATATAAAAGTCTTCTAAAAAGCCAAGTGCCATAGTTATTAGCTGAGGCCTGAGGTTTCATTGAAGATAAAAAAATATATATATTTTTTGTTATGATAAGTGTCTGCTTCTACTATACTTAATTTTTACTGAATGTCAGATGATGAGCAAGCGAATTATGATTTTCTTATGGGCTGTGCAAAAGGGCAAGCAGAGAAGTAAACAATTTGTCTCCAGTTTTTCTTTTTTTGCAAACTTGGCAGGGAAAAAAAAAGTTCCTCAGTGTGCACCAGCTTTCTGGAAACTAAACCATACAATGAATACTTTAGTTCTTCCTTACATTATCCATTTACATTCATGAAAAACTAAACGTTCACACTGCTGTCTATTATTCACAATAAGCCTTATTGGCATTTAGGTAGATTTGTTTCTTTCCATATTAGCTTGGTGAATTCACTTATTGAATGTCTTGAGGGGTGTGGTACATCTCAACAAAAGCTATTGACAGGTGCATCTTGAATCAAAAAGTTGTCCAAACGGGAAATTGTATTGTTCCATGGTCTTTGTTAGTGCAGCGTTCAACCATCTGTGCTCCATAATCCCCACCAACAATTATCTAGAGGCCTCATCATTGGTACTCTTAACAATGCATCAATAATGTTATACTAACATCATAATTTAATTGGAGCATTACACTAATTATGTCTTTTTTCTTTATTATTATTATTTTTTTTTAAAGTTGCTGGCCAATTTGTTTGTAGCCAGACTGACAAAAGCACAGCCCCTTGGAAAGTGAATTGATTGGGGTTTTGTTAAACCTAATCTGATATTCGGTATAAAAGTAAGTAAACTAATATAATGGACCATGACTACATAGCCCAATGTGGCTACATTACTCAAAGGTTGCCGTATATCCATCCATTCATTCATCCATCCATTATCTCTACTGGTTATCCATCAGGGTCATGGAGAAGCTGGAGTCAATCCCGGCTGACTTCAGGCAAAAAGTGGTGAACACCCTGAGTAGGTAATAGACAATATCTATTTTTCTGACCATTTCAGCCTCCAGCATCATGAATTATTCATATAATATGTCTGGTACATTCAACTCCCAAATGCATTGTTTAAGCATTATGTCTTAACATGCCTTCAATCAGCATACCAAGTGTACACTACAGCATCTTCATGTAGAGACTCTAACAGATGTAGGCTTCAAATTCTAGCTTGGGTTATATTTGAAAAATACAGTTAAGTTGTTCAGTTAATCCCAAATTTTGTTAAAATTCAAAAAATACTAGTAAGGCGATGTTACTTATTCATTTTCTGAGTTGCTTTGTGCTTTATTAGGGCTGCGGGGAGGTTGGAGAGTGTGTCTGTATGAAGGCAGGGTACACTCTGAACAGCTCGCCAGACCATTACAGGGCCAACACAGACACACAACCATTCAAACTTACATTCACACCTAGGGGCAAACAAGAGTATTTAATTAGCCTAATATGCATGCCTTTAGACGGTGAGAGTAAACCATAGCATCTGGAGGAAACCCACAAAAGCAAAAATAAAACATGCAAACTCCTCACAGAAATGCCCTTTTTCTGAGTGAAGAAAGTATAGCCAGCCTACATAATAAAAGAAGCCTGTGAATGCATCAGACCAGTGATTTCATCATTTTGGAGATCTAGGATGTTATTGGTCTGATTTTTGTTTGATTGCCTGCTTTTATGAAAACATGACATTTCAGTCAAGTGTTGAATTTTGTTTTGCATCAGTATATTTTCAAAGAGCATAAGCTGCATGTTTTATCATTTTTGTTTTTATAAGGCTCAAACTTATGAACAATGACAATAGTAGGTGGATGATTACCTACCTCAGTCTGATCAGGCGTGGGGTTAAATCCACAGAGATTACACACAGTCATCTTGCAAGATGTACAAGTGTTGAAGTTTGATGGGTTATTTTCGAATATCGCATTGCACAGTGGGCAAGCTGATAAACTCTCATCTTCTTTCACTTTAGCAGATTGTTCTTTAGCAGTCTGAAGCTCTGAGATTTTCTCCTCGGCTCTTGGTTGCTGAGTAATTAATTTCGGCTCATTAGATGAAAGGTCTTTTTCAGAAGCAGGTGGTGTTGATGTTTTTACAGGTACCGCAGACACTGCAGAACTTTTATGAGAAGATGGTGGTGTCATGGATGCTTCATCTTGAACAGCTGAAGAAATAAGGTCAGACGCTTTGCTGATGATGGAAGGGCCTAAACCCTTTTCTGATATAGTAGAAGTAGTAGGGTGAGAAGACTGAGACAGATCATGAATAAGCCCAAAGCCTGATTTTTCTTCAGAAAGGTCTGTTTTGGAAAGATTGAGCTTTGATGATGTGTCACCTGGTGGGTATTGTGGAGGAACTTGAGCTTGAGGAAGCTTATTTGGAGATGAAGTTGCAGGAACTTTGATAGGTTTTGTTTGAATTGACTTTGGCGGTCCTGATGTTCTTTGTATCTGGCAGGTTAGACATAGCCACTCATCCATCTGCAATGACATTGAATTTTGCTTACGCATTAATATAAGCATGGTAATATTAAAAAAGGGTAATCAAAAACATTACACTGTATACAATTTCATATTATCATATTATTTCTCGATTCAAATAAATGCATATACAAATCTCAACACTAGGCATTTTTGCTTGATATCAATATTATGGGTAAAATATAATATTAACATCGACTACAAGAAAGAGGATGTGTAATAACCAGCACTCCCCTAACTGTCCCAACACAACACTTATTTTACCCCACACATCCCAACAAACAGTGTATCCGTGCACATTATATCACTATATCCCTGTATGCCCTGGCTCTACACCCACCAGGTCCCAATATACCTTCTCTACACAATGCACTCAATAACCTAATAGCACAGTATATTTCAGTTGATAAATTGTTTGAATATCCATTATTTGAACTGATTCATGTATGTTACTGTGTAGAATGTAAATATATGTAAAGGTTCCTGTTGGTAAACAAATTGACTAAATTTGCTTATTTTTTGGATATTGTACTACAGAGACATTTACTGTATCATTAACTGTTGGCAAAACCTCAAAGCTCCACCTTACTTCCATCTGAATACATAGCAGTAATATGTAGGTGTTTGAAGAGACTCTTTGTTTGTTTGAAATGAAAGAGGTAAAATGCAAGGCTAAATAAAGAACTGGTTGTTTGAATAATTACAGCAATTTCTTTAGCCAATCCCTTGAGGAATTTGTGACGCCACAATCCCACCAATTCATGCAAATTCATCCAATCCTTGTGCATTCTGTATGACCTTCCAATTTTAACCATACATTACAACTTTTGCCAATCATTTTATACCACGTGTTTCACCAATCATAGAAGTCCCCCAAAAAACATTGAGCCGTATGTCACCAGACATACAAGGTTTCCACTAGACATCTTATATTTAATGGACAAAAACATCTATCCAAACCCAAACCTCTATACATTTTTGTGCTAACAAAAATGCACTTCAAAGGCTTTTAAAGTATTACAAGGTACTATTTGCATGTTTATTTATTTATTTTTGCAACAAGGTAGTAGATGTAACATGTGAAAAACTATATAAATAATCATATGGGTTGCCACATGGCCAAGTAAAGAGTGTGGTTGAATCTGAATGCTCAGTATGCAATAACATAATTGCATGGATGTAACTGCACATCTAACCTAACAGACTAACTGAACATTATCGCATGTACATTAACTGAGAGATTCTCAACCTAGTCTGCTGCAACGTCACCCTAAGTGATTGCCCTAGTGGTAACATTCACTGGATTACTACCCTCATGAAAATACTACAGTTCAAGATAATTTAATAACTCCCCAATAACACTTACATTATTTTTAATATGCTTTTTTCTTTTTTTTTATTAATATGTTTAGACATGAACCTATAGTGTAAGCTAAAAAAAAGCAGCTGATTGCATGTTTTATCAGATTCCCTTACCTCTTTTTTGTCAGGCATTGGATTAAATCCACAAAGGTTACAGACTGCATTCTTGCATTCAGTGCAGATGTTGTAGTTAGGAGGCTCCTTCTTGATTTCTACCTTGCAAAGTGGGCAGACTTCAGGAATTGCCTGAGTGGTTTCTGTTTTTTTAGTGGCATCCAGTAGTGTTTGATCCTTTAAACTGGGTGACGAAAGTACGTTTGATTCCCCCACCTGTGATTTTAGTTCTTTTAATTTTCCATCTTCATCATGTTTGGTTGGTGGTTTTGTTGCATTACTAGATTTCGCCTTAGGAGAGTCATGGAAAGATAACTTACTGGAAGCTGGCAGTGTAGTGTTGGACATTTCAGATATCTTGCTATGATCAGGTAGTACTGGTGCAGTACTTTGAGAAGTCTGAGAAATAATAGAACCCTTGCTTGAAGCTGATGGTGTTGTAGAGGTTCCATCTTGAACAGAAGCAGATATCAGATTAGATGCTGAGCTGATGATTGAAGAACCAAAACCTAAAACTTTTCCAGAAAGAGCAGGCTGTGGGGATGGTGATCGAGATCGTCTACCAAAACCAAAAAAGTCTGATTCATTATTAGGGGATTCTGATTTAGTAGCTTTCGAGATTCCATCTTTAATTTTTTGAGTCTCTTTTTTAGGATGCTGATTTTGCATATTATGCTTTATTATAGAGCTGGCTTGTGTTTTCTCAGATTCATTTTGTTCGTCATGTAGTTTTCCATCAGCAAATACATTTTTATCCTCTTTATTCTGTTTTAAGACAGGCATTTTGCTAGCCTCTGGTTGGGATTCTTGAAGAGCTCCTGATGCTTGTTGTATTTGGCAGGTCAAACACAGCCACTCCATCCTCTGTAGGGTCATCACAGGAAGTAAGATGGGAAACAATCATGCATTACAATCAAGTTGGAAAAGATGGAGTTACAGTTTACCAATGTGTGCAATTAAAAGCCAACATTTAAATTACAAAAAAATACATT
>JAQMYF010000004.1:21514754-21527828 GCA_030014195.1 Neosilurus mollespiculum
GATATGTATGGCTTAGAAAGTTCATTTTTACTTGTAAAGTGTTTTAAGTAAAATGTAAACATTTTAAGTAAAATAAAGTACAGATGTCTTTAAAACAGACATAATTACAGCACCTATACCTTCCATATCTGTTCATACTGGAAATGAAGAAAGTATGTAAGGTATTTATCCTTGTGTTTCATTATTTCTTATGTTAAAAAATGTTGGAAGTTGAAACGATGAGACGGTAGCTGTTTAGAGAAGGTGCGGTACCTCTGCTCCATGGCCAACTCTGATGTAGGCACACATTGGGCTGAAGGCTCCGGTCCCGCATGCTAGCAGGTGAGTGCTGTTATGTGGCTGGATCAGTTTGATGTAGTTAGCACACTCCGGCTGGGAGGAAATGCACGGAGATATGCTTTATAAGGTATCAGGGTGTCAAGGCATGAAATACACAATAACATGACCTAAGGCCATGCTTGTGCCACAAGTCACTATGATGATGATGATGGTGCTATTTTTTTTTAACAAAAAGTAAAGCATGTACCTTCTCTCTGCCCTGCATAAGACAGTCCTCCACCTGCTCCTCAGAGCTCGCCCAGTGAATCTACAACAAACAGACAGACAGAGAACCGAGGTCACTGCATAACATGAATAATTTCAAGGTGAGGTCTGCTAATGATTGCATCGTGAACAGCACTGTTCTTTGTGAAATGTATTTCTAGACAGCATCATTTTCAAACTCCCATTCCTTATTGAATTAAATAAAATTAAACACAGAGACAGAAACTTAGCTGGATAGTTTTCAAGGCCCTGAGGTTAAGGGCTGGTCTACATAGTAGCACTGTCTGTGTTCTTCTGACCTAAACCAAACAGTCAAACTTAAAAAACATGGAAACTATGTCTACCTTTTAGAGGAAAACTTCCTAATTAGCCTTTATATGTTTATATCTAAGCTGAAAGCACCCTTTTAGACTCTTTCCTTATACACAGCTGCCCTGTTTCCCTATTACTTCATGAATAAAGATTTTAAACCCAATAACTACTGAAGCATTAAAATAACACAGTGTTCGGAAAAAAGAAAATGCAAACATTGAATTAAGTAGCATGTGATATTTTTGGTCCACATTTGGAAGGGGTTGTACATTTTATAACTTTGTTAAATTTATGATAAAATTCAATTCAGTTTTATTTATTTGTATAGCGTTTTTACAACTGACATTGTCTCAAAGCAGTTTTACATAGTAAAAAAAAATTGATAAAGAATTTAAACATTTCTCTATAAACCCTACACATCTCCAGTGAGCAAGCCCATGGTGACAGTGGCAAGGGAGAACTCCCTCAGACGACACAAGGAAGAAACCTTGAGAGGAACCAGACACAGAAGGGAAACCCATCCTTATTTTGGTGAAACCAGATGAAAATACAAACCATGTAGCAGAAACTTCACTACAGTTTTACATGAAGTCTATTTGGTTACCTTATAACTGTAATGGTAACTGTAGTCCTAAATCATTTCAGTAAAAGAGTTTATACAAACACATATCTGTTGTACTACACACACACACACACACACACACACACACACACACACACACACACACAGTGTTGTGCAAAAATCTTGCCTATTTTATGACCTATTTTAAACCTATTTTATGTATATAAACTTTGCATATATACATGTAGAAGCGAGCACTTTTAATGGGGATCCCCTTAAATATGTATCCCATGATAAATTAATATATTTACAGAGAGGCTGAGAGTCGTATAGGTAATTAGCACCACTGTATTTAATTTAAATAATCACAACACCCATGGCTATGCTTCACTAAACTATAGTACATAGATGCTTACCAAATGTCTGATATTTTCACCAGTAAGTGTCCACACATACTCACCTCTCTATGAGGCTCACTGACTCTGTCCAGGTTTAGAGAGTACAGCGTGTCTTTTCCTCCGATAATCAGCCTGTCCTGAATCTCATCTAGAAGCATACTATACTGCTGAAGACTCCCTTCTGCTGCCGTGAACACCCAGGTCCTGTTCAACTCCCACAGCTCTGCACACATGCAAAGACATGCACAAGAAATGAACATTATAAGCAGCATCAGCAGCCACCAGGAATGAACAAATAATGAGAATAGTAGAAGGAAATGCTGGCGAATAAGAGAGACATGACAATGTTGTGGGAGTCAGGAGAATTCTGTATACTCCAGAGCCCATAATATCTTCTGTAACAAGTGCAGTGAGTGAGTGAGAGCACATACAGTGTGTGGGTGTGTGTGTGTGTGTGTGTGTGTGTGTGTGTGTGTGTGTGTGTGTGTGTGTGTGTGTGTGTGTGTGTGTGTGTGTGTACATTTGCCCTCTGGTCATACACTCTGTTCCTATGAAATCTGTGGCTGATTTAGCCTGAAAATGCCAAACCAATATCTTGCTGGGCAACAAAAGACACACACCATAGCCTGGGGCTGCTCCCTACTAAGCTACTTCTTTTAACAACTCACCAGTTGCTTTAGTGGACATATAAAATGTAGCAGAAAGCCAGAGCAGGAGGACACAAGATAAGAAAAGAAATTAGATAGATTGACTATGTGGTGAAACATCTGTTGACAAGTGACAATCACTCCCATACAGTATATAGTTCTTTCCTAAACCAAGCACTTGTATATGATGCGTTCAGGTGTTGTAGTTTTAAGATTTCTCTTTCTGTAGAACCAAGAGGCCCAAACTTGTACGAGTGTGACAGTTCCCCCGAGCACAAAGCAAGATCCATGAAACTATGGTCTGTTAAGACTGCAGTTAAAAAAAAAAAAAAAAAAAAAAAAAAAAACAAATTAATCTGACCACAATTGCATCATAGAACTTTGGGGTGCATTTAAACACTGACAACACCCCAGGCCTCCCTTCCCAACATCATTGCCTGATCTCAATTGTTATGGATGAATAAGCATAAATCCCCACAGCCACAATTAAAATCTAGTGGAAGGCCTTCCCAGAGAAGTGGAGGTTATTATAACAGTAAAGAGGCACTAAATCTGAATGGAGTGTTCATCAAGCACACACGGATGCAAGGGTCAATTGGTGACATGTTTTTGATCACACAGGCCCTGTTCGTGGCATCAGAATCAATTCTGAACTGATTTGAATTGATCTCCTTGTGCACACCAGGCTCAATAAAGTTCAAATCCAGTTCCACAAGATCTGTTCCCAAGGTGGTTTTGTGAAGATTGATCCTGCAAATCCGATCATGCATTTGCATTCTGGACAGGAGACGAACTAGAAACAAACCTACTAAACTAGCGGCAAGGCGAAGGCCATGCTACACCACACAGTCATACATTGGGTGTTGAATTCAGGTCCGATTTTAGTATTGTGAATGGAAACAGGCTCTCGGACCTATCTTGGTTCCTTCCTGAACCGATCTGACTCGTAGCAGATGTAGACATAGTCACAGTGTTACAAACTGATAGATTTTGAGAGTTATTTTGTTATTTCCTTTTAAAAAGTAATCAAAAGAAAATTCTCAATCTTATTTCTTAACACTCAAGTCCTTAACACTATCCATGCGATGTGTGCAAGTCCATGGTAATTCGACTGAACTGTGTTTTCGCTGCAAGCTGTTAAAAATTACAGTCACCCCACTGTTTAAAGCCTTAACCTCTAAACCATCTCCACCCGTGCCCCGCAGCAGGAGATCTCTCTATTAGCTCAAGACGAAAAAAGAGGGCCATGAAATCGAGGGTAATAGTGTCACAGACCTTAAGGTGAAAGCTACGGCACAATCGGCTAGTACATATTAAAAACATAAAATAGGCACCAGTGATAATTACTTTTCATTTATTCTGACTAATTCACATGTTCCACTCTGACTCAAGTGTCCTATTGATGCTTATTTGATTTGCCTTTTGGTTTATGTAAGATGAAGATACAGGCACAACCCAGGGGACCGTAATCTGTTTAATATCATTATGAGCCTCTTACTCATCTATTTTTTTGACCTCATCCTTGTGGCTTCAAAAACAACAGAGTACAGTAATTTAAGCCAGACAAATTAGACTCTATTCCAGGCTGTGCATCAGATGCATTAAAAGGGTCAGCCACCTCAACATGACCTGCTGTGTTCCATTAATCAGCTTTAGTCGTGATGAAGAGGCATGCGGCTCGTTACTGTTTATGAAGGGGAAGTACAGCTAGAACAAACAGCACGTTACAAACGTCGCACCACAAGCCAGAAGCGAACCTCAAACTCCCCCTAAGGCAATGAGTGTTTGAAACTCACTGTAATAGAAATTGACGGAGAGCTTCAGGCCTAGGCAAGGGTCATACCATTAGGGTCTTAAGGGGAAGGCAAACCAAGAGGGACTCTAGAAAGCAATCTGACACCCTTTATTAAAATCAGCATTGACGCCACAGTGCTTGGGGTATCTGACCCTTTTTCACCAAAAAAAAATTTAATCCAAGGAAAACTCATTTTATTAAGCATAATTATGCTAAAATCACCAGACACATAGTATGTACAGGATTAATGTATATAACAGGATTTCCTATTTCCCAGTGTATCGTACTGATTTTTAAAAAAATATTATTATATAAAGAGGTGTCATGAATGGGAATGTTTTAAAGTAGTATTTAGAAGGAGCTATGCAGAACATCTGCGCTGTATATTTACTGCACTCTTTCTATAATCTGCATCACACCTCTAGGATTTTCATTTGACTCTCCCTTGTACTTTTAAGAATTACAGGTATATATTTATTTATCACCATTAGACTAAAACAACAAATATTCAGGGAAAAACTGGTTTATATATCCTTGAGGCCAATAATGGGGAAAATGATTTTTTTTTCCACTTTCCAATCTATTTATATGTAATCTATGTACTCTATCTACAGTATGTGTTGTACTGATGATAGTTTTCAATGCATTATTATTTTTCTTCCTCTTCTTTTTTTGTGCTTATTTTGTTTTTGTATATTTTATATACTTTTTGTTATCATTAAAGTGATACATGAATTACTTCATCAAAAATGCATGTGTCTTAGGACATAAAAAAAAAAAAAAAACAGCACTGTATACACAAAGACTGGATAGGAGCTTACAGGAAATGCATATGTGATGAAATATAGATTGAAATGGAAATGAATCAGCTCTTCACTTAAATCCTCGTCCATATGTGCAGCCCCAGGCACTCTCTCTTTCTCTCTCTCTCTCTCTCTCTCTCTCTCTCTCTCTCTCTCTCTCTCTCTCTCTCTCTGTATATCCCCCTCACTCAAGGGGCTATCAGCTACCGCTGATAGGGAAGTGCTTTCATCTCAGAGAGGAAAAGAACTTCTTTCTTTCATCTGTCACTTTAAGTTTATTTTAATCTTCCCATCTAACAGGAAGCTCCATACAGTGAATCCTGCATTATGTGACCTTTTTGCCTTGCTGTTTGATCTCAGACGATGTGGTCTGAAGGGCTATAAAGCAAAAGTGAGCAGCAAGGATGAAGTTGAATAAAGGAAACATATTATGCTTAATCAAAAGACTGATGGGAAAATTGAGGTTATCTGGGAACCCAGGTGGCCATACTAAAACACAGATTCTTTACCTTAATGATTTTGTCAAACCACTAGCATCGGTAATCATCACAAAACTGATGCTATATTTGGAAACTTAAGCTCTGCATTCAGTTTCACAGACCGAATAACTTGATTGTACAAAACACTGGGTCAGACAACAACTATCCCAATTTGCTATTGATAAGGAAGGACTAAAATACTCAAGGTCACTCATGAGATTGGCTGTGAAAGTCATTCTAAATTCATTCCATAAAGAACACTGTCCTGTTTTTTTTTTTTTTTTTTTTTTTCCATATAATAAAATATTAATTCAATTATTTTACAATAAAAAAGTTTTAATTCATGTTTCCAGTTGTGCTCTTGTAAAAAAAATATATTATTGATATTATTATTATTATTATTATTATTATTATTAATAATAATAATAATAATAAGAAGAAGAAGAATGCCCTGTTACTTCTCAGATGACTTCTCGATAACAGCAGCTGTGACAGTAGATCCAGCAGACAGTAGATCCTTGTTGGAATTTTTAAAATGTTGCCATGACAGAAAACCTAAAGTTCCAGTTTTTCCTCTGATGAAGTGTTGACAAAGGAGACTCGAATGGAGGCTAACACAGATACAAGCAGCCATACACTCTCATCTATGGGAAAATTAGAACAGCTACTTAAACTAACATACATTTCTTTGGACTGTGGAAGGAAACCTGCATACCCGAAGAAAACCCATGCAAGCCCATTGAGAACATGCAAACTCCACACAGCAACACTCTTGGCTAGGATTTGAACACAGAACCCTTTTTCTGTGAAGTAACATTGCTAACCACTGAGTTGTTAAACTGTATTAGTATAAACTACATGAGAACGGCACAATCTGATTGGTCTTCTATCTCTACATTATCCTAATTCATGAATCAAAATGAATGACACCTATAGTTTGTCACAGTCATTTGGAGCAGGCGTTGTCATGTTTATCTTTGTTTTTATATAGTATATACTGAAACGCTGAAGGCGGGTTCAAGAGATGTTATTACACAGCTCTTATGTACCTACTCGCCAATAAGTGCAAAGTTAATGCATCTGTCATGATTAAAAAAATAATAATAATTAAAAAAATCTTGTTAATGTGCTTTTTTGCTTATGTTCATGTGTAGTGTATACTACATATTAAATGATCCCCTTCAGCAATATCTTCTGAGCCCTTGACAAAAAACTGTTAATTATGTTTATTCCTTCAATCACCGTTTAATGACATGTAATTTCAGAACTGCTTTATCTTTTACTAGGGTCACAGGGAGGGTGGAGCTCATTCCAGCTGACTCCAGGCAAAGGTGGAGTACACACTGAACAGCTTGCCAGACCTCAGCAGGGCCAAAACACACACACACACACACACACACACACACACACACACACATACACAACCATTTCACTCACACCTAGGGTCAATTTCGAACAGTGCATCTCTTTGGACTGTAGAACACAACTTGAGTACCTGGAGGAAACCGCCACAAGCACAGAGGGAACATGAAAACACCCCAGAGAAATGCCCTCGCCAGGCACGGGGCTCGAACCCAGAACCTTCTTGCTGTGAGGCGGAAGTGCAAATCACTATGCCATCATCCCACCCCCCTTCCATCTGTCCATCCATCCATCTGTTGTGTGTCTTGCTTATCCAAAGAGTGTGGTGGGGGAGCTGGAGACAATCCCATCTGACACTGGGTGAAAGGCAAGGTACAACCTGGACAGGTCGCCAGCTTGTCACTGGCTAACAGAGACAAAACAGCCATTCACACTCACATTTACATCTATAGGCATTTTAAAGTAGCCAGTTGACCTAGTATACATGTTTTTGGGACTGTAGGAGAAAACCAGAGCATGTGGAGTAAACCCATCCATTCATGTTGAGAACAGGCAAATGCCATACAGAAAGGACCAAGTCAGCTGCAAGGTTCAAACTCAGCAACAGTGCTAACCACCGCTTGTATGATGTCCACACAAATGTCAGTCTTTAATTAAAAAAAGAATCTGCTGTGGTTTAGGAGGAATAAAGAACTACAGCATGTGCGGTTATAGCACATTTGGAATGGTAAGAGCTCTCAGCGTTTCACATTACATCAACCTGGCACTGATTATGTTTCTGTAACAGCAGCTACTGTCAGGTTTTAATCCCTACTTAACAATCAGTGTTGCTTAACCAGTTGTATAATCATGTCTCCTCACCCTGAATATGATTAAAATTCACACACACACACACACACACACACACACACACACACACACACACACACACACACACACACTGAACCTTGGTTACTGCAAGCTATAATAGATTTTGCTGTTGATAAACAGTGTGACCTGAATTTTCAGTATTAACCTTCGCCTTTACCTCATTGATATGTATGCATTCACTTCAGGAAGGAGAAGGACACTCAGCAAACATTTTCTACACAGACACACACCTGAAATATTTTCCCTGTAATCAAACTGAACAGCATGATAAACAGCCTCTGAGTCAATGTCTCTGCAGGGTTTGGGAGTTGAAGACTCTTTGCTCTGATCAGGAACCCAGAGGAGTTGATTTCCTGTGGGCTGAAATAACAGGGGGATCTCTCTGTTTTGCCATCCAGATGGCCCTGTAGAGATGATACCTTTGGGGCACTCCAGAACACCAGCAGACCCTTTTCTGCTTTGCGTATGCCTGCTATTTTTCCCAGTAACTGGTGTTATTTGTCCTGTCTGTCTGTGCCAAATTAGGTCTGTCATGGCTGGCCATCCAGAGGAAATTAACCAGCCAAGCCTCTCTTCCTCTCTGCAATTACTTCTACATGAGGACAAGACAATTATTTAGCTACAGTAACACACAAGTCAGTGAAATTGCCCCACAAAGCTACAACTACAAACACGTGTGTGATAATATTTCAGTTAATAAAATACAATGTTGTCATAGCCATTAAAGCAATGTGAACTATGTTTATCAAACACTCACTATTAAAGTATCATCTGGTGAGTAGGACTATGGCGGTGAATTCAAGGATGCTTCTCAAATTTGTTTTAAATACGCAACCTTAGAACACAGTGGTCAGTGTTTTTATGGTCGAATTTTAATCCACCACATCTGCATCTTATGTAAGATTACCACAAACTTCACCACAGAATTTCCTGTACTGAGGAAAGGGAGGAATGTCTATATTTGTGATGGGTGTCTAATGGCAGTTGAAGTCTGTCGATAAATAATGGCTAAGTGTTTATGAGGTGAAATATTTTACCACATGACACTAATTCACAAATGTAAAGTGTGACATTAAATAAACAAAAAATATGCATAATAATAATAATAACTATAAAAGCACCCGGAGAGCGCAGACCTCCACCAAGGCCATTCAATACCTTCATATGGTATTGTAAGAAATGCAGCATTTTTATAAATGCAACATTTGTTTATTATTTGAGCCCTACAATGCAAACATGCAGCCATTTATATGATTGCATTGTGTATAGGGCCTGCCTTGAATAAGAGGCCGTGCGCTCGGATGAGGAAGTATTAAAAATTGGATTATTTTTGTCATAATTGGCCTAAAAGTTGTACAGAAAGGTAAAGGAAGGAGATTACACCATCGATCGCAAGCCTGGAAGTTACACTTCGGTGCAGTCAGGACACACTAACTCAGATGATTATGTTACTTGCGCTAAGAAATCTTTAAAAAATCCCATGCATCCAGACAGTAATCTGGATCACTGCCAAAATGTAATCAATTGGTTCTTGTATCATTTCTGAGTCATCCTGAAATTTTAATCAAAATCCTTTCATAAGTTTTTGAGTAATATTGCTACCAGACAGACAAGCAAGCAAACAAACCAACGCCGGTGAAAACATAACCTCCTTGGCAGAGGTAATAATATTGATAATAATGTTTGCATGTTCTCCCTGTGCTTGCGTGGGTTTCCTCCGGGTACTCCAGTTTCACCCCACAGTGGAAAAACATGCACAGTAGGCTAATTAGCTGGTCCAAATCACCCCTAGGTGTGAGAGTGAGTCTAAATGGTTGTATGGGTTATGGCCCTGCTGTGGTATAGCGTGCTGTTCAGGGAGTACCCCGCCTTTGTCTAGAGTCAGCTGAGGTAGGCTCCGGCCTCCCCGCCACAATAGTTAAGATTAAGCAGCTTAGAAAATGAATGAATGAATGAATGAATAAATCAATGAATAATATATATTAATAATAATAAAATATATAATATATAATATAATATATAATATATTATATAATATATTATATAATATAAAATATATAATAATAATAATAATAATAATAATAATAATAATAATAATAGAATGAGACAGAGATATTTGAATTTGTTGTTATTAGTTGATTCATTAAATACCCTTAATTGTTTTTCACTCTGTCACAATAGAGAGATTTTCTGGTTGTGGAAAATAGTGGAAAACTTACTTCTCGAAATTATCTTACAAAAAACTTCCAATATTGCCAAAAAGCAAAAACAAACAAACGTTTTTTTTTTGTTTTGTTTTGTTTTTTTTTTTACATGCTTGAACATGCTAACATTAAAATGACTGCAGATGACGATGATATACTTGAACAGAATTACAAGGAAAATTCACTTTTTTTAATCTTATTCAGAGATGTTCAGGGTGTACCCCGCCCTTGCCCAGAGTCGGCTGAGATGGGTGCCAGCCTGCCCGCGACCATAATTAGGATTAAGCGGTTAAGAAAATGAATGAATGAATACTCTTATTTACAATGTTATCAATAGATGTATCATGCTTGGTCAGAGAAGCTAGTATTGCCTCCTAGCAGAAATAATGACTTGTAGGTGTTCTGTTGACTAGTCGGCTTTTTAACTGCTGCAAGATTGTCGAAGGTGTTCCTGTATCTTCACTTTTTAAATCCCTCCATAACATTTCAGTGGGGTTCAAGTCTGGGCTTTGACAAGGCCATTCCATTAGCTATTTTTTATCAGATTTGCCGGTGTGCTTAGGACCATTATCCGGTTAAAAGGTCCACCTCTGGTTCAATTTCAACTCTGGGACAGATGGCCTCACATCATATCTTCAACATATCTTCAACATAACAACATATCTTCAAACACTTTGATATGATGCAGAGTTCATAGTTGAATCAATGACTGCAAGCTTCCAGGCACCCGATTCAGAAAGGCAACCTCAAATCATATTTTTTTTCCACTGTTATGCTCTAGAGATGTCATGAAGATCTTCAGTTGTTTATATAAATACTGTGAATGTGGCCAGAGAACTTTATCTTTGGTGCATCTGTCCAGAGCACAATATTCCAAAAGGCCTGGTCTTTTTTTGACGAAATGATGTTTATTGGTAAACTGTAGTCTTGATCTAATGTTCCTCTTGATAAGCAACCCCCCCCCGTGGAGCTCCGATTTGTCTGATCTCTTTCTGATTATAGATATGTGGACTTTCACACCCACAGTTGCAAGAGCTAACCTGCAGTGATGAATGTAAGGTTGTATTTACTTTTTCCATGTGATTAATCTGTTTGTTGTTTATTTAAATTATGACTACTTTATTTGTCATTTGCTGAAGTACATGCAACATTTGCTTGTGGTTGTATGAACAATTGCACATTTTATTTCTTGTTTGATAACACCATGATTTTTAATGAGTTTATTATTATTCTTAGATTATGTGCAGTCTGCCACCCCAGTCCCTGTCAGTGAGTTGTTATTGTAGCGACAATAGGGTTTTACTTTCTAACATTATAGACATAAACCAGTAATCTGCATTGCAAACAGAATCAGTGTCACAGCTGCTGTTATAGAGGAATTAATAATTATTTACCAGTGACAGGGCAGCATGGTGGTGTAGTGGTCAGCACATCCACCTCACAGCAAGAAGGTCCTGGGTTCGATTTCTGGGCTCGGGCATTTCTGTCTGGAGTCTGCATGTTCTCCCCATGCTTCCATGGGTTTCCTCCAGGTACTCTGGTTTCCTCCCACAGTCCAAAGGCATGCAAATTAGGCTAACACTCTGTTCCAAATTGACCCTAGGTGCGAGTGTGAATGGTTGTATGTGTTGGAATGCAATAGTCCGGGGAGCTATTCAGGGTGTACCCCCCTCTATCACACAGTCTCGACTGAGATAGGCTCCAGCCCCTCTGTAAACCTAGTAGGATTAAGCAGTTCGGCAAAAAAGGAGGTGATGAGAACTACTGGCCAATGAGATTCAAGAATTCATTAGTAATGTTCTAAAATGGCGCAATGTGGTGCAGTGGTAGTGAGAGGATCAATCAGCCTGTACTCTGTTTTTACTGAGATAAAGACTATTTATAATTCCACACAGGTAATCATGTGTTGGATTATGGGAGCTCCTAACAGTAGCAATTTATATACTTAAAATTACTCTTTTATGTAAATTACCTGAAGCCTCACTATACCTCAGACAACATTGATCATTATGCATGGTTGATGTATAACATATTATTCAACTCAACATGCATGAAATACTATTTTTGTAACAAATCAGATTTTATCTCACTTTCTCTAGAAGAACCCATCCTGCATGAAGCATCATGTTGAGTACCAGGCGTATTCTGCTTTCACTACCATCGTGTAACGTTTTCAGATCCAGCATTGCGCTGTGAGGTGTTTTGTCTTTGTGTAGTAGACTCGCCTGATAGAGATTAAGATAAAAGCATTTAGGGCCACTTTAAAGGTTGTTGTGACAGGAGAGGCTCCACACGCTGATATCTTATTCTTATACGGACAGATCTGAGTAGAGAAACCAGATCTGCGTAGAAATGTATATGATGTCAGATGTGCAGTTTAGGAGTCAGTGCCTTAAACATACTACTGACGCACTACTACAGGCTTAAACTGTATCTGCTGAAAGTTGCTTGAAAAAAAATTTGGGAATAGTTATTATTTTGAAGGGGTGGCACGGAGGCTAGTATATCCACCTCAAAGCAAGAAGGTCTTGGATTTGAGCCCTGTGCCCAGCAAGGGTGTTTCTGTGTGGAGTCTGCATGTTCTCGCCATGCTTATGTGGGTTTTATCAGGGCACTCAGGTTTCCTTTGCAGTCCAAATACATGCACATTAGGCTAATTTCCTCTTTCAAATTACCCCTTGGTGTGAATATGTGTGTGAATATGTTGGTCATGTGATGGACTGACGAGCTGTGCAGAGTGTACCCAGCCTTTGCCCAGAGTCAGCTGGGATGGGCTCCAGGTTCCTATTGGCAGTAAAAAAGGATGACGTGGTTCGGAAAATAAAATAAAATTAGTGTGCAACAATGCCTGGTGGAAATGAGCTATTAGTAAAAAAAAACTGTCTTCATAATTAGTAACTCATGGTCAGCAGTGAATACAAGGTGAATTACTTACTCTATAATGATTATTTTTCCTTAAAGAAACTAAGAGTATATTGACTAAGCACACTTTGCTATAAATTACATTATATGCTCTAGTGTTTTTTTTTCTATCTATCTATCTATCTATCTATCTATCTATCTATCTATCTATCTATCTATCTATCTATCTATCTATCT
>JAQMYF010000004.1:21622507-21636306 GCA_030014195.1 Neosilurus mollespiculum
TGTTTTAACACCCCCCCCCCCCCCCCCCCACACACACACACACACACACACACAAGACAAGCAGTGTGTCTGTGTTGATACTGCCAGGCCACATTGGTTGATATATTATATGGGGGGTGTTAATGTTATTTTACTTTGTGCTGAAAGTGGGTGTAGGACACCCCATCCTCTTTCCCTACATGCAAGCCTACTGGTCCAGTTAGGACTTCCTCCTGGGTGGTACCAGTGTTCCAGCATTTACCCTCACCCCACCCCAAGGGCAGGTTTTCCCCAGTGATGAAGGAAATAAAGCCTGAGGAGCAGTGTGTATGCATGGATGAGTGCGAGTGGAGGAAGGAGACCTTTGCAGCAATGGCATTCCCAGATATATCCAGTCTTTTTTTTTTTTTTTTTTAACCATATGAGAGTTCTGTACGTGTTTTAGGCATCTAGTTACATGGGCAATTTCATGAATTCCTAAAAATGAATTGAACACTGACATCAAAGAGAATATGCATTCATCCGATTCAAAATTGGCTTCACCCATATCATGCAGTCTACTTTTTATTTATTTTTATTTTTTCCTCCTGTGACAGTGGAAAGTCACAAAGTCACATAATTTTAATAATGAATTATTCTGTTTATTATTTGTTTACACTAGAGAGATCAAATATATATATATATATATATATATATATATATATATATATATATATCTCATCCATGTAAAAAACATGATTTAAAAACTTTTTTTTTTCTATAATTTGGGACACAGGTCTACACTTTCAATGAAACTCTATTAAGGGGGTTGGGGTGATTAATATATATTTTTTCCCATATTCATTAAGAAATTGTGATCAGTGATGATGAACTGATGAAGTAAATTGTAGTTATAATGGACTGGGACAATTTGCAAATGTAATACTGGTGGGATCAAGTCAATACCACAATCTCTGCAGGTAACTGATAGTGAGAATGTGTAGCAGATTTCCATGTACAGGTTTGAAGTGCCAGACCAATGGTACTGGGTGCATTGTAAAAATAGTGTAAAACCTGCCTCGGCTAGACTACACAGACAAGTGTTCACAGGCATAGACATAGTTTCCGTTGGGGACATGTCCACCCCAACCCCCACACCTCTTCACCCTGTCCCTGCTTTCAAACGTAGCTCGAGGATGTGGAAAAATTCTGCTAAACATGCTAAATAGTCCTGCTGCCTAGCCCAGCTGCTGTAACCTAGATGATAGAAAGAGAATTATAATGTGCTATGTCAGCACTTTGTGCCAAGTAACACATTCTGTGAAGATACTTCACAGACAAAGGTTGAGACAAAGTGGCAATATATTTTGTGTAAAATGGTTGAGCAGAAAGACAATAATCCGTCTTGCTGGTGAGTGAATAATCCATTCTAATAATGCATTTATACAGTCAGAGCAATAATGCAAACTTTCAAGTGCAGGGTCACTAAGGACGTCCTGCCACCAAAGGGTCACTGTGTAGTCAGTTTCACCATGCAGTGGTGTATGTCAATGCCTCAGTAATGCGTTTGCATGCAGCTTTCTTGCTTCTCATCATCTGCTAAATTTCAAAATGGTTTAACCTTGTTAACGAGCATTAGAGGGCGGCATGGTGGCGTAGTAGTTAGCACGTCTGCCTCACAGCAAGAAGGTCCTGGGCCTTGTGCTTGGTGAGGGAGTTTCTGTGTTAAGTCTGTATGTTCTCCCCATGCATGTATGGGTTCCTCTGGGTGCCCAGGTTTCCTCCAACAATACAAAGACAAGCACATTAGGCTAATTGGATATCCTTGATCGGCCCATATGTGAGAATGTGAGTGTGAACGGCTGTGTCTCTGTTGGCCTTGCAATGCTTTGGCGAGCTGTTCGGTGTACCTCACCGTCACTCAGGGGACTCCAGCCTCCCCGTAACTCTAATAAAGGATAAAGCAGTTTGCAACATAAAATGAAATTAAAATAAACATTAGATGAAGATCTTTAAAGTACTTAAAGGGTGCTTTGGCTAGTCACTAAACTTACTAGTTACTAAACTGGTAAACATTCATTACCTTTTCTGACAAGGAAAAACATATTATATGAAGAACATAAAAAAAATCTTTCAGTTTTAATGAAAAAAATTTCTTGAAAGCATTTAGAACTAATTTTATTTGTTTGGTTGTTTGTATCTTCACCTTATTAAGGAATTATCACTCTGTCTATGTAGTACTTCAACATTACGTTTCAAGATTTCAAGTAGACCTCAACAAAAGTTCTCTTTCACTTTTCAAGTTCAGGTTTCAAGTTTCTGTTTCAGTTGGTTTTTAGATGGATCCAAGTAGATTTGCTTTGGGACACAATCACCCAGCAAAGAACCCCTGTATTTTAGTTTGGACTTAGAGGTAGCTAGTAATTTTCACAAGGATCCCCCAGTGGAGCAACCACTGAACACTTAAGGCTTGTACATACAGTAGAACTTTTATTCTTAATCTTGCACCATTAAAAGCTCCTATTTCTAACTATTCCACATAGAGCCTCAATAGAGTTTTCAAGTCCATTTTATTCGTATAGAAAGTCCTAAGAAAAGATGTTTCGGGAGATATGTACCTATTTCAAAAAGTCTTTGTGAAACCTTTTTGTTTTCCATACGTAATGAATGATTAAGCATTGTGTGAGGAAATGCATGTTACTCAGGATTGTATTTTAGAACTTCCTTTTTTATGTAAAGTAAAAGTTTTGACAGCATGTCTCCTTCTGTTCCCAGAGAAGAACAATCTCATAACCCCGAATTCTTGTGGAACATTTTCCAAAGAACCCAGTATTTTCATATTTAATAGAAAGGTAGCTTGAAAGTTTCTCTATTCAGCGTACTCCACGTCTATCTGTTTCGAACCTTAACGGAAGCATTAGAGCAGGTTCCAGGTAGATCTACTCTGGGACAATAGAATATATTGTCATCCAAAGAACATTAAGGAACCCTGTTTTTATAAAACTAGACATGCCCAGGCTTTGTGCGAGTAAATATTATACAGTTGTGTATATCAGTATGTAGCAGTATAAATGTTGACAGGATTTATGAGAGAGAGAGAGAGAGAGAGAGAGAGAGAGAGAGAGAGAGTGAGAGTGTGTGTGTGTGTGTGTGTGTGTGTGTGTGTGTGTGTGTGTGTGTGTGTGTGTGTGTGTGTGTGTGTGTGTGAGTGTATGAGCATGTCTTAATTCTATTCTGAGTACAGATATCATAAAGGTACCTGTAGGTGTCAGTATTTGTTGCTGTGAGCACCAGTTAAACCATACACACACACACACACACACACATACACACACACACACACACACGCCTCTTAGAGGTATCAGCATTTCAACATGAACTGTCAGGCGCAGAGCATTATAGAGCGCATAAAGATGTAATTTTCCACTACCTAGCTAATGAGGAGCTGTCAGTGTAAGTAGAAAACTGACAGAAATAATGAAGACACTTTTTTCTTTACTTTTTTCCTGCCTTTACTGTCAGCCTGTCACCCTCTCTCTCTCTCTCTCTCTCTCTCCCTCTTTATATCCTTTTTCTATTCTACACTTCTGACAGCTCGTTTGACTCAAGCGTAGAGTACATCATCTACTGCATTACCACGGAAACAAAAACGCCTCAATTAGTCATCAATGTTCTAGTTATGAGCCTGTCTCATGTGTGTGTCCAGCACCAGAAAGGGATAGCAGCTTTATTGTAGATGCAAACACCATGCATTCTGGCAGGTTATTGGTGTATTCTGTTAAATAAATGATTTTTAATTAAAAAGAAAAGTGACAGAAGCTGTCAGTTATCCATGATGTATGTTGCGAGCAGATCGAGGTGAGAAAGTTACTACAAGAACCAGTATATTCTGCTCAAAGCTTGTGGAAAATATTAAGTGCTGAATTGTGTATATGCAAAATACAAGCCAGAGTGAAGTTTAAGCATCCCCATCTGTCTACAGTTCTATTCATTTATCCCACACGCTTCTTACACACACCACACATGTACCTGGGTGCTCAGTAAAGCAGTGTACATTAAATTTGCACAGCGGTAATTCTTTGATATCTGTTCATATGGTATTATAACAGTTTCAGCTGCTTTCAGAAATTTGACACACAGCAAAGCACTCTTGTCATACTTTTGAGAGTTTTTTCCTTTACATATTTACAGAGAAAAAGTTAATCAATAGAATAGAATTTCAAGACACAACAACTGAAAATAAGTGATTGTATCTGCTTCTGACATCAAAATTTGTGAAATCCTGATCTACAAAAATCTGCCGTCTTAAGCAATCCACCTGGCATTACACCGTATCCCGAATATTTATGTGTCTAAGTTCATTATAAAGCACATAGTGTAAATATATACTGTGCATTACTCATAAATATTTTATATGAATGCCAAATCAATATTAAATCCCACAACTAACATTATATTTCCAACATAAATAGATATTAAACATGGATTTTAGACCATCTAAATCTCACGTTACCTGAGTAAGCCACCTTTGCACCTGCGTGTGATCTATAATGCACAAACAAAGCTTACAGCAGACCAGCAGTACAGACAGCAGCAGTAGTGGACATTAAGAGCTCTCACCTTTGTAGGAGAGTTTGAGTCGGGGCACGTTGCTTTTGGCACGCTGAGCGTCGACTCCTCTCGGCGGCGTCCAGAGCCCAAACAGCCCACACAGCACCGCCATCCCCCAAATGTAGTCCATGACGAACCCCAAAGACACACAGCCACTAACAAAGGTCCAGATCTTCAGAGCAGCACCTGAGGATGTGCGAGCAGGTGTATGGATGTGTGTAGAGTCAAGGTGGAAAGCATACAACGATCACATCCCTCTTGGTGAATTGGTCAACCCAGGCATGAGAAAACTGTCTACCAGTACCAGTTCCTTACACACGTTTGTGTGTGTGTATGTGTGTGTTGTCTTTTAAAGCCCTCAGGCTGTTTATCTACTTGGTCCCCTTGCCTTGTTTTCTTTTCTTCCTCTTTTTCCTGATCTGTGCAAAAGTAGCACCTCAGCTGAAAGGACACTGTGACAAAAGTGAACTTAAGCTTTCTGAAGCTCTAAGCACTTCCACTAACTCACTCACACGCACACATACACACATACACACACTCAATCCTGTAAAGCTCAGCACACACAAGTCCACAGTGCACGTAGTCGAAGAGCGAGTGAAGCCAAGTGAGAAAGCCTGGCCAAGTGAGTATGAGAGGGAGGGATAGAGCAGGGGAAGGGGGACGGGCTGGGAGGAGAGGATTCTGTAGGTAGATTTCTCTTTTTTCCACCTAATACACACTCTCACAAACACACACACACACACACACACACACACACGCACACGCACACACACATCCTGTCCATCTCTTACTATTTCCTCTCTGTTTAGTGAACTACTTAGAGTCTCTCTCTCTCTCTCTCTCTCTCTCTCTCTCTCTCTATAAATGATTAAAAAACACAAAAGTTTTGTTAAGTGGCAATAAAATAAAGCTGTCAAATTATTCAAATATTCTATGGGGTCCATAACACATTGAATTTAAGAACATATAACCGTGCATTTCCTTTCTAAATGAAACATAATCAGAACATGACAGAGTGTGCTGTTATAAGAAAATATTCAGTAGCTGGGATTCTACTGAACTTAAAATAGAAGTGATATTTAAAAAAAAATTACACAAAACATAGTGTGAATGGTCTGTGTTTACACTGAGAGATGTTATGTGAATAAAGCTGGGTTTTCTCCTATCATGGGAAACTTGCTTACCCTGGGTTTACACTGTGGCACCTTGTCCACGATCTCCGAGATTCAAAAAAGAGTGGAGCGCCACAATTTATGAGCATGAATGGAGCATGATTGGGTATAAAAAGGAGGCAGGGTGCATCCAAGAGATAAAACCTGAAGGAATCGTGTATCCAAGCTCATCAAGATCCCCTACGATGGTGAAGCATGGTCTGATACACTCTGTTAAGGTCTGTTAAGCTGTACTACCCTCTGCTTCGATTCCCAAGTTCTCTCATGATTGCCGTCAAAATTGTAAAACATAATAATCATGGCAGTTTTGACAGTAAAAAAATTTTGCCACGATCAGCAGAATCATCACAAATCCACCAAGTTCCCTCACTCTCACTACGTTTCTCTCAAATTGTGAACATTGTGGACATCGTGCCTCAGTGTAAACCCAGGGTTACTTAACAGTCTTTTTTAGAAAGGTAGCATTTTCATTTGTTCTTCATGTAATATCTTGTTACTAAAATATGGAAAAATTGGTTCTATTTTACATTTTGTAAAATATCACTTTTTTATTGACTCATCTGAAAAAACACCACATTTGAGCTTAAAACCATTTTTTGAGTATTTTTTCCCCCAAAATTATGTTCCCAGTGATCTCTTTATTTATTTATTTATTTATTTATTCATTCATTCATTTATTTATTTATTTATGTATTTATGTATTTATTTATTTGCTTTTTTAATTTATTTATTTACTTACTTGCTTGCTTGCTTATTTATTTATTTATTTGTTTGTTTGTTTGTTTGTTTGTTTGTTTGTTTGTGGTGTTTTTTTTTTTTTTTTTACAAAATTCATTATTCATTATATACACATTCATTATTTTCTAAAAGTGTTGCTTAAAGTCATGTATTCTTCTTATACCTATACCCCTTTTCCATTAGTCATGATAAATTAACATCTACTATTGACAGATCATCAATCAACTTCATATACTATGACATATACTTCTAATACTCAACACTCCATCAGAGTTAAGGTACCACAGTATGGCCACACCTGAGGAGATATTATTTATTATTATTATTATTATTATTATTATTATTATTATTATTCATTCATTCATTCATTTATTTATTCATTCATTTTCTTAGCCACTTAATCCTAATTAGGGTTACAATGTAGCGCACGCCTATCCCAGCCGACTTTGGGTGAAGGCGAGGTACACCCTGAACAGATTGCCAGTCTATTGCAGACTACTGTGCATGTTTTTGGACTGTGAGAGGAAACCGGAGTACCCAGAGAAAACCTTCTTTGCTGTGAGGCTACTACTACTACTATGTTACTACTACTACTACTACTCCTACTACTACTACTACTACTACTACTACTATTATTATTATTATTATTAATATTATTATTATTATTATTATTGTTGTTGTTGTTGTAGTTAATCTCAGCATAGCGGTGCCACTAACATGATATCACACAGAAGCATTTCTGAGGTCTGTAAACACCTCAGTGTTACAACTGCTGGCTTGTGAACAATCCACAAATAAAAAAATGTCCAACTGGGCTCCAAAATGGCATGACAGAAAAGAATTTACCCTTTCACTAGGAAATTGCGCCTGGGAGCCAAGAGTGAAAAGAAATTGGCCATGTCTTCTGGCTGGGAGGAATGGTGCTACTCTCTTTCTTGTCAATCGTAGCGACAATAGCCAATGGTGGATATTTATGAGCTCATGTACTGAATGTGGAAGAGGGCAGATAGTGGATTCAGCTGTGGACAGCTTCCATATGACATAGCACTTTGAAGAAGCACATGTCAGCCTTCAACCTCAAGTGTCACCTGTTGATAATAGAGAACTGACTAGTGGTTAGGTGAATATTGGGAATTTAATTAATGAATGGGAAAAAAGTAGGGCATTAAAAGTCCACCCACTGATGCTGCACTTAAGAACTGATGAAGGACTAACTGATGATTAACATGACTAAAGTCATTACAAGGCACCACATGTACCACCATGCTACCATATTGTAGGTACCATTACAGTGTTGAGAAGCTTTGCAACAATAAGTTGACACCTTTCGTGGTATGGTACTCTGCAGCCTCTACAACCATTTAATAAAGCTTTGATACCTCATCTCACTAGCCATGTTCACGTATGTCCTGTCTCCGTACACTGCTTCTGGACTAAACCAGACATGGATCCTTCTGCTCAGCTTAGCTCAAACCTCACACCAGACACTTATTTTTAGTCTGCCCCACGCAAAAGGTGAAGACAGCTAGAGGGGGTGAGAGCAAGAGAGGATTGTCTTATCAAAAAAAAAAAAAAAATCATGTTCAAAACTGTTAGCACTGTGCATAATTCAAAACAAAAAGAGAGAGAGACAAAATTAAGCTGTACTCTCAGTGCTATCATTGTGCTTGACTGACACTGCTGCTGGTTAACACACTTCCTATTCACAGTGACAGCATTATAGGCACACAGCACAAGACAATAAGTCATACTTATTGTCTAAGTCATAGACTCATTGCAGTACTTGCAGCTTTGCTTTCTCCTAGAACTGGCCAGAAGCCCCAGCGGAGTGAACTATAGCACACTGATCCTGACCTCCAGGTCAGCAGTTTCCTCCTCATATTTCCATTTGGCAGTGCAAGAGCTCCGCAGGAATACTTGAGTAATTGGGTTTTAATATGGTGTGACACATGAACACTTCTAAATGCGTGTGCTATTGACAGCATCGATCCTTCAGCAGTGAGCTCTAGAAGAGCAAAGAGCAAGACAGAAAACTGTAAACATCGCACAGTTACTACCAAACAGCAGCTCCCTGGAGACCCAACACCTTTTAGCGCGTACGTGTGTCTATGTGTGTGCCATGGAAAAGCACTGAAAGAGAGAAATTTGTTCAATGAGTATTATTATTGCTCTCACAAAAGATGTGGACTTTTAAAAGTGAGTGTTTGTTATTGAAAGCATATTGAAACAAAAAGCAGTTATATAAAGAACATAAGATAAACAACGTCTATTCAAAGGAAGAACATTAATAAGAAGTTCTGCAGTGAGTTGTTTGACATTTGTTTTGTCATTAGCATCAGCATCATGGTTTAACATGGAGCCACCCATGTGTGGAACAATAAAGAGGGAAACACGGAAAATAGACTAGTCGGCGTCCAAATATAGATTTGCTTTTAAGAGACGACAGGTTGGCTAACGTGTTTACTGATAAGATAAAATGAGTCACATACACGAAATACAGCATACAGACTTCAACAGTAATCACGTACACAATAAAATGTCATTTTACAGTCATGCTTAAAACTGTATGTCCATACCAATACATACATACATTATACAACGTGTTCCAGTCATACAGAGAACTTAAACTATAATTGTCTGTTTTATTATCAGAAAACTCACTAACTGCATACAACATTTTTGTTTATTTATTTTTTTTTTTGTAACATATTTTTACTACTTTTAAGAATCTTGTAATTTGTGCGGATCTGAAGGTAGCACATAAAGAAGCTCTGCAATAGCTGAAATGCATAAGTAGGTCTATGCCTTCCTGTCCTACTCTATTCTTTTTTTTATTCTGAGGAATGACAGTAAATAAAAATGTCCCTATTTAAATTTGATATTGGGAAATATAATTCTTTATGCTAACCTCATTTTATTTTTCAGAATAAGTAGGCTCAGGGGACACAGCAATTTTAAATACTGAGCAAAACATTAATTTCTGTGTATATAAAAAAGTTCAACCAGGAAAAATGTTGTAACTTAAAAATTGCCTGGCAAAGATATATAGATAGATAGATAGATAGATAGATAGATAGATAGATAGACAGATAGACAGATAGATAGATAAACACACAGATAAATTATGAAAGCTGTATATAAAACCCAGAAAAAAATAAGAAAAACACATTTTAATCTACAGAACTTTGAGTCGGCTTAAACAGCAAGGACATCATCAGTTTTCCTCACGAATAAAACATATAGCGTGTTTTAAAATTTAAAAAATACTGCATAATCCAGTTGTTCAGCTTGCTAGCCTTCCTCCTTATGTAGTAGCCTAATTATAGTCACAACTTATTATGATATATGAATGATTCAGCTACTCCAGTGAAACTAGTAGCAGAAGGTGTACAGCATTTTCAGTATTTAAGTGATGTAATTGATTGAGACAATGTAGCGCAAAGACTTCTACTTTAACACCCGGCACACTTATCACAGCTATGAGACATACAGTATTACACTGATTAACACCAAAACTGGATTGAATGCTGGAAAAAAAAAAAAAAAAAAAGAACAGTTAATATTTTTTTCTTCCCTGCTCATGTGTTGAATGCTGAACTGAAATTGTTTAATTGTAGTGTGATTATAACCATGGTGGGCTTCAGGAAACTGCAGAGCAAATACGTATGTTCTGTATGAGGGGAATCTGATAATTACTAAAATCTCCTCTCTTAATTTTGACAATAAACAATTAAGTAATGTATGCTGGCATGTACAGTAGTGTTGCAAATAATGAACAAAACCCTTTAAACACATTTATCCCATGCTTAACTCCATCTTCAACATTCAATAATCCCCCAACCCCCCCCAATAACCCCCTCCCCCTTCCCACACACACACACACACAATTATTACTTCATTCAGATTTTTATTTATTCATTTGTTGGACTGCATGATAATATCACTGACATTAATATGGAGTGACGCAGCATCTTCTGCCCTCAAGCTGCTCCATGTGTCTCTCCATTGACCAAATAAAGCCACAAATTGGTTATTGTTCAGAAGCAATTACACATAATAACAGCTTGTAATCTCATGAGACTTAAATATGGTGCTGACTGACTAAAGGAGTCTATGTAGCTGTCTTTCTCTGTGACCCAGGCCTCTACCATTACATTAGGAATATTAAAGTAGTGAGCTGTCTCCAAGGCAGTAAGGCGTCGCACAGCCCGTCCAAGTCTGTTCCCAGAAATTCTGCTGTGCTGTGATCAAATGACTGAGCACTGGGATTTCAACATGCACATATCTACTGGGGTTGACCTGCTTTGCATACAGTAATATGAAGGATATAAAATAGCTAAAAAAAAAAAAAAAAAAAAAAAAGAGATTTTCTCAGAAAATTATTGTGTACATGTGTTCAAATGTACAATGATCAAAGTGGAAATTATATGATAATGCTTAGTGTCAAGCCATAGATTTCAATATGTCTAAAATTAGTCAACTAATTACCCGTGCCACACCATTCTTCCTGAGAGAATCTGATTAAACATTCTTAAATCAAAGGAAAAAAATAATATTGTGTTGTGTAAAAATATGTGCATATGCACCAACATGAATACATCACAAATTAGACATTACCCCTAGACTTTATTTTTTGCTTTTCAAATAGCTCAAAATGCTGGCTAATTTCAAATTATCAACAGCTAATTTATCACAATATTAAAATACACTGCCCAGCCAAAAAAAAAAAAAAAAGTCACACATTCTAATATTTTCTTGGAAAGCCTTTATCTTTGATCTCAGCCCATAATCTCCATGGCATTGTTTCTCCAGCTGGTCAGGTTGAGGCTCAGCAACATTAACCCTTAGGAGTCAATGGACGCGCCGGCGTGTCCAAATCACGTGGTCGATTTAAGATTACATAGCAGGAAATCGCAAAATGCTACAGTCTCTGATTTTACTTGGCCTATCAACACCATTTAAAACTGGGATATAGTGTTGATAGGCCAAGTAAAATCAGAGTTATGATTAATAATTTAATACTTTTAATTTAACTTCCTGCGATGGTGTGATGTTAGCAAAAATAAATAAATAAATAAATAAAAATAAAACAAGGCAGTCTGCAGGTAAACGCTGCCATCAAGTGAACAACAGAAGGATTAACACACCATGGAAATGTTAGTGCTAACTGTGTGCATATATATTTTTTTTTAATTTACAATTATACTTGCATTCTAGGTTATAAAAAGGGTTTGTTAAACATGTTTGTGTTTTTCACTGTAAAAAAAAAAAATCTTTCTTTCTACTTGGATTTTTTTTTTTTTGCATAATTTTAGGTCCAATATGTTAATACAGCATGTCAAAATATAAAAGTAACTGTAAGCTTACCCAGGTGAGGTTGTGCTAAAAAAATGACACCAAACAAGGCAAGGTAAACAGATTTTTAAGGTGAAACATAGAGGTAAAATCAAAAATAGTCACAAACAGGCAGTTATAACCTGTACCCTTAATGGTTAATGTGGCAATAAAATGAAGTCAGCTGATGCTCTGAATGTACTGACTGACCAAGTTAACACATCAATGGACTGTTTCTTTTTTGGGGACTAAAATAATGAAAAATGGTTAAGGGAGAATGAGGAATCATTTTCACATATGTTTTGGCACCCCAGAGTTCTGACTTTAACCTTATTGAACGTTTTTGGGATGTGCTGGTGAAGACTTTATGGACTGGTTTAATTTTTCCCCTCATCAATTCAAGACATAGGTGAGAAATTAACCCAACTCTGGATGGAAATAAATGTTATGTTGCTTAAGTTTGGTGAAACGATGCCATGGAGATTATGCACTGAGATCAAGGCTAAAGGCTCACCAATAAAATATTACAGTGTGCAACTTTTTTTTTGGCCAGCCAGTGTATATTAGAAAAGCATATTATTCTGCTAAATATCAAGCTAAGCAAAAGTTACTTATTAATTTTACATTTTGGTGCCTAATCAAGCTACTTCAAGATAGGTAATATTGCAATACCTTGCATATTAACCAGCAGCCAACTGCTAATATTATGCAAAAATATGGGTTAATTATTGTACTGTTTAACTTAAACTCTTGCCAGACTTTCTAGTGAACTAGTTAATATCTGTAGAATTAAAAGGAGCATTTTGGGCTAAACAGTGGATTTAAGCCACTCCTATTTCACTTTAATAATTAGCTTCTTGTTCTGTGCTGAATTTACCACAAACTCAAAGTTGTCAGGTGAGGATAATGACATCAATTATCTTGTTACAGTGGCACCTGCCTAGGAGTGGGATGTAGTGAACAGTCGGTTCTTGATGGGTTGGAAGAAGGTAAAATGAGTAAGTGGAAGAATGAGTGACTTTGATGACCACATTGGCCACACTGTGGGGTCAAAACAACTGGGTGTTTTATTCATGTCCAAATTGGCAGATCTTTTTTGGAGTGTTCCTGGTAAAAAGTGGTAAATATTTACCAAAGGTGGTCTAAAGATGGATAGCCACTGGTATGGGTGCACAAGGCACATTAGTGCACATGGGGAGCAAAGGCTAGTATCTTAATTTGATCTTACAGAAGAGCTACTATAGCACAAACTGCTGAAACAGTTAATGCTGGCTGTGATAGAAAGGTGTCGGTACACACAATGCATTGCAGCTTGCTGCCTATCCGCATACCATTCAAGTGGTTTTAATGTTATGGCTAATCAGCGAATGTGGCAAAAGTGCTGTCAATGTTACCGGAGTCCCAATCAGAATTAGGCATCTGCTTATGTCAGCTCCCCTTTAACTCCAACCACAGAAACTAAAGTTACTTCTACTGGCACCTGAGTCTAAGCAAAACCCAATCCATTAGAAATTTTATCACTGTATACACTATGCATTGCTTAAGTTTATAGGTTTGTGAGTAATTGTATTTTTTTTAGTGGTGAAAGGGATGAGAATTCCTCAGTTCATCATGTGAAAATCACAATCTACAGATAGTACTATAAAAAGGTAAGGGAGTTGTATTTTTTGATTCAAATGGTATTTCAAAGGTTCTCGCAATGTAACTAACTATATAATGTACAGCAAATTCTCATAGTTTCAAAAATGAAAAAAATTGACAAAGGTCATCTGATCTTGCTGAGCTTCATTAGTAAAGCATTACAATCCTAAGCTGCTCAGTGACAACGAGCTCCATTTTAATTAATATTAAACCAGTCGTGATATTTGCAATGCTTCTATATTCCTGCATGCAAATTAGAAAATCTACAAATTCTGCTATATAGGGGGACCCCAAAAACCCTCTCACAATTTAATAATTTATAAATAATTTTATTTAAAATATGTC
>JAQMYF010000004.1:21711032-21723805 GCA_030014195.1 Neosilurus mollespiculum
CACACACACACACACACACACACACACACACACACACACACACACACACACACACACACACACATACACACACACTACAGATGTATTGGATGCAGAATATGTATAAAGATATTCCGTTGAGTTTTTTAGACATCGGAAATGAGATGGCGACCGGATTCAACCTCACCTCTGTCAACAGGCTAAAAATTGTATAATCCATTGCTCCATGCCGTAAGTGTGCTCAGTGCTCTCTAGTCATATTACATAATATGAATACTATCATTTAGGCTACGTACAAGTTTATTCTGATTATTCACCAAGCATACACACACACACACACACACACACATACACACAAACATTGTGCAAAACATCAATGAGTTTTTCAGCCAATGCCCCTACAAGGAGTTGCAATGCTAGTTCTTAACTAGGTTTAGCCAGCGAAAATAAAAGTAAACTAGAAATGCACCCAGAGAGTGCAGACCTCCACCAAGGTAGTACAATCTGAATATTTTTCAATTCAGGCTTTATTGGTGGATAATATAGAATTATTGTGCCCCTTGTGGCCTGTTCCACAATTATGGTTGTTCCATTGTGGATGATTTCTGCCTCCTTGTCCTATCTTGCAATGTTAAAAAATCCTTAAAAATCCTTTGGGATCTGGATCCGCTTCCGGATGAAGCCTAAACTTTAATCAGGTCTTCATTAGCCCTAAACCTACATTTGGTGAACAAATTTGTGAAAATCTGTCTATTAGTTTTTAAGTTATTGTGGTCACAGACACACACACACACACACACACACACACACACATATGACCAATCTTATAACCTCCCCTTGGTGGAGGTAACTAGTCCTCACTAACCACAACAAGGAAACAGGTGAGCAAACACTGTTATTTTTTTTTTCTTTTTATGTCTTTGATCTTCATTATTCGAAGGCATATTATAGCATTGCATTCTTCAGTACATTATTAGCTAATCTAACATTTACATTTACATTTTACCATAAGCAGATGCCCTTATCTGTATCCCTTATGCTGGCACAGTTAAAAAACAACTGTAGGAGTATAGTATAAAATAAAAAAAAATAACAAAATGCTAATTTATTAAAGAGGTAGGTCTTTAATCATTACATGATGACAGTCAGGGACTGTTATGACATCGAAGAGCCTTGATGCATGCTATCTTTGAGAGCTGGTGGTTCCAAAAAGGCAGTGGAAGAGACAAATAAAGTATTTGGTGCAGTGTGTAATGTAACAAGTAACAAGTGCTTTAAGGTAGACCTGTGCTGGTCTGATTTTGGCTTTGTAAACAAGGATCAGTGTTTTAACTCAGATACTGGCAGCTACACAAAACCAATGGAAGGAGCACAGCAATGGGGTGTTGTGTAAGAACTCAGTGAAGTTGAAAGTGAGTCATGTATCTGCAATCTGTCTCATGGTTAAGTCTAAGTAAATTTTGCTTGATTTAGGCTTCAACTAATGAGCTGCCATTCATGATGAGATGTCTGCCTGACGTTAAGGTTTGAGCAAAAACATGTGTCCATAGGAGGCAAGGAGAGGGGGATGTATTGCATGTTATTAGCATAGCAGTGGCATGAAGACCTTTGTGAGGATATGACCTCACCTAGAGAGTGGCTATAGAGTGAGAACAGAAGAGGACTAAGCATTGAGCCTTGTGGGACACCAGCTGTGAGACTGCTGAAATATGATCGTCCCTGTTCATATGATTGCCATGCCATCTCAAGACCCATAAGGATGGATTGTATTAAACATTGCTGAAAATTCAAGAAGAATGAGGACTGGTGGCAGTTTGGATGATCTGGTGACATGAAGCTTCTCAGTGTTGGCCAAATGGCCATTTCTGTGGAGTGTGCCACTTTGAAGCCAGACTGATTAAGATCATGAGGATTCTGGGTGAGATAGAGGGACAGTTGATTGTAGACAGTTCACTTTATTACTTTAAAAAGAAATCATGAGCTAACAATATTGAATTTGTAAGCCTGGAACACTTCATAATACAAATTATCTAACCTTAAGTCATGTATGGCTTTTTTATTGCTTGCAAGATGACAGACAAGTGCTTTTTTTAATGTCTGATGGATATCCTACTCAGTCCAAACAAAAATAAGGTTAGCAAGATTACTTCATTTTCTATAAACGGTGGTTAGAATATTTCCTAGCCATTACCCTTATAATTCTTTGGGTCCAACCTGGGCATCCTACTGTAAACTGACTAAACCTTTAAATTAAACACATATCACTGTGTAAATAACTTGATCATGTGTAAAATAAAAACACATGCACTACATTTAAAAAAAATCATGAAAATAAATGAATATGAGCAAATTATGTGTGTAAAGACAAAAACACATGGACTAAACGTGAAAAATGTGACTGCAAACCTCATGTGAATCATCTGATTAATCCCATGTGATTTTCTTTTCTGCAAGAGTTTTTACCATCACTGTAAAATAAATAGATACATTTAAAAATAAAGTGCTTCTGTGTTGTCCTGAAAATCTTGCTACGAGGCTTTGTGATCTTCGAGTAAATCTGATCCTGGCATCCAGCATTGCACTCTCGCGCCTGGAGCATGTGAGGCAGTGGAAATATAGCAGTGATCAATAGGATGCCAGAAAACACACACACAAACACACACACACACACACACACACACACACACACACACACACACAGACAGAGAGAGAGAGAGACAGACAGAAAGACAGACAGACAGACAGAGAGTTTAAAGTGCTTTAAGGTTTTGGTACATTGAAAAGATTGTTTTAAAATCATAATCATATCAAACTATCATAATTAGTAAAAAACAAAACTTAATACAGTGCTGTGGAGCTGGAGGTGTAAGTAAATTTGATGGGAGAATGTTGGGGTGTATGATTGCTGGTTGGGCAGAAAAAGAAGAAGAAGAAGAAGAAAAAGAAGAAGAAGAAGAAGGAAGAGGAGGAGGAGGAGGAGAAGCAGATGGGCCAGTTCATTCTGTCATTGTTCACTGAGAGTGTGTGTGTAGTGAGAGAAAGTTTTCACTTTCCCTGCACCTCAGAGATCAACAGCTTTGATAGAGACAGATGAGAATTCTTTTCTTTTTTTATAGAGGAAATGGCACAAGACAGCTAGAAAAATGCACTCTGATTTCAGCACTGATCAAATCTACACAGACTCATTAAAACCTATCAGCTTACAGACAACTGGACAAAATGCTCTATTCAGCATTTTCCCCCCACACAGAGAAATTATACATCAGTCTGCAGAAATATTAATCATTCCTATCATCCAGTCAACTTTTCAAGTGTGTATGGGCCATCTTCTACAAGCTAATGGATTGTTCGGGTAAATCAGAACGAGGCAAAATTATTACATCCTTAGAATATTATTTCTGTGAATGTGTCTCTCAGTCCCGTGTGTACACTGGATTCCAGTTGTGTCCACATATTATATGTATGCACATGTGTGTGGTGTTGTGATAGGGAAAGTCAGCCAAGATTCACTTGCATGTCTGTAAGCAGTAGACAGTCATAGTAGAGAGAGACAGAGAGAGAGCGTGTGTGTGTGTGTGTGTGTGTGTGTGTGTGTGTGTGTGTGTGTGCATGGAGGAAAGAGATAGTAGATCTGCAGAAACAAAAGGACAGTGCTGACATGTGCAGCTGTCGACTAAATCACACTGATGTACTGTTACAGAGAGCCACTAGATCTCCAACATTTGGTACATTTTCCCACCAAACATGCATTATGTTACATTCATGTGTATCATGTTTCCTTCACTGCTGCATGCTTTTTCTGCAAATATTCTAGTATTGGTTTCCACTGCTGTTGCTTCAGTATATCTGCCCTGTGTTGTTTACACACCTGATCAATGCAAAATCATATGCAAAACATTTGAATTCAGAGATGCATAATTACCTGCTTAAGAAAAGTAATGTGTGGTTACTCTTCACTTGAATATTTTGCAAAAACAGAATAGTCCTGTCACATTCTTGCTGCCTCTGACACTCCTCCAACACTCCCAGTCACCAGAATTCTGATTCTGGGTATGCTTTTCACTGTCTCTCCTCCTGCACTCACCTACATCAGCAGTTTTGCATTTAGTTAAGCACATGTTTCCTTACTTTGTGTTTCATTAGTTGTTCAGTCTTCTAGATCCGGAGAGCCCGATCTGTCATGTTTGTCTGTTTGCTCTTTCTCAGTGAGTTACAGGACCACCTTGGGGCGGTGGTGAGGTCTGTGCTTGACGTCCTGCTCGTTAAAGGAAAGAAAATGAAGTGCTTTACAACTTCTTTCCAGGTGTAGTGATCGCTGTGGGCTCATTGTTTGTTGCAAGCAATAGTGCCTTACATATGACCTCTCCTACACAAATGTGTCCACAACAGCACCTTCTCGTGGTACACCCTGTTTCTAACTGAGTTTGTTTGTGTGGCGCGACCAAGTGCCCGGCGGTATAACCAGGTGGGCAGACTGAGCTCGATAGCCTTGGTTGGCAGTCAGTCTAGGAGACGGAAACTCTGACTCCAAACCTGGGTATATGGAACCCGTTAGCCATTTTAGGCATCCATCTAGGGGTTAAGGCCATCGACTACAGCCTAGCCCTTGATGCTGCAGAGTATTTACGATGGCACCCCAAGGCTGCAGCACTCTCCCTTTCCCAGCATCCCGACTATGTCTTGCCCTGGATTTCAGAAAGGTGGAATGCGAAGTTTGTTCCGGTGTGTGCACCCGGTACATAATCACATGCATACACTGCTTAATGGATTAATGGATTATATATCAGAGATCACAGACAATGTTACCGCATTCGGGGCTCCAACCAATGCGCTAGCACCTGCGCTTAAGCTTGCATTCTGGAACGTAAGGACCATAATGAATTGTGAAAAAAGCATCCTGTACACCGCACAGCCTTTATTGCAAACAAGCTAAGTCATCTCAACATCGACATAGCTGCATTAAGTTAGACAAGACTCTCAGACGAAGGTCAGTTAAGCAAAGAAAGGCGGGATATACTTTCTTTTGGAAAGGCCTCCCACAAGATGAATGTCGCATTCATGGTGTTGGTTTTGCAGTACATACCAAACTGCTTAAGAACTTGAAAAAACTACATATTGGTCTTAGTGAATGTCTTATGATCATGAAATTTTCTTTTAATCGCCATCTGACAGCCATCAGTGCTTATGCTCCAACGATCGATGCAGATGGCGCTAAGAAAGAAACCTTTTACGATTCTCTGGATAATCTTCTTAATAATACTTGAGCCAATAATTTCTTGGTCTTATTCAGAGACTTTAACACTCGTGTTGGTCGCAATAAACATCTATGGCAGCCGCTAGGCTCAAATGGGTTGAGAAAAATGAAATCTAATGGTTTACTATTACTTACAAAATGCACAGAGTATAACCTGGTCATCACCAATACTCTGTTTCAAATGAAAAATCGTTACAAGGGTACTTGGTAACATCCACGCTCTCGACATTGGCACATCACTGACTACGTAATCACTAGAGAGAGGGATAGACGGTATGTGATGCATAGTCATGATGTCACTGGTAGTGATTTTTGCTTCACTGGTCATCGTATGGTTAAGGCCTCCCTGAGATTAAGCCTTCAGAATTGACATCGACAGATGCCCAGGCTTAAATATAACTTAACCAGCTTGAGAACACTATGTACAATCATTAAACAGCAAGCTCTGTTCTTTAAAAGAGGAGATGGGTCCTGACGCATCTTGGGACGACTTAAAACACTGCATCCTCGATGTCTGTACAGAGGCAATTGGCCCCTAAAAGAAAAAACATCAGGACTGGTTTGACGACAACAACGAAGAGCTTATCAGCCTAATTAACCAACATCGCACTGCATTTATCAACTGGCAACAACATCCAAAACTCGCTCATGTAGGCAAGTACTAACCAGAGCAAAATCACTTTTGCAGAGGCGTGCTAGAGAACTTAAGAACCAATGGTGGCACACAAAAATAACTGAACTTGAAGAATTTGCAGACTCTAACAAGTTACGTGCATTCTTTGAAGCAGTCAAGATGGTCTACGACCCTACTTCTCTCAGCAGCACATCCAATGTACTTGTAAAAGATCCTAACTCAATAAGAAGTCGTTGGAGAGAGCATTTTACCAACATACTAAATCAAGACCCACAAATAGATCAGAGTGCAATTGATGAGCTCAAACAGTTTCCTGTGAGAGAGGAATTAGTAGCCCCTCCAACCTGTAATGAAATAGTAAAGGCACTTAAATCTCTGAAGAATGGTAAGGCTCCAGGCCTTGACGGCATTCCCCCAGAGGTCATCAAAATGGGTAAACCTAGACTCATCGAGCATATCCACAAACGTCTGCTGTTTATATGGGACAAAGAACAACTCCCTTCAGAAATCAGGGATGAACTCATCATTACTCCGTTTAAGAAAGCTGACAAATCATGTTGCGATAACTATCGTGTTATGTCTCTTCTCTCAGTTATGGGGAGACTCTTTGCAAGGATCCTGTTAAATCATCTGACACCTCTTGCTGAAGAAGTCCTTCAAGAAAGTCAATGTGGTTTCCTACTCTCTCGAGGATGTATTGATATGATCTTCGCCCTCCGTCAACTGCAAGAGAAATGTCGTGAGCAGCAATCTCCACTTCACATCACCTTTGTCAACCTCCCTAAAGCTTTCGAATCTGTCAATCGTGCTATCTTATGGCAAATATTACTGAAGTATGGCTGCCCAGAAAAGCTAGTGAAACTAGTTCAAGTTCTGCGTGATGATATGACTGCTTCAGTATTGTACGAAGGTGTGGAAAGCAGGCCATTCCCAGTCAATACTGGTGTCAAACATTTAAAGGCTGTGTTATTGCTCCGACACTTTTCTCCCTGTTTATGGCTACAGTTCTACAGATTGCTGGGCCTTCTCTCAATGATGGAGTCTCCATTCACTACCGCTTTGATGGTAACCTCTTCAATCTTAGGCGCTTTCAGGCAAAAACAAAAGTATCTTCAATAGTAATCATAAAGCTCCAATATGCTGTTGACTCAGCTAATTGTGCATGCTCTGAAGATGGTGTGCAAAGGACTATTGATGCCTTTACTCTGGCATAAAGAAGACTCGGCCTCACGCTTAATACCACTAAAACTGAGATTTTATTCCAGCACAAACAGGGATATCCATCACCACTTCACTCGAAACCATCCGTCAAAATTGATGGTGTGTAGCTCAAGACAGTTAACAACTTCAAATAGCTTGAAAGCACCATCTCGAACAACGTTTCGCTTGATGTTGAGATACAGAATCATATAACTGCTTCTGCAGCAGCCTATCAAAAACTCAATAGGATTTTCTGCAACAAGGACATACAAGCCAATACAAAGTTATTGGTGTATTATGCCATCATTGTACCCACTCTCACATATGGCTGCGAGACATGGGTTGTCAATCGAAAGCAGATGAAACAGCTAGAAACTTATCATCAACACTGTTTAAGATGAATCCTAAACATCAAATGGCAAGATACGGTTACAAATGCAGACGTACTTGAGAGGGCCTCCACAACTAGTCCGGAATCGATCATGCTCCATCACAGACAGATGGGTTGGACAGAATGCCCAACTACCGTCTGCTAAAACAACTTTATTTTTCCCAACTTGCCTCCAGTTTTCGTCCTGTTTGTGCCCCAAAGAAAAGGCACAAAGACCTGCTGAAATACTCACTGTTGAAATCCAACATCGACCCAACACAATGGACCTACTTAGCAACTAATCGGCAAACTTGGAAGAAGATTGTAAAGGACTGTGTCAGACATTATGAACTGAATAGACTCACTGAAGAAGCTCTGAGACGTCAAAAAGGCGCAAACATGCTGTGCTGCCTGATCCTGACCCATAAGCCACCTTACTCGTTCACGAGTGTCAGCGAAAAAGAAGAAGACAGGACCTTACCAGGCTCAAACAGTTGAACTGGGGTTTCTGGACTATATTAGCTCCTGTTTCCTTGTCAGCTCCACAGAGTTTATCTGTAAGTCCGCTTGTCTAATTTGCTCTAGAGCGAGCCTGAGTGGAGGTTTGTGAGCTTTTTTATTTATTTCTTTTTTCTCGTGTATATAAATTTACTATACTATAAATTTCCCATTTATAGTAAACGTATTTTCCAATTTAAACACACAGACACTGCCTATTGATCTTCAGACTGTTATTCTGTCCTGACGCTGTTGACTTGTTCCAAATCAAATCCCTTCTGTAGTTGTTACTATAAAAACTGTATTAGAATGAATATGAGCTTGTTATTCGAACTGTAGCCAGCGCTGGGTGTACCATCCCTTCACCCAGAGTCAGCTGAGATAGGCGTCAACCTCTTCATGACCATAATTAGGATTAAGCAGCTTAGAAAATGAATGAATGAATGAGTACAAACATGGCTGCCACAGACTACAAATCCCAACAGCCCAAACGTTTAAGGTCACCTGACATGTAATGAATTACACCTAAATCTTATTACAGCTCATTATTGCACGTTATATGAGGACTCTCTCAGCACTAACTTACTGTGAAGTTAATGCTTAGTGTATCAAGTTTGATGGTACAAAGCATTTGGTGAGGCTTGGTTTGCTGCTCTGATTTTAACTTTTTGGTCCTAGTTTTTGCTCCCTTGATCTGTCTTTGATATTACGCTGTTTGTACATAACCCAAATTGTACCTGAGCTCAACTTTACCTTTAACGTGATGGTTGAAATTTTACTGCTCAAGTTTTTATTAAACATTTCACTGCTTTTATAGTCCCTCGTGACAATGATTCTCGCTCTACTATTGAACAATCTCTGTTTTGTGTGTCAGGTATCCCATCCCCTCTATAATTTTCGTATAGACAATTGTAAGATAAATAGGAGTGATGGCAGGAGGGAAATTTCCAGGGAGATATATTTACTCTGGTGTGTACTAAGAATAACTAAGTCTATTTATTATTCTTTTATGCAATGATAGCAATCACAATCAGATCTTAAATCCACACTAAAGGGAAAGATTCTAAATCATACCATGGTGTAATACTGATAACACTGATGGTGTAAACTGTTTCTGCACTGCTATTCATAAAAATGATCACTCAAAATTCATAAAACATATTGTCCATATAGTATACTATGGATGCCTCAGCAGCCAAACAAGAAATACTGCAAATATAATTTAAAACAAATAAAATTATATGATGAAGTGCGCATAGTGACTCAGTGGTTAGCACTGTTGCCTCAGAGTAGGAAGGTTGGCAGGGGTCCTTCGGTGTGGAGTTTGCATGTAATGTCTTTGCTTGCCTGGGCTTTTTCTGGGTACTGGGTTTCCTACAGACGTAGACGTTAGGTCAGTTGGCTACTCTAAATTGCCCATGGGTGTGGATGGATGTTTGTGTCTGCCTTAGCTCTGCTTAATTTACCAAGTTGTTCATGATGTGTACTACCTCTCATCCAAAACTAGCTGAAATTAACTCCAGCTTCTTTATCAACTCTGGCGGATAAGTAGTATAGAGAATGAATAGATCAAGTGATAGATAGGTAGATAGATATGATAGAAAGATAGAAGGCTTTATTAATCACAGCAGGAATCCAGTAGTTCAACATGTGCAAGCAGGAATATTCAGAGTAATAAAAATAAATGTTACAAGATATGTACAAAATATTCAGTAATACACAGCCATCGAAGGAAAATTGGGGCAAATATTGGAGTACGAACAAAATAAATGTCAAAGTGAATTTAGCCTTCCTTACATCTAGACCTATGATATTTGTTATAATGTGCGGTATTGAGCATTAACGCCTGGAATGAGGAATAAATGGGTTTAATATATGGAACAAATGTTCCATAACAATTTGTAAGGAATCACAAATCTGTATCAGAGTAATTGCAATAAACAGAGAAGCCACAGTTGTTCACTGTAAAATCAGTACAGAGAATACAATAGAAAGTGCAAAAATGAAGCTTATATGTATCTATCTGTTTATAAACACTCACCAGCCACTTTACTGGAAGCACCAGTACCTGCTTATATCATGCAACCGAGCTTGAAAATCATGCACAAAGCAGGCTGTAGAGCTAAGAAAATAAAATGAAAAGAATATCCAGTAAGTTCTCCATAATTCTGTAGGTGGAAATAATTTGTTTATGAGACAGATTAAAAGAGAATTGCTGAACTGGTGTGAGTTATCATGAAATCTACTATGGCTCCTTACAACAGTAGAAATGCATCTCAAAATGCACAAAATGTTGAACTTTGAGGCAGATGGGCTTCCCAAGCTTAATGCCACATTGGGTACCATTGCTGTCACACCAGAACAGGAATCTGTGGGTGCTGTGGGTGTAGGTTCCTATAAATGCGATAGTTGAAGACTGGGTTTTCTTGGGTTGAACCATCTGAACCACACAGTATTCCTCTGCATTACCTGACACTCAGGTAGACTGTGAGAATCCCCCAGGTTCAGGGTACTGAAGAAGTAATTTCACCTTCAGTTCACTGGCACTTTTCTGTTGGTGCTTTGTTGCTTTCACTTTGTGGTATAAGATTGCGACTAATCATACATTTTAGAGTGAAACACTTTACACAGACACACACAACTGTGATGACAACGCCAACTCCCAGATTGTACTGGCATCTTTCTTTCTCATTGCAGGTCTCCTGCAAGCACATAGAAACACACATAAATGCTTTGCTGGTAAGTACACACAAGTGAAACTAATCATCATGTTACCTGCTGGTTCTAAGATACTCCTCTCCGTCTACAGCAGAATTGCTGCAGTACTTTTGCTGAGCATGAAGATCACTATTGACCAAGTTTTACACAAGCTTTTAGAATCCATTATGGCTTTAAGCTTGTTATAGGTCCTACCTAGTATTAGTATGGTATTTGTTTTTTTTTAATGTTTTATTATTATCATATTTGTTTTCTGTATTTACTTGTTTGGCTTCTTTATATTGTTCATAAATACCTCTATTCCATCTGTGCTGCCAGAGGTAGTACAGTGGCGTAGTGTTTAGCAGTACTGTTTCACAGCATCAAGACCTTATTCCCAATGAGAACACTTTTGTATGGAGTTTGCATGTTTTCCCTGTGCTTATATGGGTTTCCTCCAGGTGCTCCCATTTCCTCCTACATCTCCTATATTCAAAAGGCATGTACTTTAGTCTAATTGAATATTCTTAATTGCCCCTTTGTATGAATGTGAATCTGAATGGTAGTATGTGTGTTGCCCTGCGATGGCCTGGTGAGTTGTACAAGGTGTGGACCACCTTCACCCTAATAAAGGAAAAAATGATTTAGAAAATGATATAAAAAGACATCTGAGCTGCAGGTTCACCTAAAGAAAGATTGTGGTAACTAGATCTTGTAAATAATCCAGGCCCCACTTTCTCTAACTTTCCCTATTTTCTACAAATCTCCGTATTTAATAGAAAGATTTAGGCACTGTTAAGAGGGGGAGGTCCCGGTAGATATCTCTATTGATAGATGGTTGAAACCAGTATTATAATAATAATGCAGCTCCTTCAAAGAGAAAATAAATAAATAAATCTTCATTAATTTCCTCATAAATTTGCTCCAGAGTCAAAGAAGGAAAGAACAACACTGAGTTTTTGTTCATTGCCTTTTACTAGCTGATTTTCGCATTCATTTGTCACCTGTCTTTTTGGTTTAATTTTCCATTTAATTGGAGTTTTGTGTTTTGGGGTAATGATGAACACAAAGGACTGATTATATCATCACACAGAGAACCAATCAGAACACCATCAGTTCTAAAATGTCCATTCTCAAAGCATGCACCTTTGCAATCGGAGACTCAAAATAACAACATTTCAGGAGGATTTATTCTAAAACATCCCACTAGCCCGCAGTGCAGCTAACTGGGTTATCAAATGCTAGCCATGTCTCTCACTGTCTATGGTGGGAGGCGTGTAAAAGAACCATTGCTGATTTTCGTCAAGAGTAGGCTGCATAGCCGTCAGCATGTTTCTGCCCTGCGATGGCCCGGCGAGCAGTCCAGGGTGTACTCTGTCCTCGCCCAGAGTCGGCTGAGATGGGCGCTAGCTTTCCCGCGCCCTTAATTAGGATTAAGCAGTTCAGAAAATGAATGAATGAATGAATGAACATTCCTACAAGTTATAAATATCCAACCGTGTGATAGAAGATGCATATTTAGAAATACTGGAAGACTTGAACTTCTGCATTGATAATACATCCACGCAGTACTAATTTGTGAAGAATTAAATCTGTGTGTAACACAGTGAGTGGTGGACCAGATTTCTTTCACAGGCAGGGTTACTACAGGGTCGGCTCCTATTGTGCAAGCAGTGGTTGTGTCTGCCTCAGCCAGTCTGTGTTAATGTACCATTTCACAATAGACTTAGTCCTTTCAGCTGAGCCTTAATGTAGATACACTTCAAGATGGACTGCTTGAACATAATCATCTTTTAATGGCTACAGATTGTAAATCAGCATGAGTTCAAGACCTTTCCTCTGAGACATGCATGTAATTCATTTCCAGTGCAGTGATGTGAAACACTGTTTTGTTAGATGAGAGATTGTTATCTAACTGAAGTACTCATACTGTTCACTACTGAGCATGGTGGGATTAAATGGGTTAGTATGTCAGGGATAAGCATTTCACTGCATATTGTACTGTGTATAATTTGTATGTGACAAATAAATTTTATATTTGAATTTGGGATAGACACATCATATATTTATCAGCTAGCCCACTGAGCAAGGAGACACTTCCTTTATTTAGTTGCCTAAAAACCTGATTACATATAGGCATA
>JAQMYF010000004.1:21796006-21807899 GCA_030014195.1 Neosilurus mollespiculum
CCATAACTTGGTCAATTTTCAAGATATTACCACCAAATTTGTTTTATTTTAAAGCTTAGAGTCTCCTCTTTTAAATGTATGGCTACTTGTTTTAATTGAAAATAACTCAATTTTGAATTTTTGGTCACTGTGACTCATTTTGCCAGATTGGGTCACATATGTTAAGTAATCATGGTAATCGAGCAGGTAAACCTCTGTGTCTTTTTTTCTCCAAAGAAGGCAGGTTTATTTTTAATTCTACCCTTTACAACTGCACAGGTGCAAGGCAAGAACAACAGCGTACTTCAATCTTTCAAGTTCAACTTTATTAACTCTGAGTGATTTTTGAATCCTTGACTGAATTAATTCCTTGACCGCAACCTGCAAAAATATATATTTTAAAGTGTAAGCACTGAAGATGTGGAACCCCACTTAGTGAACTTAAAAAAATGCACAGATATTTACAGTGTGATTCATACAGTGTGAGAGAAAGTCTGTCATACATTTTTACGACTAATCCAAGGGGCCATCACTCACCTTTAAACATATGTTCAGCCTAAAAGTGGATGCTAGACATATATGCAGTGCTAACCAGTGAATTTTAGTATGTTCTTTGGTAAATATTCAAACTGGCACAATGACTTAAATGATGATTATGGATGCAACAATTCCACTATTTGCAGTTCTGATACAACATCTGATACAATATCGCTTGGATATTAGCTGATACCTGATGCTTTTACAATTAAAAGTAAACAACTTTGGAAATTCTTGCCAAGGTTGGCAAAACATCAGAGGCACAAAGGTGTATTCCAACCCAAATCAAATATATCACACTGCCTTAGTACCTACTGAAGAAGAAGGACTGCATCACACAACAGCATTAGCATTAAAATCTCAATAAGATCTGATTAAATTGTCTTTGTGCAACATCTATTTAAAAAACATACCATTATGGGTGGGAAAGACAAAGAGTACAGAATCCAAATTAAATGAAAGCTGAAGAACGTCATAATGAGCCTTACAAGTTACCATCTCCCTGCATTTGTATATTGCTTGTGACTCCAACAGCCTTCATTCCTTGCGGGCCCGCAAATGTTATTATGGAAACCACAATGAAAAGTTGTGGAAACCTGTAAAATCCATCCAGAAACTTCTGAACTTTCCTTGCAGTTTGTTTTAAATTTTTGCCTTTCGGTCCTTGTGCAGTTGATATAGTGAAAGATAAGAGAGGTGAGGGGAGACAGAAGGAGAGGGAAAAAGGCAGCATGCGGACAGAAAGATTAGCAGCACCTCGGTGTTATGAGCTTTTACCATCCCAACACCGTAGTGCTACCACACACACACACACACACACACACACACCACATAACATTCATCACGTTAGCTCTAACTGGACAGTTCTGTGTGCCTTTCTTTAGCTTAGACCAGCTATCATGTTTTGTGTCATTGACCTATACTTATTTATCAAAATCACTGAGCAGTGATACAGAGTACAATGTAAGCTAAGCAGCTGAGAGTTTAAAGAAATTCTCAAAGGAAATCCTGGAAACTGGAAACAATTTTCACAAATTCATTAATACTCCTACCAGCCCAATAAAGCTACAGTATTTGCACAAAAAAAAAAAAACTGTATGGCCAAAGATTTATGGATACATGCTCATCATAAGTGTGTTTTTTTTTGTGTTTTAATTATAATAATGAATATTAAATACTACAAAATTCCTTTTGCAAAAGGTCAGTGAGATGTGTATCTTTTCTGCTTGTTAGTTGAGTAACTATGAAAAAAAAAAAAAGCATAATATCCTGGACATGAAAACTGATTTATCAAATCATGAGCAGAAAGGTTTGCTTTGGAATATAATAACGTCCAGTCTATCAGTGATTGCTCTGAACGGAAACTAAATTAACGAGTGTCAAAAAAAAAACCACAAATGCAACGTACTGTAGTAAAGTTCATCATGACATCCATATTATATTGTCTTACTATGTACACAGCTCATTTGAATACTTAATTCTGATCAGACAGCTACAGCATTCAGCTGACTTTTATTTCTTTATAACCGTGTTTTGCATAACAGACTATTGCTATGAACCACGTAATTAGAATTCATTCGATTATTTATTTTCCATGCGAGGGTTACGGGGAGGCTGGATCCTATCTCAGCCTACTTTGGGCAAAGGAAGGCCACACCCTGAACAGCTCGCCAGACCATCGCAGGGCAACACACGCACACTCACACTCACACACACAGACACACACACACACACACACACACACACACACACACAGACAGACCCATTCATTCTCACACCCACAACTGGGGCAATTTGGAACAACCAATTAGCATAGCATGCATGTCTTTGGACTGTGGGAGGAAACTGGAGTGCCTGGAGGAGACCCACACAAGCATGGGGAGAACATGCAAACTTCATACAGAAACACCCTAACCCTGGGACTCAAACCAAGGACCTTCTTGCTCTGAGGTGGATGTGCTAACCAGTACACCACCGCATATTATCAGGAACAATAAAATCACTAAAATAATTTTCAATGTCAAGTTACTGATACTGAGTTCTTTGGTGAGTAGCCTTGGGATATTATAGGACGATATTGTACAGCGAACCCTTTGGGGTGATGCAAGACCCTCTTTTCTTCACATCAGGGTCATCATGGACACTTTGTTGAGGCTTACTTTGCCAATAATGACCAGCTCGCTATACATTATTCCTACCATTGTCCGATCTTGGTTTTACCCTCATTAATCAGATTGATGGCTGGCACCAATGAGAAACTCAATTGTTTGTTTCCTCCTGACTCTTCTTCACGCAGACACCCTGGACATCTGCCAGCTCTCTCTTTCTCTCTCTGTCTGCCGCTGACTGTCTGACCGCAGTTCATGACTGGAGCTTTCTCTCCACCTCCCCCCCCCGCTGTAAAACACCAGGGTGTATGATGGAGACTTTCCACCAAGCATCTAAGCATCACAAAGAGTTATTATCTGGACGAGCACGTCTTGGAGAAAAGAGATCGCTCTCTGTGGTTTTAAATCCAGGCCAGCGGTGTTTCCCCAATTCAGCATGAGAGTCCACAGAGTCAGCGGTGAACCGGCGTGCTACAGCTCAGCTCTTGGCACAGGGGTGCGAGTCGGAGCAGAGGCGGACTGCAGGACGGCGGTTCCCTCATTCCTCTGACACTCAGCCCTGATCTTTTTTTTTTTTTTTTTTTTTTTACTCCCTGTAAACATTCCTCTCCTCAAATCTCTGGCTCGGTCTGCTCAGAAAACAGCCCTTATCACCTTCCATAACCCTGGTAAACTTTCATTAATTGAACTGCTCGTTCTTATCTGTCTGTCTAATGTGGACGGGAGTGTTTGTCTCCTCAGGGGAAGGTGGATTAATGAGGTGTGTGAAGTTTGCGTCTCACAGATATAAGATTCAGGCAACAGGATTATTAGAGCTCAATATAACCGGGAGTGAAGCACAGGGGCAAAATACTGCAGAGGCAAAAGAAAGGAAGAGGTGGTGTGGAAGGAAAGAAGGAAGGAATTATTCAGTCCTCAGGAAACCTAGAGTTTTACTCAGTATTTCATCACATGGGTTTGTTCCATGCACTTGTTAACAGCCAGAAGTTCTTGCTCTATAGTAATGAGGTAACAATGAAACATCACTACTGGCAATGAAATTCTTGGACTCAGAGCCCCCTTAAAATTGCACTTAAGAAACAAAGATTGCACATAAATGTTTATTATTAATAAGTAACCGGGTCAGGAATTATCTCAGGATTTGTATAAAGGGAAAAAAACCTTAATCATATCAATGTGGGAGAATAAAAACAGGAAAAAAAGAGAGAAAATCAACTCCCTCAGAGAAAAAAAAACAAGAAAACCTGTTCCTGTCATACTCACTCGATATTTATTTATCACTACAGCCAAAACACCAACAGATAAGCACCAAATATCTCATTTCTGTCACCTCACACAGCTTTCTGTTATAACTGTAACTTATCAACACTGTTAGCATGAAACTATAGCAACACAAACCCGGACACCTCAGGGGTGCTTACTTACCTTTCCGTCTGGTACCAAAGGTTTCCCCCCCCTCAGACCGAACTGTTCCGGGTTTATTTTAAAACGCCAAACATCTGTTCGTCTACATTTGAGGTTTTCAAGCCATTTAATGTATAAATAATAAACAACGGAGCAGAAATCCGACCGCCCTGTGTGAGACTCTCTCACTCTCTCCTAACGGTTTCGAGCGCGCGTGCCCATTTAACTTCACAGACGCGCAACTGGACAGCGCGCGCGCGGCCAATTACACACAGAGAGAGAGAGAGAGAGAGAGAGAGGGAGAGAGAGAGAGAGAGAGAGATCTGCTGATGATATTAAAGGAGATGTGTGCTGATTTTTTATTTATTTATTTATTTTTTTAAGCTAATGTACCTACAAGTTGTCTATATCTGCCCTGAAATGTCCAAAATGCTTGTCTTATCCTTCCAGCTTATAAATTAAAAGGCATCCAGAGTTCTCCAGCCCAATATGGAGCTGATGGAGATGGGTTGCAAACTGGGACTTGTTGGGCTGAACATTTCTCAGAGACCGAGATCACGTTGCAAACCCCTAACACGTCCACTATCCTTCGTAAGCTAATTTTCCATCTATATGAGTGATGGTGTCTTGTACGATAACACCGTTCATGATATTTAGGCTATTTCCTTCAAACAACCAGGACACCGTCCCTTTACCTCACACACTACTGTACAATCCTCTCTCACTCACTCGTCAGACCACTTAATCCTACTAGGGTGGAACCTATCACGGCCAACCACAGGCGAAGGCGGGGTACATCCTGAACAGCTCGCCGGACCGTCGCAGGGCCCACAAACTCATAACCATTCACACGCACAACTAGGGGCAATTTGAAAACATCAGTTGGCCCAATGTCCATGTTTTTGGACTGTGGGAGGAAACCGGAGTACCCAGAGGAAACCGACACAAGCATGGGGAGAACATGCACACGGAACTCCACACGGAAATGGCCGTGTCTGGGAATCGAGCCCAGGACCTTCTTGTTGTGAGGCGGACGTGCTAACCACTACGCCACCGTGTCCCACTTCAAATCCACGATGGACAAAACTGAAACTCGTTGTGTTCTGCTGCTCTGGTTGCCCATGTCGTGTATTCTAGGAAGCTTTTCTGCTCAGCATGGATGTGAAGCATACTTATTTTGAGTTACCATAGCTTTTCCCTCAGCTCAAACCAGTCTAACCATTCAACCTTTGACCTGTCTTATCAACTATGCATTTCCGAAGACTAAAGTGACAGTGATTGGACGATTACTTTGGGGTGTTTTGTTCCACATCACTTTGTGAAAGCTGTATAGATGAGCAGTTTATGAAACACTTAAACCAGCCTGTCTGGCACCAACAACAATACAATAGACCCCCATTCTGAAGGTTAATTTCTTGACCTGTACCTGCATTGTGCTGCTGCCACATGATTGAGTGACTGGATAATTGCTTGAATGAGCAAGTGTACAGGTGCTCTTTGCAGACGTTCTGGTAAATCCTATATACACCCTTCAATCATAACATTAAAACTTCCTGACTGGTCTGCGGCTAGGCAGCCCCATACACAGCTAGCTACAAAGGACTGTGTGCGCCGACATCCTTTTATCCTGCCCAGTATTAACAGTTGCAGCTCTGGGAGATCAGACCAGACGTACTCGCTTTCACCCCCCATGTGTCAGTGAGCCTTGGGTACCTGTAACACTCCTGCCAATTCACTGGTTGTCCTTACTTGGATCTCCTTTGGTAGGTACTTACAACTGCATACCAGGAACACCCCACAAGACCCGGAGATGAATACACCCAGTTATCATAATGTGACTCATATTAAAGTCACTCAGGTCCGTACACTTGCTCATTTTTCCTGCTTCCAACACATCAACTTCAAGAACTGACTGCTCACTTTCTGCCTACTGCATCCCACTGCTTGGTAGGTGCCACAGTAATGAGATGATCAATGTTATTCACTTCAGCTCTTAGTGATCATAAAGTTTGAATGTTATGGCTGATCGGTCTTTATGGTGCTATCCAAAATAGTACATTACCATATAATTGTAAGTGTTATGCCTGGGGTTTGTATGGGATTGAATACAAAAAATTCAAAGGCTATATACACCAAAACAAATCTAGATTTATGAGACCAGTTGAGGCGAACCAAGGGTGGACGTAGAGTTGACCAATAACAATGTCTATTTACGGGGCAATTTAGGTCATGCCTAATATGGTTTGAATGTCGGGTCCAAAACCACATGTATGGTCACTGTGGCTAAAGTGCCAAGAAAGGTCTACACCAAGACAGGGTTTGGATGTAACTGCATTTATTCACAGACTTTAAATTTCACAAGTCAACTATTTGCAGGTATTTAAGACAAAACAGAAAGTAATCCCGAATTCTGTACAGCAGATGTAAGACCGGTGCCATTGGTGGTCGTGGTAGTCATTAATGAGTGTGAGGATAACGAGTCAAAGTTTAAACCAACTCAATAAAATCTCTAGTGCCAATGTCTCTTTGCCGATGTTGGACTCCTGCGCACACCACAAGAAGTCTTTTAACACTGAAGTTGGGATTGTACTCTGTACACACTGAAGTACAATAAATGTCTTTTGAGTCATCGGGTGTTGTGATGTCAGTAGGTCTGTACAGTGAGTTGTACTGGGCTTTATAAAGGATGGCACAGCCATAAAATTCCCCCAAGCTCCTATAAAAGCTACAATCCAGCCATTGTCTGAGAGCTGTGCCATGTGCATAGTGCACTCAAATAATGTGTTGGTGTACAAGAGAGGTATTCTGCTTTATGTGCCGTAGACTGTAATATGGGAGTGCATTAGACAGGTCAAGAATAATAATAAAACGTTCTGAGAAAAGAAAATGACTCAATGGAGAATTGCAGCTAAAATAGTTCCTCCCAGCTAAACCTTAAAACCAAAAGGGACAGCCCGGAAACTATGATTAAGACACATGATTATATGTGTGTGTGTGTGTGTGTGTGTGTGTGTGTGTGTGTGTGTGTGTGTGTCCATTTAGTAAAATGAACAACTGCACTTTAACCTGTACTTCACATGTATTTACATTTACAGCATTTAGCAGATGCTCTTATCCAGAGTGACTTTCAGAAGCTTTAAAGTCACTATCAGTGACTATATTCTTATACTGGTATAAGACTAAGTATACCATCAGTCAAACTCAGTGGGTAGGTGTTGTGCATGCGGGGCTGATTTATTTATTAATTTATTTATTTTTGCTTTGTTTTTTTGTTTTGAGTGTGTGTGTGTGTGTGTGTGTGTGTGTGAAACATAGTGCTAAGCTAATCTAAGTACTGCCGAAAAAGGTAGGTTTCACCCCTAGTTTCACCCCTAACTTGAAACCATTTCATTCACATATTTACATGAATATAATGTTGCTGGAGTAATAAGTATAACTGATTTATTTTTTGTTTTTTGAACACTTTTTTCTTTAAGAACACAAAGCTATAGCCTGATATAGTCTCTGAGACTGTATTTATTCTAAAAGGAAATTTGGATCGGATTTTCTTTATAATGCTTGCCTTTGTAAACATACAAAATTTGATTCATTCCAAGCCTGAGCACATTTACATTCAGATGCTGGTAGCTTGTTGAAACATGCAAGTCTGATCATGACATGGACATTACAGTTTATCCAGACTGCTCTTAAAAACATGGCTCTCTGCATCTAACAAAACTGCTGCAAAGGGAGTAACACAGTGAAGAGCACACCCTCTGAGCCAGCAGGGTGTGTTCAGAGTGGACTGAAGTGTGTGCGTGCGTGTATGTGTATCAGTCTGACAGATGACCTAGCTTGGGTGTTGCTGGTGTGAAATGATTGGGTTTTTTTCCCCCTCATACTGAACAAAGGTGGGGCATTTATATAAACAGATTGTGCACTTGGCTGTAATATTTCACTCTTTATTATATAAAACCTCTAACTCAAAGCCAGACGAAGATACGTACGCATAGGATTGCTCTGAATTTCAGAGAGAAATATTGTTGCTTTGAGACCAGTCACCTGTCATTGCAGGTTGTGCAATATTTTGAAGAAAGATAAGATTTATTTTTCAGATGTGGAGGACATGGCTTATAACTTCCTCACTGATGATCAGCAGGTGGAACATTCTTTGTGTCACCACAGGAGCTATTATTCAAACAGCTTTAGTGTGCGTCATTTTTGAAAGGAAGGAAATTATACCTGCAGGATCTAATGAATGCACATATTGTAGTTATTCAAATGCAGGCTGGAATCTCTATTCTATATTTTTTTTTAACCAAAATCTATCACATCCGCTCATTCAAAGTAACTTTCAAACCAAACACATAAAGCCATATTATTTATTCATTAATTTGCTTTTGATAACAATATATTAGTTAATTGATTTATTTATTTACTCATTTGCCAATACACTTTATCCTATGAGTGTTTCCGGAAGCCTGGAGACTATCTCAGCCGACTCTGGGCAAAGGCAAGGTACACCCTGAACAGCATGCCAGTCCGTCAAAACACAAGCAACCACTCACACTCACTCCTAGGGGCAATTTAGAACAGCCAGTTAGCCTAATGTGCATGTTTTTGGACTGTTGGAGGAAACTAGAGTATCTGGAGGAAATCCACGCAAGCACGGGGAGATCATGCAAACTGCACACAGAAACGCCCTCACCCAGCCCGGAACTCGAACCCAGGATCTTCTTGCTGTGAGGTGGATGAGCTAACCACCATGCCACCATTCCGCCCTCCGTTAATACGCAATATTCAAATGTATTGCAGTAATAATAAATAAAATGAATAAGGGGGCAAACCATGGTCTCTGAATGCGAAATTAAAACCTCTTAAGTACCACTAGACATTTGCATTTCATATTTGCTAGACAGCAATATTAACATGAGCTAGCAAGCTAATGAACCAAGCAGGCAATAGGATTTAGCTAAGTTAGCTGGCCAGCTTATGTTTCTTTATAATGTGTACACTCTTAATAGTGGAGCTCGTGCTCACTTCACTGTGTCTCATGTGGTATATCAACGTAATTGTTCAGTTCTCAGATATAGAAAATGTTCAGTTGTGTCAGCTGTAGACATACTGTATTAAAAAAAGTATTTTGTAAAATGATTACTCAAGTAGTTTGTCATCAGGAGACTTGTTTACTCTTAAGTAAATAATTTCTTTTAATTTAAGTCAATTACTACTAGAGTAGCATTACTTATACACAAGTCAGGAAAGTCAGCCTTAAACATTTAGACATAAAAAAGTTGCATGGAAATTGAACTTATCTGCAGCTCATTTCAGTGTTCATTACGATGTAGGTCTCGTCTGCCAAACCACGTAGCCATGTTCCATGTTTTCGTCTGCAGCCGTTTTGCCCCTTGGAAGAAATCTGCGAGTAATTTCTGCACTATCTAAAGGGAATCAAACTCTGAGTGCCTTTAGCCAAAGAAACAACACCAAGGGACTACTTACACCCCTACTTCTCTCACAGACCAACATATTAGCACTAAGAGCGCAGGGCTGATTAGACAATCATACTATTAGAGCACCATAAGAGTCAGGGCTTTTTCTAAGCACTCCCAAATTGCAGCATGCCGCATTATCATTACCAATAATTAGGATCAAATCAATGATAAGCTTGTACCCATTCGGAATGCTTTGGACCTTATGGTTATATCAGACTTGAGGTCCTTGTGGAGTTTGTGTATATATGAGGCAAAATGCCACCCAGAAACAGTCACACTAACACAATGGAAATATTTACTGACTGATAAAACCATTCAGTGTGTTATGATACAACAAAGGAATGCCTGCAATCCAGTATTATAAACCAGAAGAATATTTCAACATGTTATTCCGCATTGTAATTGTCCAAACAGATTGCTAGGTTTAATTTTATACTGAGATCAGTATGAAGAGCATCTGAGCTATTTCCTAAACCTCCGAGCACAAAACAGTCTCAAGACTTTAGTGACAATGATATGGGTGCATATAAAGAAATAAAGTGAGAGCTTGTACTGTTATGAATTCTGAATATAACTATGAAGTCTTAACACATTAACTTCCTTCCCTTCCAGCATCACCAAAAAAGCCACTTGACCAGAAAAAAAAAAAGATAATGTGGAGTAGAATTTTAATTTATTCATTCATTTAATCATTTATTTATTTATTTGTTTGTTTGTTTGTTTGTTTGCTGGCTGCCAAAATTGTACTTAGTAGATTTGTTATTATGGTTACAGTATGTTTGCTCCTGGAATCAATACATGCTCACATTAGGTTCAGTTAAAGGTAGGAATGCAACTATATAAATCTAATCTTATTCATTTAGGTATTTTGTTCTGGTATTGGATTTTGTGTCTCTTGTCCGTGTTGTTGTCCACCCTAAATGGGCTCTACAGCATGCATATTTATGAAAAGTAAAGCTATAGTAGGTTTAAAATAAAGTTACTTCTGCAGTTGCTTAAAAGCATAAAAGGTAAATAAAATCATGTAGCTTAGGGGAAATATATTTCTATACTCCTAAAGTTGAAATCTCAAGGTATGTTATAGGCAGATTAACCAAACTTTGGCCATAACCGGATGTTACTACAGCAAAAAAGGTCCTGGATTTTGAGCCCCAGGCTCAGTAAGTTTGTTGCTGTGTGAAGTCTGTATGTTCTCCCCATAGTTTCATCGGTTTCCCCGGGATACTCCAGTTTCCTCCCACAGCCCGAGGTCATGCACATTAGACTAAGTGGCTGTTCCAAATTGCCTCTAGGCATGAGTGTGAATTGTTGTGGGTGTTGCCCTGCAATTGACTGGTGAGCAGTTCAGAGTGTACCCTGCCTTCGCCCCGAGTAGGTGAGATAGGCTCCAGCCTCCCTGCTAATGATTAAGCAGTTTGGCAAATAAATGAATCAATGAAGGCTGTTCTTTTAATTTTGCACTTGAAGGAGGAATGCCAATCTGCTTTTGTTCTGGGGTCTCAAAAGAGGTCGTAACATTTATAGCAATCCTTGATCCAACTGGATTCAATATACAACCGCAAGAAAACTTTGAACACACCATTATGTTGCTAAACAGGTCCATTCATCTTTTTTTAATTTGCCAATTTTCCTAGTTTGGTTACCTGCCAGTTGACGCCACCAGCCAGCTCTTGTTTATCATGCTGTATTTGGCCAAAACACCATGACCCATATCTGAGCTTTTCCCAGTCTGTATCCAAAAAGTTGGAAGCACACATTTGTATGTGATGTCATTGTATGCTGTAGAATTAAGATACAATCCTGATTCCAAGAAAGTTAAAACATAAAAACACAGACGATGCAATACTGCAAAACTATCAACTGATTATAATGCAAAGATAAAATATTTAATGTTCAAACAGATAAACATTATTGTTTATTTTGTGAATATACAGTAATTCTGCAACACATTCCAAAAAAAAGTTGAGACTAGGGTGACAAAAGACTTGGAAATGGTAAAATAAATAAATAAATAAAAACCACCTGTTTGGAACGCTCCACAAGTAAACAGGTTAATTGGTAACGGATGATAGTACAGTAACATGATTGAGCATGAAGGGGAAATTCTGGAAAGCTTCAGTCATTCGCGAGAAAGGAAAAGAAAAAAACAAGAAAAGAAAAAAATAAGAAAAGAAAAAAAAAGAAAGAAAAGGTATGTGGACAAATAGACCAGCGGTATCAGAACAACATTTCTAAATGTACAATTACAAGGAGTTTGGGGATTTTACTGTCTACAGTCCGTAATATCATCAAAAAGGTTCAGAGAATGCAATGAACACACCAAACGCCCCTGACCTTCAACCCCTCAAATGGCACTGCATCAAAATAAATAAATAAATAAATAAAAAGATG
>JAQMYF010000004.1:21814470-21827133 GCA_030014195.1 Neosilurus mollespiculum
ACACACACACACACACACACACACACACACACACACACACACACACCAAGGATCACTGGCATAGTGTCCCATAGGAAACACTCACACACATACACACGGATAACATATGAAACTCTGAACAGTTTAACTCCAGTTTAAAGTTAATCTTAGAGCTCTGAGGTGGCATCATATTTATTTAAATAGAAAGTTCAGGGTTTTTTTTTTTTCTTTTTTTATTTTTTGGTTTTGTAACATTTTTACAGGTCTTACCCAGGCAACCCATCCACTAACATCTGCATTTTTCATTTACTTTCTATGGCCAGAGAAGATCTACTATTATTGAAGTGATATGATTCATGATCACTTATAACGTTTTGAAGTACAAGAGAATGTCTTCATATCATATCGTATGATGATAAACACACATAATTACAACTGGATATGCTATACAGCTGCTGAGTAAATTCATATTGTGAAATGGAAGTGGCTAAGTATCATATTTAATATTATACTTTTAAATTTTACTATTCCGTAAGCACTTTACGGCTGCATCATAGCGTAGTGGTTAGCAAGTCCGCCTAACCGCAAGAACGTCGTGGGTTTGAGTTCCAGGCTCGGGCGGTTCTGTGTGGGGTTTGCATGTTCTTCACATGCTTGCATGGGTTTTCTCCCAAAGTCCAAAGACGTACATTAGGCTAATTAGCTTCTTCAAATTTCCCATAGGTTCTGTGTGTGCGTGTGAATGGATGTGGGTGTGTTGGAAAGCTGTGCCCCACCTTTGCCCGGTGTCAGCTGGGATGGGCTCCAACCTCTCCACGACCCTAGCTGGTTGAACAGTTTGGCAAATTAAGTAAGCACTTTATCCTGGTCAGCATCATGGTGGATCTGGAGTCTATCCCAGTAGCACTGGGTGAGAGGCAAGAATTTATTCTAGATGGGATCTCATTATATGATGACACCCTGCATACACATGTAAAATTCACAAAATCCTGGGCTAATAGACAGTACATAGAAGCAGCTATTTTTGAATTCAGAACTGTGTATTTTTAATATTACTGTTCAACAGTGAACGCAGTCTGAATTCAAGAGACGAAGCAAAAACTGTTACATGAAAGTGAAAAAATCTGGTCCCGCGTCATAGAGCACAGATTTTTTTTTTCTACCAGTAAAGCACCCAGCAGAGATTAAATGGAGCGAGGGCAGACCTACCGTTCCACAATTACCCACAATTACTGCCGAAATAATCAGACATGCCTCTAGTGACTGAGCGTCTATACGGGCTTGCAGCTTTCAGAATCGCCTGCCAATATCAATAGGATTATTCAGACGATATAGCAGGGCATGAAGGGCAAAATGGAAGGGGAAAAAAGTGAGAGAGAGGGGTCTTTGGAGTGGGAGGTGTAGAATGCTGGGACAAATGAAATGTGATTATGTGGCTTTGAGCTACAGGCAATGTTTAACAGAAGCGTTTATGAGAAACCTACTCAGAGGGTAATGCCAGCCAGGTGTGTCTCTGATTGTGTTTCTATAATAAAAGGTGGACAGTGTGTAGTTGACTTTAAGAAAAAACTATGCATGTAGGAACACTGTGTGGCAGGTGCTCTCCAAATAATCTCATAAACAAAGTTACGACTCTGCAGTAGTCCTGTGTAAAAGTTCATTCATTATCCAGGGGCCCTTTATTGGAATTATTGATTATAATGAAAATAAATAAATAAATAAATAAATAAATAAATAAGTAAGTAAGTAAGTAAGTAAGTAAGTAAGTAAGTAAGTAAGTAAGTAAGTAAGGCCATTTATTTCTCATAAATGTATTTAAATAATCTTAGATGAAATGATTATTTTAGACTCCTTCAGTTAGTCTTTAGCTTTCTAAAGAGCATCTACTTGGAAACTTTTCTGATAAGAATATTATGTGGTAGTCGGAGTTGACCTAGAACTCTTAATAGTTCCAGTAGGAGGAACAAGCCATTGGACTCTCAAGGGTTCGATATATAAAGGTGTTTTTTATACTCAGTTGGTTACTTCTCAAATTCACAGATGAACTTCTCAAACGTGCTAGCCAACACCCACAAATATGGATTCTTCATCTTTCTTCTTTGTTGTTTTCTTTGCTATCTTCTTCATCTTCTTTCCAGCACTTTACTCCAGATTCATGACCCACAAATAATAATGTGAAAGCATGACAGCTCCGGACTCCTGGAAGAGGACTGTCTCTCTGTGTAGATGTAAAGATCTCATTCAAGCTCATGAAAACATGCAATTCACAGTTACAGGTACTTACACAGATTAGCAATAACATTAAAAAATATTATCTTATTACAATGGCATCTGTCAAGGAGTGGGACGTATTAGGTGGATACGTTGTTTCTAATAAGCAAAGATAAGTACCTCCTAAAGGTATGTTCTATTTTCCATAGGAGTGGCAGACAATCATCATTCCATCCATTTTCTGAATCGCTTAATCCTAATTAGGGTCGCAGGGGGGCTGGCACCCATCTCAGCAAACTCTGGGCGAGGGCAGAGTACACCCTGGACAGCTCACCAGGCCATCGCAGGGCAGAAACACTCTTGACAAAAACGAGCAATGGTTGTTTTACATGCCTCTCACCACAGACACGGCCAGCATTTCACAACCCAGTTAGCTGCACTTGGGGGACAGAAGTGACATCCCTTTGATAGTGAGGCTTGAACCCCTGACCTTGGAACCAGTAGTCCAGCACCCTACCACCGGGCCACCACTTCCTGGCGGACATTCATATGATGTTAATTTAGCTATGCTGTCAATGTTTTAGAGCATTAATATGATTTTATCAAATCCTGTACATTGGTCGATCACTGAGAAGACCTATGAGTTCAACACTTCACCAAATTGCTGCTTTATTGATTATAGCAAAGCCCTTGATTGTGTAGATTTCAGCAGGCTCTGGTTTTCCTTGATAGGGTTCGGTATTCCGATCTACTTGATCAAGAGTCTACGTGTCCTCTATGCTAAACAGAAAGCAGAAATAGAAGCACCAGTGGAACATTCTAACACACTCACTATTGGACGGGGTGTGAGACAGGGATGTCCGTTATCTCCAGCAATTTTACCTCTATAGTGAGAATATTATGAGGCAGGCGTTGGATGACTGGAAGGATGGGTTCTTCAAGAATGGAGAAAAGATAGGCGACTTAAGATATGCTGATGATGTGGTGCTGATCGCGACATCGGAACACCATCTTCAGCAACATGTCAGTGAAGTAGAAGAGGCATCCTCAGCATTTGGATTGAGACTAAAAGACTGAGGTGATGACATTTTCGAGTACACCAACCCCAGCAACAATTGTGTATTTAGTTTCCATCTTTAATGCTGGCTGTAGCATGATCGGGGAGGTAAAACAGCAGATAATGTTGGCCTAAAAGAAAAAAACAACTGGAAACCTAGGTGAAATATGGAAGGGAATTAGCATTTCACTGGAAACCAAAAAGCAGTTAATGAAAATGATGGTTTGATCAATCATGAGTTATACTTCTGAAACACTTTACGTACACCACAGATGCCAAACAAAGACTTTAAAGCTTTGAAAATTGGTGCTATCAAAGATTTTAGAGTCTTATGGAAGGATTGCATTTCTAATGAGGTTGGCTACATCAGGATTAGGAAATCAGCCAAAGTTTTGCCAACAGCTACTGTCAGGATGAATTAGGTTTTTTGGACACCTGGTGAGGAAAGAGGGCCTAAGCTATAAGTTGTTGGTGGGAAGACCAATAGACCAATAGGCTGGCCTCACAACACTAGGCTAAAAGACCTAATGCCACTTTCTCTCTGATGCAACTTTCATGCGGATACCCATGGTACCATGAGGAGGACGCGACGGCAGTCACACGTTGCTCTGCAGAAGCATTTCTGTGAACTTCCCCAGGTCACGTTGCGTCGGTGAGGAAAGGGCATAAGCCAGCACTGCAGCATAACCCAGCCAGAGGCTGTGAGTTGTGGAGAGAACAAATCGGCAGCCCTGCACTGCTCCTTTATCTAGATAAGTTCCAGCCATTGTATGACATCAGCACACTAGTTTCAATTTTACAAAAAGTCTCTTACATACACTTTAAATATCTGATAACTTTATTATCTAGGAAGGAAAAACCTTCAGAAAATTCTTTCTTAAGCAGTCAGTCTTATTGGAGACTAGTGTGCAGTCACAATCATCTCAGAATGGTCTTGTGCTCTTCAGTTCCTGTTTGGCTCACTCCTCCAGTGGTCCCTTCAGGCTATACCCCATGATCGATGCTCTCACCTGTATCTCATTTGTCTCACTTACATCTTGTTGTTATGTTATACCGGTTTATGTACAGTGCCTGTAGTGTTAATATTTCTTTAAAGTCATGCATGTGTTTTTCATTACTAATCCCTGGTTCTCAGTTTCCTTGCTTTTGCCTTGGTTTCCTTGACTTCTTATGTTTTCTGGTTTAAACATCTGCAGGCCTGACTGCAGACCATGACTACAGACATGTTCCTGTTAAACGTATTCGCCTTTGTTTCGAACCTGTTCGGAATTAGGACTATGACTGGAATGTTTGAACAATGTAATGATTGGAAAAAGACACACATGACAAAACATGTACACCATGACCACTTTATTAGGATCACCTGACTCATGCAATTATCCAATCAGCTAATCATGGGTCAACAGTGCAAACCAGGTGGATTGAGGTCAAGAGCTTTAGTTAATGTTTATGTCAAATATCCAAATTAGGGAAAACTGTCACATAGTTGTTGGTGCCAGACAGCCTGGCCATGTGAACACTTGGTTAAAATGTACCACAATGATGAAGTCACAACTGGATAAACGAGAAACTTTTTGCCATTTACATCTGTGTCTATTATCAGTCTCCAAGGCGTCCAGCTAATCACTTCAGGTTTCTTTGTGGCCCACCTCACTTCAACTAGAAGGTCAAACAACCCTGTGGACAGTTATTGTGATTATCTCTGTCACTGGACAAGAGCCAGATTTGTTTAGCATAGGCTATATAAGAATACAACGTTTCAAAAACTAACATAGGATGTGTCACCAAAAATGAGTCCAGATGGCCAAAAAAATTTAAAGCTGTTCATCATCTCCATCTTCTTCCACTTTATCTTTTATTAGGGTTGCAGAGAGGCTGAAGCCTGCCTCTGCTGACTCTGGGCGGGATATACTGATCAGCTCACCTGACTATCAAAGGGCCAACACACACAACCATTCACACTCTTTCACATCTAGAAGCAATCAAGAATATTTAACTAGTGTGCACGACTTTGGACTATGGGAGGAAAATGGAGCACCATGCAAGCACAGGTGTGAGGCAGACGTGCTAACCACCACTTAAAACATTCCACATAAGATCTTGTCACATTGAGCTTTTAATTGCATTTAATAGCATGTGCCTTGGCATGCTCTCCACCAGTCTTTTACATTGGTCTTGGGTGATTTTATGCTCTGTCTGGCACAACCAACTTGGTCAAAGCTTTGTATGATGGCTTGTGGCCATCCGTCTTCCTCTTGATCGCATTCCAACAACTCTTCGCTGACAGGATGATCATCAACTCCTTTTAATGTCACTCAACAACCTTAGGATTACATCAAGTGACCTACAAAAAATGGCATGTGTATGTATATATATATATATATATATATATATATATATATATATATATATATATATACATATGTGTGTGTGAATGTTTTGTGTCTGAACTCTCCCTTACACAAAGCTGGATAATGAATGTTTAGACTAGGACGCCATGTGTTAACTCAACCTCCCTAACTGTTTGCTATGTGGAGCCAAGTGGAACCTGTGTTTGCACACACAACTGCAGTTTCCACTCGTTTAGTCTGGTAGTCTGGACTTTGTGTGTATAGTAACTACTATACTTACTGTAAATATGGTTTGAAAATATTTAAACTTCAAATAAAAGTGTAGTGACTCAAGTGTGCTTCATAGCAATAAACCAGGTTAAGTTTCCATTTTCAAGCTTTTGTGTAGTTAAAATTAACTCTCAATCACACATTGCTTGACTTCGGGGTTGTTTTTGTTTGGATGGCTGTTTTGGGTTTTTTTTTGCATTAGATTTATTACAGACAGGCATGGTGGGTAGCTACAAAGTCCTGGGTTCAAGTCCAGGGCTCAGCGAAGGCGTTTCTGTGTTGAGTTACAAATTGCCCCTAGTATAAATGTTAATGTGAATGGTTGTGTGTATGTTAGCCCTGTGATGGACTGGTAAGGTGTACCCCGTCTTTGCCCAGATTCGGCTGAGATGGGCTCAAGCCTCCCCATGACCATAGTAGCATAAAGCAGTTTGCCAGTTGAATGAATAAATAGATTTTATAAATTTTGTAAATCTCATTACTGCATAAAGGGGACAATAATATATAAAATTAATTTATCAGTGAGAGCAGAATTGGTGTCAGAAGCTTTTAAAATGTCTAGTAAGATACCTTAATTTTTATTTAAATTCTACTGTTGTGTGCATTTTACAGCATCGTGTCCTTAGATGGCCCAGATCCTCAAAGCTACCCAGTGTAATGCATGAGTAGAGGAAATGACTGCACTGTGAAACTCACCATTTCTGACCTTTCCTCTTGCATGAGATCTGCCTGACATCAGAGCAAAGTGCCAATCTCTCCCTGCTGGAATCCAGATGAGAGGGTTGAATCTACCCATTAGCTGGGTGTTTTCCCTTCCGCCCATCCTTACCCGGATCGCTGTCTCTCTCTGTCTCTCTTTATGTTACAGTTCCTCTTTTTCCTCACACTCTTTTTGACCCCATTGTCTATTTTGGCATTGGATACAAGGAGATTCTTTTCCATCAAGAGTCATATAAAAAGGCATCTGTGCTGTGACTTGATTTTCTAACTGACTGAGGGCGTTAAATGTTTCACCTGGAAGACCCCTTGATTAAGTCTGGTGTTCTGCTGAATATCATTGTGTTCTTAGGAAGGTTCTCAGGAAGGTTTTATTTTTTTAATTATTGTTATTATTTAAACTAAATAAAAATACTTTCAATTCAAACCATGACACTACACATGGAATTGACACTTTCTATACCTATTTCTATTTGTTTTTCTTAACCTATGACATTAAAATAAATTTTGAATTTCAAAAGAAAAATAGTTATGTAGCTGTTTTTTTTGTTTTTTTTTTAAATAACAGTACATGGGGTCATACGAAGGCTGCAGCCTACCTCAGCTGAATCCAGGCGAAAGCAGGGTACACCCTGAACAGCTTGGCAGTCCATTACAGGCCCAACACACACACACACACACACACTCATACCTAGGGGCAATTTAGAACAGCCAATTAGCCTACTGTGCACATCTTTAGACTGTAGGAGGAAACCCACGCAAGCATGGGGAGAACATACAAACTCCACACAGAAACCTCCTCACCAAGCCCAGGGCTCAAACCCAAGACCTTCCTGCTGTGAGGCAGATGTGCCAACCACTATGCTACTGTGGCGTGAAATTGATCAGTAAAAAATACTCAGACTGTTAAATAAATAAACATTTCTGAAAAAAAGCTAATTATATCTATAGCCTATTCATAGTATAAAATATATTTGAATTGTAACATCGCATGATTTATGTTTTATTAGGGCTTATTTAATTTTAGGACCAAACCTCATTTGTATCCAGAAATTTTTATAAAATCATTGACTGGAAACTACTTGAATCTATTATTTAAAAACCAGTGCCTTAAAGCCATTCACTGTGAAATGTTATCAGCATGTAGTGTGTATGTGTGAGTCGGGCAAAAGAATGTGTTTTGAAGGTCTGGGAGCATTTATAATGATTCTTAACTCAGCTTTACAAGTTTAAACATGTACAACATTTACCAAGCAGCATTATGACAGGTGCCAGAACGCATAACGAGGTCTCATTCCTTCTGTTCACTTGTCATTTTGTTGGAGGGCCCCAGCTTGGGAAATATGGAGAGAGGAGAGCTGTAAAAGAGGAAGCCGTGGTGAGAAACATGTTCTCATTGCTTCCTGTTCTGTCTCAGACTGATGGCCTCTGTTTGGCTTTAGCCTTGTCTTACATACAGTCCACTGGGTCCTCTGTGGCCTGATGTCTGTCTGATTGACTGATAACCACGTCCGTTTAGCAATGAGAGGAAGAGAAAGATCAAGTGGGAAATTTTAAGACACTGTTTTTTTTAATGAACTTTGCTGTGGTTGGTCACAGCATTCAATAATCTTAACATATTGTTTCACATCTCTTTTGTCATAAACCTCATTATCTGCAAACACACCAGTGAACAAACAAAAAGAGCTCAGCCTGTTTTTTAACGCTCTTTGCAGAGTCTGCAAGAGAGTTTCTGTGTGGAGTTTGCATGTTTATCCTGTGCTTGTGAGGGGTTTCCTCCGGGTACTCCAGTATCCTCCCACAGTCCAAAGACATGCACATTAGGCTAATTGGCAGCTCCAAATTGCCTCTAGGCGTGAGTGTGAATGGTTGTGTGCATTTTGCACTGCGATGGATTGGCGAGCTGTTTAGGGTGTACCCCGCCTTCCCTTGAGACATGCTCCTCCCTGTGACCCACTAGAATTAAGTGATTTAGTAAATGAATAAATAAGTAACTTTTAACTAAGTGGAAAGTATTGAGGCAGGCAAGAACTTCTTCACTCACAGTAATAACTAATTGTACCTTTTATGTAGATTAGTAGTAATATTATGTTAATGTCCTGGATAGGATTGGATTAGATTAGATTATTCATTCATTCGTTCATTTTCTGAACCGCTTAATCCAAATTAGAGTCATGGAGAGGCTGGTGCCCATCTCAGCCGACTCTGGGCGAGGGCAGAGTACACCCCGGACAGCTCGCCAGCTCGTTGCAGGGCCGAAACACACTGACGCCAATGCAGCCTACTCTTGACGAAAATCAGCAATTTTTCTTTTACATGCCTCTCACCACAGACAGTGAGAGACATGGCCGGCATTTGATAACCCAGTTAGTTGCACTGGCGGCTAGATTAGATTAGTGGATTATAAATATTATACTGGATTTTTTTTATTTTTTTATTTTAATGTATGTAACCTTTTTTTAGCACCAGTGCTACTCCTGGCACCATATATTTTATAACAACTATTCCATACTAATATGACTAATAAGAATTTTCCCACATTTGTTTACAAGAATACAAGCACGTCACTTCCTTCAGCCAACTCCCCTTATTACAGTATGTCCTTAACAGGAAGCTATACCACAGTCTCTGCATTCAGACCTCGTTAAGGGTCAAGCCGACAAATAATTCAGGAAGATAAAATCACTGTTCGGAATATGTGTCTCTAATTCATGCAACTGGGGATAGAGAGGGAGAGAGAGAGAAGGAAAGAGCAGGATACAGTGCAACATTCCGACGCCTGTGGTCTAGTTGAGTCTGAATACTGTAAAATGTGCTTTTCTTATCAGCCTTTTTTTAATTTTCTTTAAAGGGGAATTGTAGCCCACAAGCCTTCACAGCCTGTTACTAAAGCTGCCTGCCATGGATAGAGATGCCTTTGAAAATAGAAGCAGACTGAGGTTTTGGGAAGACTGTGGGATAAGGGCATAACCGTAACAAGATCTGTAGGTATGCATCAATAACCACATTTGTGTGTCTTGGACTATAATGCTGATTGTCAAAATGTCAGTGACCTGCTGAGGAACGCAGGTATTTATTTGTATAAGCTATGGAGACTACGCTTCTTCATTTAGACTGAGCATCTAAGGTGTTGGTACTAAATTATTGTAATGAAGAAAAATAATCAAAGCTCTCATCTTAGCACGTGTATCTGTAGTACTCTGCTGTTCTCTGTATCCGGATGTATGCGCATACGCTGGACGTGGTTTGAGTGCGTGTGTTCTACATTCCTCATATGAATCAGTTCGAGCTGCGGCTGTATCCTGTGAGAGACTCTAATGACCGCTGTTTGTAATTGCACTCACTGGAGTGGAAAGTGTAGGCCAGCGATAAGCTCTCTGTCCCTGGTTAAGTAAACTCAGACGGTCAGGGGGGCAGGCAAGGAGATGGCCCATTCTATTCGATCTAACCATAAATATTTTTAACATTTTTTTTTCTTTTCTTTTCTTTTCTTTTCTTTCCTTCTTTCTTTCTTTTTTTTTTTTGTTTTGTTTTTTTTTTTTGGGCAAGTTTTTATTTAGGTTTATTTTGCATGGTTATATATTAAATATATAAAGTAAATAGAACCCAAAGATGTTTGCATTCAGTTTGTTCAGTAACCTAACCTACAGTCTGACCTCACATATTGCATTTACATGAACATTCTACTTACGTTAGAAAAGCTTAATTATAAGAGTACAGAAACATGATGCTGTTAAATTACTGCCACTTATCACCACACTCACTCTGATGACATGTATTGAGCTCTGGCCAAATGAAATAGTAATTACTACATTTGTATAGCATTTTCAGTGAGAAAGTATGAAGGAAAATAAAGAAAAGCATAATGTACAACAACCACTGTGTCAAAAGTGCAGTCATTAAGGCTTTCGCAGTGTAAAAGTGCAACATGGGAAAATGAGTACAAAAATATCACCTTACAAAGTTTTTTTTTTTTTTTCCTACCCACATAAGCACATGTAAAGCACATAGTAAAGCTTAGCTTATCTGATCTAATTATTAGTTGCATAATAACATGAAAATGACTCTGCTTTACTGTACTATGGTCATATTATGCTATGCTACATTGATGTGAAAAATCTCATTATCTAATCATAGCAAAGATGTCAAACATCACAGAGGACAAGCATTTCATCTCTGTTTGCCTTTCTGTATGTTCTTTCATGTTAATTTGCAAATATAATTTTAGAAAGTCTTACACAGACACAACAAACTCCTTCACAGATTATAAATAAAGATTACTGTGTTGGAGGACAAAAAGTCTTATATTATGTTTCTGAGTTGCAGTGTGGTAGTGCCAGAATTGGCAAAAATGTTATATAGATTTTTGTGTCAAACATCAACATATCACAAATTAAGCCACAAAAACACATTAAGTACACAGTACAAGCTGCCAACATAAAGGACAAGCCTGGTGGCTACAGAGTGGAACGGGCCGGCCACCGTATTACTAGTCCCAAAACATTACAACCATGTCTGTTATGTGGATCGCTCCATAAGCATGATACTAAGAAAAGTGGTCAAGAGGGATCTTTTCATAAATAATTGAATTATGTAATATTTTAATGTCTTACTTCTTATGAGGAAATTTTAAGCTGTGAGAAGTATTTAATTACTATTATATATAGACTTAGGTCTATATGTAAACATAGTGAGGGACAAAATGTCACCAAAGAAAAATATAGAATATAGTTTAAGCCTATCTTAATTTAAAATAATAAAACCAGTTTAAGTTAAATATATAACAATTTATTTAGTGCCTTGAATTTAAATTTTGCCAAGAAAAAGTACAAAGAATGGTTATATTGACCAAATAATTACTTTATTTTGTTTTTAAGATAATATAGAATATTCACAAATATAGCATAATTCCTCTCTATATAGTAGGACTACAAAGAAATTTGGAAATATGGAATATAAATTTACAAATACATATATATACAAAATTTCGCTATATAACAGGCCATTCATATTACAAATATAATACATGTACATAAATTCTCTTTATATAATAGGTCAACAGATAATTTACTAATGTAATTTAGTAGGAAGGTACATAATTACTGTTTGTATGCATAAACTTACAGTATCTGATGTAGAATTTACTACACGTAGTATTTTTACACTTAATTACACATACTGTATATGATACATGTACATTTGTTTCAATATCCACATAGTTTGAAATTATAGTATCTAAATATCACATGCATGTTAATCAAAATCTAAACTTTTTATATAAACACAGTCACAAAATATGTGATTGATTGGTGATCTGTTCATTGGTGATCAGTGGGTGTTCAGGGTGCATCCCGCCTTCTCTGCTTCGGCAGCAGAATACAGTGAGGTTACAGTGCAAACATCAGATATATTGTAGCTAGCTTGCCAATGGAGATGGCAATATAAAAAAAAAAATAATAAATATATATACATATATAAATTTGTGTTTAAGTGTCATATACAATCAAGTTTTACTTATCATAAAAAGTGAATTATTAATTTTTGTCCGATCAGAAATACTTGAACCAGAGTATATCAGTATTTAGACTTTGAAATTAGTGTGAACAGTATGCTGTTAGGAACACTACCTTGAATTCTCCCTTGTTTCTAGGAGTCATGAGAAAAATTCAGGTGGATCAGCAAGACCCATGTTTTACTTTTCAGCAAGCAGCATATGGTAGCATTTTTCTGGTAAGGAATAGCAAAGATATAGCTTTAATTCAAGCTACAACCTTAGTAAGAGTATAGCTGGCTAGAACTAATCGTATCACTTATGTGTAATTACTGGTATTTGTTTAATAATCCCAACCTTTTAAAACAGATAAAATACTTAAAATGAGGAGCATACATCTTATAAACTTTTATCTACAAAATAAAGAACTCAGCAAAATGTACAATGTTGTATTTTGAAATATTCAGAATTTATGATCTGGCTGTTAACAGTATATTTATAGAGCTTAGAGTGTGTGTGTGTGTGTGTGTGTGTGTGTGTGTGTGTGTGTGTGTGTGTGTGTGTGTGTGTGTGTGTGTGCGTGTGTG
>JAQMYF010000004.1:21842286-21861371 GCA_030014195.1 Neosilurus mollespiculum
GGCATCTGATTAGAATGCCTCCCGAACGCCTCCCTGGTGTGGTGTTTCGGGCATGTCCAACCGGGAAAAGACCCCGGGGCCGACCCAGAACATGCTGGAGGGACTACGTCTCTCGGCTGGTCTGGGAACTCCTTGGCGTCCCCAGTGGAAGAGCTGGAGGAAGTGGCTGAAGAGAGGGACGTCTGGACCCCAGACGTGCTGCCCCCGCGACCCAACCCTGGAAGTAGCGAAAGAAGACAAAATGAAATGAAATGAAATGAAAATAATAATTTTAATAACTAATTAATTGAAATTAAAATTATTATTATTATTATTATTATTATTATTATTATTATTAATATTAGATTTTTTTTTTAATAATATATTATTATGCATCATAATATTTATGTGAAGTATTTGACAGAATAAATTTCCTCCTAGATTTCAGGTTTACCTGGGCTAGATTATTTAAGCCGGTATATTCTGAAATACCAATAGCACATCCTCATGATTAAGAAACCTTTTTTTTTTTGGCTCAATATTGGGTACACATGAACAAAGTGAATTATTTTTTTAGTCAATAATTTTTTAAACTGCCGTTGGACAAACTAGAGGTAAATAGCCTAACCGAACATTGAAAAATTAATTAGCAAAAGGCACAAATTAATAACAATTGTGATTATAAAATGAAGCTCAGTGTTTGCAATGAGACCCAAAGCTAAATAGTCCAACCATTATGCTTGGTTTTATAACAGTATAACTGTAATGCTAGTTGCTGATAAATTTCAAAATTCTATTTTTCCAACAGCCATTACTACCATTGTACCATCTTATTTCACATCTAATTATATTAACCAGCATATCCACTACTTCATAAAAAAAATTCCCGTACTGATACACTGCTTCAGCCAGAATGATTATACCCTCACATTGGGCTGCCATTGATATATCATTGATTCTGATCCTAAAGTAATCACCTAATTGGTGGTCTGACAGAATTCCATTAATTAAGTGTTTATTATAGCCTCTACCTCTTAAAAAAACTGTCCTACATGCCATTTATTAGCTTAAGAATTTAATATGCTGTAACCCAAGTTAATGGTACAGACTGGATGTAAATTTTCAGACACAGACTGAGCCACAGAAAACTTCAAACATCCTAATCATTTTTAAGCTATAACTTAAGGTGGTAAAAGATTTACTACTCTTTACTTGCTCTGCGCCATTAAACTATTTTCTGATCCACTAGATGATGATAACCCTCAGAATTTTTGCATTTCAAAACCAGCATATGTTTTAGATATGAAATACAATTCCAGTGATTATCATCATCTAACTGCTCAGTTCACATCACAGATAGTTCAAGAGCAATAGATAATGTTAACGTTTTTAATAATACAGCGCAGAATTTTACGAATTATATATGGAGTATAAAAAGTTTGAAACAAATTACTTCTGATTTATAAGGTCAAGGTCAATGGCTAGGGTCAGGCTATGTCTGGAAAAAACACATGATCCACTCCACACCATTAACATGAGTTATCTTGAATGGCTCTAAGCTTTGAAGAAGGATAAGGATCTTAACTGAGGTGACCGCTAAAACATTTCTTTTGAAAAATAAACACTTATGTTACCTTAAAAGTAAATTTCAACACGTGATCCTCCAGCATGAAACATGGGTCACAAGGGTCAACTTTTAAAAAAAATATATTTTTTGCTTATTTCATGCTTATCTTTTTTATAACACAGAATTTTGAGAGATCTGAGATTCTGAGATTTGGACAAATTAAGTTTAAACTACAAAAGCTATAAAAAACTGCATTTATTCATTTATTCATTTCCCGAACCTCTTAATCGTAGTAGGTTCAGGGTGAGGTTGGCGCCTGTCATCCTGAGCAGCTCACTAGGCCATTGTAAGGCCAACACACACGCAACCATTCACACTCACACCTAAGGTCAATCTGAAACAGCCATTTAGCCTAATGTGCATATCTTTAGACTGTGGGAGGAAACCGGAGCACCCAGAGGAAACTCATGCAAGCACAGCATGCAAACTCCACACAGAAACACCCTCACTAGGTCTGGGACGTAAACCTAGGACCTTCTTGAAAAATGCATTTACATTTTCCAAAATATATATTCCTAACCATCATGTGATAGTCTAAGTTTTCATACAACCAAAAGTGAATCCACCGATTTGAAAAGTATGTTGATTCTATTAAATTTATCCTTTAAAATGGATTCTTTCATCTGACTCTCGTCAGACTCTGAGCACATGCTTTCTTCATCAAATTTCCATGATTGGGGGCACATTCAGTGAGTAAATCCGATCATTTTAATGAATCTGCTGTGTGTAAATTGAGCAATCTCGCAACATGCCTCTGTGGGTTGTACCAAATGGGGTTTCAAAAAGGACGTTTTATTGGTTTACTGTGTTTAATGTGCTTTTACATGAAATCATTGGATTACAGTAAAAAAAATAATAATAAGGGGGGGGGGGGGTTGCGCCATTTCCATGGTGCTAGTAACTATATCTTCAGTATTTAATGTCATTCCATGTGAGTCTTTTAAATCTTATTGTTTTCCAGAAATAGCAGTTTTGGCTGTAGGATCTTATTTCAGCTGTAAAAACAAGTTAAATTGGGTTTATACGGTAGGGTTTGTCTGGTTTTACCGTCACAGAAAAATTCAGATCATAAAAAAGTCTTGTCTGTGATTTGAGATCAGCAGTCTTAAAATGCATCAGAAGTAGCCAGTTTAGTGCTACAGCAACCAAACACAGCTGACAACAAATTCTGGATATGTCAGCAATTTTAAATTAAGAATGTGAGCACTGCTACTCTATGATGTTGATCTAAAATAGATCAATACAAGGGTGACATAGGACAATGCGAAACTTCTAAAACAATTTAAAATACAGTACTACCACAGGCAATAATGACCACATTGGCATAGTGGATAGCACTCTTTCCTCACAGCAAGAAAGTCCTGTGTTTAAGCCCTGTGGGCAGCAAGGGCATTCCTCTATAGAGTTTGCATGATCTCCTCATGCATTTGTGGGCTTGTTCTGGGTACACTGGCTTCCTCCATCCAAAGACGTGCATTAGGATTATCAGCTATTTCAAATTGCTGCTAGATTTGAATGAATATTTATCCTAGAGAGAACAGGTTCTGCAGGGGGCTTGCAACCCTGTCAGGTAAAAACATACACTACGATGGAAACCATGAGAGTGGCCCAATGCATCATGGGTGGGGAATGGAATAATAATAGGTAAAATGTAAGCAAAGCATGCTAATAGCCAGAAAATATATCCTTAATACCTCAAATTTGCATGAGTAAAAATCATTCTTTTAAGAAGAGCTTATTTTCTTCACAACCCCAAATGATGTAAGCAGAATGTAATAATTTTCTTTGGTCTTTGTCATATAAGCTAAAATTGTGAACTTTTATTATCACACAGTCTGTGAGAGAAGACTGTTATGTATATATATTTAGCCAAGATTGTACTGGGATCATGCACAGCATGACAAGTAATAATCTTAAACCACCACAGTGAACATATAGTTTAAACAAACTGTAGCTGTGGCTGTTACTTGGCTGGAATGAAAACCCACAGCCTTGCAGGAACTTTAGGATATAACTGAAGAGACTTGGTTCTAACGTTCAACCTTATTAAACTAAATTAAAGGTGAACTCTGGAAACGTCTTATACTCAGTGAATCATAAAAAATCCTGAAATACCCAAATAAAACTTCTGTTAATTCCTATATTCTGTATATACCACAACTAAAGCAAATGTGTCTGTACTAAAAACTATGTAAGAAAGATTAAAAAGTTTAAAATGTAGCTTCCATGTTCCTTTTTTCTCCTTGTCTGTCAGAAAAAATTAACATAGGGACAGTTTGATTGCCAGTGTTTACAGTACAGAGACCCTTCAAAGATAAAGTTTCCGAGATAAAGTAAGCACTAAATGTAACTAAACCCTGTTTCATAAGCAATATACATATGTCTAAGTTATATATATATCTAACCTAATTATTAACAAATTAATTTTTATTTTTATATGTTTCTTCAGAGGGAAGCACGGTGGCTTAGTGGTTAGCACGTCCGCCTCACAGCAAGTAGGTCCTGGGTTCGATTCCCAGCTCGGGCGTTTCTGTGTGGAGTTTGCATGTTTTCCCTGTGCTTGCGTGGGTTTCCTCCGGGTACTCCGGTTTCCTCCCACAGTCCAAAAACATGCACGGTAGGTTAATTGGCTGTTCCAAATCACCCCTAGGTGTGAGTGTGAGTGCGAATGGTAGTGTGACTGTTTGCCAAGCGAGCTGTCCAGGGTATACCCCGCCCTCGCCCGAGTCGGCTGAGATGGGCGCCAGCCTCCCCGCGACCCTAATTAGGATTAAGTGGTTCAGAAAATGAATGAATGATGAATGTTTCTTCAGATTAGAGGCTGATTTACTGAATTCCAATCTTTCTGGTTTTGGAAAAGGCATGCTGACATGATAGGCAAATATTACTGTTGCCATTCTTCTTAGTCTCGACTTCAAAAAGCTCTCAATAAGTCATGGATGTTCTGGTGTGGTAACATCAATTACTTACGTTTTCTGTGTAATTTAATATAATCAGCTAATGAGAATAAACAATCTAATCACCGTCAGTGAAGTCAAGAGATGTGGAAAACAAAGAACAAAGACCTAAAATCGGAAGATGGATTTTCAAGAAGACTTGAAGGAAAAGTACAGGGATAAAGGTACTTTTACATCAATTCAAACATACTCTAATAAAAGTACACCAAGTTTAATGAATTTATAAACATGAGGAAATTTCAGAAGAAATCTACTCAACTACAGGAAGGAGAATATTTATGACTGCACTGTATTCAAGTTGTGCAAAAATGTTTGTTAACTTAAAAATCTTTGCAGTTGTGCTGGGGTTTTAATAAGCATAAAGTCTGTAGCGGTCACTTACCAGTGACAATATATTTTTTTAGATTATTTAATCTTTTAATGCTGTTCCGACTAACCACAAAAACTTCAGTAAACAATATCTTTTTTACTAGTCTGAGTTTATTCTACTTAAATAATTAATAAAATATTAAGATTAATTTAACTGGCTAAATTTAATTGAACTAATAAATCTGTCCAGTCATTAGTTATACAGTTTATCCATCAGGGTCCTGGGGGAAGCTAATTATACAAGGTCCTCTATACTGATGTCATGTGAAGATGATAAATATAATGTATAATACTGGACAAAGGTCAGAGACCAACCTCTAAATTATTCCGTTTTCTTCATTTTTAAAAACCTTATTAACTTTGTTTCTACTAACAGTTGACGATGAGGATCTGCTATGACTATACCATAAGGATTATCCGGCACTACCATGGGAGGATTTAATTCAACAGATAATTAAGCAATTCATCAGTTAATGGTTAATTATCGAGTGAAGATCTACCACGGCAAGGGTTATCCTGAATTGTGTAGTGCTTCAGACCCTGAGGACTTGCCCAATGAGCTAATTAGCACTTCATTAGTTTCTGCACCCATGGACCCTTGACCAATCCCATTCACAGTTCATTAAATCAGTTTTTAGGCGATGGCAGAAGTTAACTCACTCCATGTTTTCCACTGCATAGTTAACATCCCCATCTGGACTTGTAATGGTTTACTGCCCTACTCTACTCATTATGATAAAAGACAAAGATTGGAGTTAGAGGCTGAAAAAACATAAACCTGCAGAGACAGAAACAGCCTGTAGACTAGTTTAGGTCTTGCGCCTATAAAAAAGAAAGTTTTTCTGACATTTGCGCAGCAGGGATTTCACCAGTAACACAGCAGTGTTCTAATTACATCTACACATGGAACTGGTCCAGACCAACTAAAGTCCAGGTTAGTACACAGCACATACAGTTGAGGTCAGAAGTTTACAGACACTCGTCATGTACATAAGTTTCATGGCAGTATCAGCCTTTCAGTGGTTTCTTTAAAGTGCTTTTTGTTTGTTTGTTTGTTTGTTTATGGGGGTTTGTTTTTGTTTGGTTTGGGTTTTTTTGTTTTGTTTGGGTTTTTTTTTTTTTGTTTGGTTTGTTTGTTTGGGGTTTTTTTGTTTGGTTGGTTTGTTTGTTTGGGGTTTTTTGTTTGGTTGATTTGTTCGTTTGCTTGTGTGTTTGTTTGTTTGGGGGTTTTTTTTGGTGTGGAATGAATGTACACTATATTGCTGTAATACAAAAAATGTAAGTGTTTTGTGAACAAGTTTTAATTATATTTTAGGTTTTCTGAATGAATACACAGTGAGCGTTACCTAAAGCAAAGCTAATATTTATCTAAATGTGCCTTACCAAGTTTCAGCGCTTTTGGTGACCATCAGTGAGGTTCTAGCAGAATTCCATTTAGATATTTCATCACTCTTTTTTTTAAAGAGTTCAAATAAATTTGTTGGTTTCCTGGCCCAAACTCAACTTCTAAGCACGGTCCACATATTTTTCGATAGGGTTGAATTCAGGACGTTGGGAAGGCAATTCCCAAAGCATAATGTTACCCTGCATTTTTCATTCTATTCCACACCCAGCTTTGATGTGTATTTGGGGTCAATGTCCTGTTGGAACTCCCACTTCTGTCCAAGTTTCTGGTGGTTTGAGGTTGTGCTAAAGAATTCTGAGGTAGTCCTGCTTTTTGATTATTCCATTCTGTTCGAGCAGTGCGCCAGTTTCACTGGTAGCAGAAAAACCCACGGTGCATGGTCCTACCACTATAATGTTCAATAGTTGGTACAGTGTTCTTGGCAATAAATACCTCACTTTTTCTCCTCTAGTCAACATACTTCTGGTCATTATTGCCAAAATTTACTTCAAAGGTTTTTCTTTATCCATGTGGTCAGCTCCAAACTTTAGTTAAGGTTAAGGAAAGAAATATTGTTGCTATAAGAAGCAGTAGAACTTCATGCTTTTGTTACCCCTAGTTTAGAATATTGCAAAGCCTTGCTCACTGAATGTTCTAGTAGGTGCAAAAACAAGCTTCAATCGGCTTGAAGATTGGAGCACATCACCCCGAGTCCCAGTAAACTATGCATCAATAATAGAACAGTATGAATGAATACTATCAAGCTCTGCATGGCCTTGTTCTACAGTACTTGGGCAAACCTTTATATAACCGCCACTCTTGATCAAGAGTGTAGACTGTTTCCTGGTTGCTAGAACAACAAAGAGAACAGCAGGGGGCAGAGGTTTTTCTTACAAATCCCTACAATCATAAAACAGTCTTCAAATTAGCATACAGGCTCATTTGTTTTGTAACGTTTATGGTAATAGATTTCTCCCAGGCAAAGACATAGATTTAGGGTTTATAGTAGACATAAAGTGTTTGGCTAAACTGGGATCTTTGGATGCTTTACACTCCCTTATCCAAACCCCACCTCCAACTCTCATGTAAGTACTCATGCTTGTATAATTATATACAATTCAACAGTAATTCAGTTAAAATCCAACCTCAGTGTATATCTGGCATACATCAATATAACAGTAATTCTACAGTATGGAAAATGATTACAGAAACCTTGTGATCCTCGCTATTAAACAGATCATAGCCAGTCCTGATGGAATACTTGCTTCCACTCAAACCACTATATAATCTAGCTATTGAATACCCCATAACTGGTATTCCCTCTCTCTCTCTCTCTCTCTCTCTCTCTCTCTCTCTCTCTCTCTCTCTCTCTCTCTCTCTCTCTCGCTCTCTGTCTTGCTCTCCCTACACATTACTCCTACTGCCTTCATCCTGATGCTCTCCTCCTGCTTTGAGTTTTCCCTTGCCACCACTGCTTATTTATATGTGGATTGCTGTAAATCTGTTTTGTGACAAAATAAACTGTTAACATTTCCATGTGAATAAAATTGACCTGAGTTGAATTTTAACAATAAGTGTGCCGCTTAATAAATAATTCAAATAACATTTTAAATAAACAGATTCAGAAAGCGAGAGCTATGAAACAAAGAAAAACCTTTAGTTTGAATAAAAGATTTTCCCACATATTTCCTGTCCACACATATTTCCCTGAGGATCTTATAGCTATTTATTCACTGAATATATGCCTGATTGCCAAAACAAATGTTTATGATATTGTTAAAATAGAAAATACATTTTAAAAAACATCATTAGAAAAGAGACCATTTAGCCGAGGACATATTGGCTTGTTTTTCCTCATAACTATTAGCAGGTGGTACTTGCAAAGAGTGAAAGCTGTAATTACTACAAATATTACAGTTTGAATCGAAGTTGAGCCTGATATTAATTTGGCATAAAATTAGAGTGAGGAAAGGGGGAAATTAGGGATTCTTAATGAAAACGCCTGCAAGCTGCACACGTGTACAAGTGAGGTTAATTGCAGTTCGCAGCTTTTATAAACTCCATGTGAGTTCAATGCTGAGTGAAATATCCTTATATAGAAGAAGTTTGGAGGAAACAAAATTCTATACTATCTTCTTTTCTAGCTAGTCATATTAAACATCCACTGTCAAACACTGCTTATAAATGATTAAAGAATCTAAAGACTTTTATAGGCTGCATACTGTACGTTACCAATACATCATGATAGTAAGTGAATAGAGAATAACAGATAGAATTAAAAAGATCTGGACAACCAACTCAAATTATTTTTAAACTGCCATTAGGTGCCACAATGTACTGTGATGGAAATGGTTGGGCACCAATTATTGCAATATTTGTTCCCGTTTAAAAGGATGAATCTATGTAAGGTCAAACACTTTGAAGAATATCATGACCTAAATGTGTGCCATCTGGTTAGTTTATTAAAATCCAAATGCTAGTAATTTACAGCACAAGCAAAAGAAATTAAAAAAATCACTAAAACAGTTAAAGATTTCTTTTAAAATATATTATTTTTATTATTATTATTATTATTATTATCAAAGTAGTATAAACTGAAAACCAAGGAAGTAAATAAATGGCGGTGTAGGGACAGATTTGTGGTGGTGTATGTACAGTAAAGAAATGGAGGTGGTGTACAGCCTTCTCACAACAGATCTAACAAATGCACCTGGTGTCAAGAATTGCCTACAAGAAAATGTTTTTTTTAACATATTTAAAAACACATAGCAGGTGAGTTTTGTATTACACACCTACAGCTGTCCAAGGAATTTTTCTAGTTTTCTGTCATGGACCTGCTGTATATCTATCATGTGACATATGTGGAAGGGGCTCGAAGAAAGACATCTGGTGGTAAAATCTGTTTTGTTTGTGCAGATAAGTGTGTTGTAAGGGTAATAGTGTAGGACATTTGCCTTAAAGACATAGAAATGGTCAGTGTCAAAGGTAGTGGTGACTTAGTGGTTAAGGTGATGGGTTACTGATCCGAAGGTCAGTGGTTCAATCACCACTGTTGGGTCCTTGAGCAAGGCCCTTAATGCTCAGTTGTATAAAAATTATAATTGTAAGTTGCTCTGGATAAGAGTGACTGCCATATGCTGTAAGTTAATTTCAACAGTCATTCTGATTTAGGTGTTGAAAGTATTTTTGGGGTCATATAACCATGGAATATTGATAAATATACAAGATAAAAGATTACTTAGCACCTGTTGCTATGGAAACAGGGTAACACAGTTTGGTTATTGTGATCATAGAAGGTCTTACTCATGTAATATCTTGTGAAGTTTTAGGGTGATTCAGATCTTTTTTTAAAAAAAAATATGAACAACTTAGTCATATACTAGAATAAGGTCCTATATTTTAAAGGGCCATGATATATCAATAAAATTGTCCTTAATATCTGAGTACATCAGATACATCAGATGAGTACATGTGTCAAAATAATTAATAGGTATCATAATATCATTCTACGGGTTCAGAATGAGTGTTCAGAACATGTGTTACAATTTTTTTTCAGGTTCTAGCTCATAGTCTCGTATCGCTTTGAAAAAGTAGCATGAACAAACCCTTAAGGTTCATAGTGAGTTAATATAAGTAGTAGATAGATCTGTGTGGAGGTCTAATAATTTAAACATGCATAGAGCTGAAGCAGATGGTCAGAGCTCCTCTCCCCTTATCCTGTCACCCCAGTTTTATCTCATCACTCATTTGAATGAGTAAATGACTGTGTACAGCAGGAGTCCAGAGAAAGACCATGAATCTGTGCCACACTTCTATAGGAAGCTATATCATTACCGTTTTATTACATCCGCACATGGAGACATGTGAGTAGGAGGGTAGGGGTGGGGGAACTTGTCTGTGTGTATACATGTGTGAGACCATAATGTGAGGATTACTTGACACCAGTCAATGGAAATACACATACATGTACATTGTTGTATGCTTTCAGCTGTTTGTGGGGACCAAAACACTTAAACGTCCTCGTAATTTGCCTTATTTACCAGGTTGCAAAGATTTATGTATAAAATTCTTTACAGGAGCATTTAAGCTAGACGTGATGTTCACTTCCAATTTGTTCAGAAAACATTCATATTATAAGTCTACGAAGATTTGCATATAAGGAAACTCAATAATGTGAACCTTAATTGATCAGATTTGAATTATATAATCTACACTAAGATACTGCAATTTTATAAATAGATTATTTGGTCAGGTTTAAGTTGCTTATTTACTTCAAATCAATGAACATTAAAACAAACAAACAAACAAACAAACAAACAAACAAACAAACAAACAAACAAACAAACAAACAAACAAATAAATAAATAAATAGCATGTTGAAAAAAGTTAAATCACAACAGATATAGCGCCCCTGCTGGCTGGTTGCAGTAATGTGTAACACTAACCTTCCACATGGGTTTCAATGATAAAATTGTTTTTTGACTCTCCATGTAGTGTCTCATTCAAACAAGTAGCTTTCCTAACGCTATCTGCAAATTTTTTATTTTCACTTTTCAAAATTCGTTTTTAAGTTTAATTGTACTCTAAAATACAGAGTGGGTACAGTTAGGAATGAAGTAATTTGTATTGGATGAGGGGGACCAAATTAATAGGTAAGCCTGATGTTGAGTCTTATCTCTACATCTGGTAGATGATGCACTGCAGCATGCATAATCTGTGCTACATTACTGGAAGATATTTCACTTAATGGTAATCATTCATTCATTCATTCATTTACTGAACCATTTAATCCTAATTAGGGTGACTGGGAGGCTGGCCAAGGGCAAGATACACCCCAGACAGCTCGCCAGGCCATCGCAGGTAATGTTAACCAGTTGTGATGTAAATGCACTTAAAATTTTAATTCAAAATTTTAAATGTGATATTTTTTTAACATGGGCATAGGGATTCTCCTTGACCAATGAAAAATATGTACCCACAACTTTACTAAAAGCCATTTACATGACAAATGTTTCCATAATCACCTGGTTTTCCTCAGTAATGGTGTTTTTTACACCTTTTTTGCCACATCTATTAAAGGGCAGGCTGTATGGCATCGCATTAATTAGCCACTGTAGATATAATGTCTATGGGAGATTATCAAAAATATAGCAAAACACATGTGTGTGTGTGTGTGTGTGTGTGTGTGTGTGTGTGTGTGTGTGTGTGTGTGTTTCTAATTAGAGTAGCAGACAAGGCCAGAACAGACAGTCATAGACTGTCATCAGTTGCTTAGCCATTTATATAGTGTAACCTTCATTGTGGCGCTTCCTCTTAAACTGATGACACCAGGCCTGCTGCAGCCTCCATTCCCCCAGCCCCAGATAATTCATATCTCTTTTACAGATAGGGTAGACACGGGAGCGCAGGGTTCACTGTCTGGATGAAAGATTTATATATACACACACACACACATACCAGTAGATGTACTGCAGAGAAAGAGCAAAGCTGAACCAGCTCATATAAAAGCACAGCCAGAGTACTTGAAACCACAGAACTAAGAGCAGAGAGAACGACTCATGCCTGGAATACTAATCCCACCTTTAAGAGACCAAGAACAAGAGTATCATTCAATACACATCTAGGTGTGCACAGTGATTGCCTATGGGGTAACAGTTTTACTATGCAGAAGTACAGACACTATCACACATGCGTATGAATCTAAGATGTTAAACATATAACTTAGTGTTAACAATCACTTCCTTATAAGGTTATAAGCCACAAGTTCCTGGGGAAGCATGTAGGTATGAACATAGATGTTTGGATGCATAGAAATTGTAGTGTTAAAAAGCATTATCACTCAACAGTGAACAGACCATGTATATATATATATATATATATATATATATATATATATATATATATATATATCAACATGCATTCATTAATTTGCTGGAGTACCCGTAGCATGAAGAGCATATTCAATCTTCACCCAGAAACACCTAAGCTCAGGAATCGCACCCAGGGCCTTCTTGCTGTGAGATGGATGTGCTAATCACTACGCCACCATGTCGCCATGTAAGATGTTTTTTTTTTTTTAAATATCCTGCTTCAGCTCCTTCTCCTTATATTATCAAGTGAGTCTGCGGCTGCTCAACCACCCTGAGCAGAATAAAGCATACACTGATGCTGATGATGATGATGATGATGATGATGATGATGATGATGATGATGATAATGATATGGTCATGGGCTCAATCCATAGTCCAGGTTAGCTTTCTGTGTAGAAGTTTGCATGTTCTCCCTGAGTTCATGTATGTCTATAAAAACATGAAGGTGAAATTACTACTCTACATGTTAATGGATGTGTACAGGGTTAATGGGTTAATGGCCCCTACGTCTTAATGTGTGTGTACATGGTTGTGTCCATGCCTGTGACAGTCTAGTGGCGAATCTGGGTTGATTTCATCTACTTTGGAGCCAGTATTACTAAGATTGGCAGCAGATCTGTCTGTGACTCTGACCAGGATGACGCAGTTACTGAAGATGATGAAAGTTTGCATCAGCAAGAGTAAAAAAAGAAAACAGCAGGATAACTATGACAGGAAACTGGCAGAAAATATTTCTTTCTCAATCACAAATATAATTAGATTGATGCACCAGAAACAAAGAAACAAATGTTGTTGTTATGTTGGTACTAACTTGAGAGGCATGTAAAAGACCCATTGCTGTCATTCGTAAAGAGTAGGCCATTGGATTGTCGTCAGCGTGTTTCTGCCCTGCGATGGCCTGGGTGGACCTTGTCCTTACCCAGTCGGCTGAGATGGGCGCCAGCCTTCCCGAGACCCTAATTTGGATTAAGCGGTTCAGAAAATGAACAATGATGATGAACAGTTCAGAAAATGACTGAATGAATGATTGAATGGTTCTAACATATTTCTCTCAACTAATAATAGTTAAACTGTACCTTGATGTTGCTTTCACCAAAATAATTAAGCATCATTAGAAATGGGTCATTCTCTGAAACTGGTCCCAAAAAGTGTGACATTCACAACCCCCAAGTTTCAATGAAGTCCTGCTTATTTCCCTCTATATTGACCTTAAATTCATGAACCATTGCTACAAAGACAGTGAGAGAACTACTTCATGCACACCACTGCACTTTTATTAGTAACAAACAGGAATAAATCCGTACCGACCACCAAATTCATCTTCGAATTCATTCACTTACAGACACAAAATTCATACCATTTGTTTTTGGTGAATAAATTAATTACTGCTTGACTACATGTAAAATAAATACATTTCAGGAGGAACTCAATTGTACAGTGAACGTTGTAACATGGAACCTCACCCCTCATAGGAAAAATGGGTCAGATCTGTACGTAACTGGCGTAAACACCACTGGTGTGTGACAGTAAATTGATGTGCGATTCTCAGTCCACAAAGTAGGAAAAACAGGAATTTCTACTTTGGATATAAATTTTAATGCAAGATCTTTATTGCTTTATTGCCCTACTGTTTGCACTTTGAGCTGATACTTCGGTGATAGTATGGCATGAAACATAAGTAACTAAAAAATGTCACAATTTTTGTCCACATATTGCAACCAATTTTGTGAGAATGTAAAGTTGACATATAAAGTTTGAGAAACAATCTCTTTTCTTTTTATTCCTGATTTTCCTCTTTTCCTTAAATGCAGACATTATTAATGTGGTGGCAGGGTGGTCTGCTAAAATGTTATAATGGAGATATATGTTTTGTTTAGCCTCTATAAACACACCAAGACTGCCCTCTAGTGTAGTATCTTGGCTTTAAAATGAATTGAGTTGCACTTAAGTCAGTCTCGGTTGAACTGATATCACGTTAGAAATGTAAATAAGCAAGGCAGAAAAAAAAGAAAGGAAATAAACATAGAATTAATAAACATTACATTAATATGCCTTCGTACACTCTGAGGAGAAAAAAATAGCACAAACCTGTTATTAAACTCCAACTTGCGGTTGGTCTGGTAGCCTTGAGCGTACAACCTTTGCTCCTTTAAAATGTACTTTTGACCTGGAATTGTGGATAAAGTGTTTTTCTTTCATTTTAATATTTCCAAAGATACTGTACATAAATGGTAATTAAATTTTAGAGTAACGCCTTTAAGGTAACTGCATGCAATTTTCTAGGTTTTGTGCCCAAGTGGTGTGTCAAAGAATATCAACACAAATCCTTTTAATATGATTTTTCCTTTATTGCTATCACATTGGAGAAAAACGTTTTTAAAAAGTCAAAATATACAGGTTATGTACTAAATATTTTTTTTTTTTTTTTTTATTTTCCAAACTGCTCTAACCTTTAATAAGGTTTAAAGGAGGTGGGAGCTGATTTACGCACGTCTGCCTCACAGCAAGAAGGTCCTGGGTTCGAGCTGGCTCGGGGGGCTTCTGTGTGGGGTTTGCATGTTCTCCCCGTGCTTGTGTGAGTTTTCTCCAGGTACTATGGTTTTCTCTCACAGTCCAAAGACATGCACATTAGGGTATGTCTTTGGACTGACAAAAAAAAATACAAGTCAAACAATACAGGTTATGTACTAAATGAATACTAAATGTACTGATTTCATTTTCCTTGATCCCAGGAACATCTTGCTGTGAGACGGCCATGCAAACCACTACACCACCATGCCACTCTCTGCACTGAGTTTTTTTTTTTTTTTTTTTCATTAAATCTTATTAAATGTATTTTTTAACAACTCATAGCTCATTAATTAGTTACATGCCAAAACATAACATTCTAAAATTGCTAGAAAGGCATATGCATTATAATTACAGAACTGATGATGCATGGCCCCTTTGGGTATAAGGGGTTAACTCATTAACTAAATAAGGACCTGTTTTTCAAACAATAATGAGTGAAGCAGGAATGATTTATAATTATAAAAGTGCTGTATTGGTAGTTTTCCTTCCTAACACTGGGTGTAGCTGTTGTACATTTAAATGAGAAATTATTTGTTTCTTTAATCATCAAATTTGGCAGTAGGCTACATCACAAAAAAAAAAAAAGCAAATTGAAGACTAATTCCATGAGAAATGTATCTGCAATGTCAATTTTAGTTTTATTTATATTTTGCTGATCTATATTAATAACCCATACATGACAGTGATCAACGTGCATTTTCTGGTTCTTTGAAGGAAAAAATATATAATGATGCTGTAGATCGACAGAGTACACGGGGAGAACCGTAACCCAAAATATTATGATAAAAATAGAAACAGTGAAGTTGCATAACAAAACATTGTAACGTCTTTTGGCTTGTTAGCTGCATATTGCTGAAATCCTCTCCAAGACGGGAGCTTTAATGGAACTCTGCAAAGCTGTGCAGTAATCAAAATCCAGACAGAAATAGTTTAAGAGCTCACTGAGCCAGAATAAAAGGTTGGGAATTGAACATCTTAATATCAGTAAAGGAATAACAAACTAGCGTGAAGAATTTGTAAGTAAGGTAAGATGTTCATCGAAAAATGCTGTTCTAAGCCTAACCCTGCCTTCACAAAAGAATGAATCAGGTAAAAGTTTATTCTCTTTAATTTTCTATTTTTTGAGATTCGTTGGAAATGTAATCTTTTCTGTCAGCCATAGGATGTCTCCTATGGCCTGGCCTGGCCTCTGTTACTCACCTCCACGTTATAGGACACAGCCCAGGTAAACAGAGGTTGTGCACGGAGCGATGGTGTGTGTAATAGAAACAGGTAGTGTGGCATTGAAGGGGCTGAGGTGAGGTGCAGCCATTCATCTCAGCTTTCATCTCAAGTAGCCAATGTTCAACTGTTACCTAAAAAGTATTTCAAGAAATGATAAGATGATACATCATTCTGTCATTTGTCTGTCAGGGTAAATTAATAAATGTCCATGAACATCATCAGATCAAGAGGTCATTACTATGGCACTATTTAATCTATCTTTAATGAATCAGCAAAAAGCCTATATTAGATTTACATTTGAGATTTAGAAATTTGTGGCATAGTGGTTAGCATGTCCACCTCACAGCAAGAAAGCACTAAAAAAAAAAAAAAACATTTCCCAATTTTCTCCCCCACATTAATCGTATCTAATTCCCACTCCACCCATCAAGTATTACCTTCCCTATCCTACAACCACCATACACAAGCATACACATGCCCCCTCCCTGACATGCAATGCTGCCTCCCACCTCTTTACGAACTGCTGTGCATGCATATTTAGCACAGCCTAACACACTCTGAGGAAAAGCAATATCCACCCCTTGTACGAATGTGCTCACAGACATCCATTATTGCCTGGTGCTCACTGTGAGTGACAGGAAAGTGAACGTATGCTGTCCGTCCCTTCTGTGAGAGCTCGGCCTCCTAGTCGCGGATGTTTCTGTCATTAACTTGGATTCAAACCAATGATCTCCAGGTTGATAGTCGTGCACCTTATCAATCTGCCATTCAGGAGCCTGGCAAGGGCATTTCTGTGTGGATTTTGCATGTTCTCCTCATGTTTACCTGGGCATCCACCAGGTACTCAGGGTGTACCCCGCTTTTGCACAAAGTTGACTATGATAGGCTCCAGCCTCCTCGCGACCCTAGTAGGATTAAGTGGTTTGGAAGAAAATATATATTTTTTTAAAACAAAAATCAATTGTGCACATATAATTATAGAGACTATCTGTGTGTCCTGTGTTTCTTGAAGTGACACCAGATCCTCAGCAATGCTGAACTGGATGAAGTAATTACAGAAACAAATTAATATAGTAAAAGAACATAAGATATTAGGGAGTAGACCACACTTGGATACAATTTGCGAACTAGACTGAAAAAAATGAAGGCCCACAAACCTGAGTGATATATATTTGTTCTGTTAGGAACAATGGGCAAAACTTTACTTTGAGCACTTTGAGAAGCTTGTAGAAGGATACACCAAGTGTTTGATTTTAGCTAAACAATTAAAAGGCAACACCACCAAATGCTTGTAGCATGTACATGTAAACATGTGGGTTTCATGGTGGTGTTGTGGGAAGCACACCTGCCTCACAGTAAGAGGGCCCTGGGTTCGAGCCCCAAGCCCCACAAGGGCATTTCTTTGTGAAGTTCGTATGTTGTCCCCATGCCGCAAGTTTCCTCGGGGTTCTCCGGTTTCCTCCCACTGTCCACATGCACATTAGTCTAATTCACTGTTCCAAATCTCCCCTACGTGTGAATGTAAATGGTTGTGTTTGAATTGGCTGAAATAAATAAAAACTGAAATAAATCAGTCTCTTACCAATTCATTTGCAATAGCCTCTATTGGAAATAAATAAATGCTCGGATTAAATCAAGTCTCATGGACTTAGGAATTCGGAAAAAAACTTTGTTATCCCATCTGAGCAATGGGAATTCAGGAAACATACTGTGTTAATGCTTCCTCAACTGGTTCTCTGGTGATTCCCAGGCGTGCTGCTGGCATTTAGATGGTCTGGAAACATATAATCCCCATTTATTCAACTTTCCTCCACAGCTTTCCTGCACAACTCTTCTTATATCGAAATATAAGAAACATAACCCTTCTTATATTAGTGCATTAAAATTGAAATCTACTGCCTGCATAGACTACAAAAGGCAATAATCAGATCTGATTGACTTTACCACCATTCGACCAAACTGCATAGCCTCCTATCTACTCTCCACTCAGGTGAGGTCTGGCTCATGAACATTCAACAGGCATTATCAATCGATTAGGAGTACATGTAGGAGATTAAACCATCAGGACCAAGTCCTGCTGATCCAATTTAGATTAGTTTAAAAAAGGGGACATTGGGGCAAGGGCTGAGCAGGTTTATTTACTGCCTGTGAAAAAACTTTTGTCACCACACTTGTTACAAGGATGTGCTATAAGTAAAAACGTGACTTGTAGTGGTAGCATGCTTAACATTTCATCTTATCTTTCTTTTACGCGATTCTTCTGCAGCCTGAGTGCTGGGAAAAAGGATTTTTTTCTGAAAAAGTTTCCCATGTCAGCACTGTCACTGTAACAGTCAGATGTAAAGTTTTTTGTAAAGGGATTTTCAGCTTCTTGGTATCAATACAAATTGGAATTTTCGTTTAATTAATTTTAAATTTGATTCAAAATTCAAACAGACAGACAAGGACAGACATTCATTCATTCTCTGAACCGCTTAATCCTAATTAGGGTTGCAGGGAGGCTGGCGCCATCTCAGCCCACTTTGGGCGAGGGTAGGGTACACCCTGGACAGCTCGCCAGGCCATCGCAGAAACACGCTGATGGCTATGCAGCCTACAGACAAGGACAGACAAGGCAGAAAATTGCTTGGGGTCCCAAATTTTGAGGAGATCCACTGAAGGTTGAATGTCAAATCTCAAAGTGCAGTATTCCTCCAAGTCTTCCAAAGGACAATTTACAATGTTATAAGAGGAACTGCCTCAAATTGGGGCACTGTTTCACTAGCACATGGGACCTTATTTAGATTGTTGTTGTTGTTGTTGTTGGCCTGTTTTGCTTTGCCTTGGTCATCTATCTGTCCTGTCTGGAAACCAGAAGAGTAAGAGAGAATATAAAGAAGAGGAGACGAGTAAGCAGCACTGTGGTAAGTGGTGGATATTGTGTAATTCCTAAAATGCCTAAAACTTTGGCAATCAAGAAGCTAGCTAGGCACAGTGACGTAGTGGTTAGCACATCCGGCTCACAGCAAGAAGGTCTTCCCTCATAGTAGGATTAAGTGTTTAGGTGAGTGAGAGTGAGTGACCTGATCAATGAATTATATATATATATATATATATATATATAT
>JAQMYF010000004.1:21861471-21863971 GCA_030014195.1 Neosilurus mollespiculum
CTCTTTCTCACACACAAACACACACACACACACACACACATTAAACGTACACAAATTCCAAAAAAAACAATCCTTGTCCAGCTGTGTAATGCCACACCCTTATTGTTAATATCTTTACCCTTTCATGTGGCACTATCCCTCTCCCACACACACACATACACACAGCACACACACTCCTGACGGTGACATTTCCATGCTCTAATGATGAGAGATCGGGGTGAGGTCGGAATCCTGATAGTGCTGTTTGCACAATCGGGAGTGTGTTTAGCCTTAGGCTACGGTGGAGGGGTGGGGTGGGGGGTGGGGTTGCATGCCACACACACACACACACACACACACACACACACACACACACAAACAGTTCTCCATCCGCTGCATAAATGCACATTCCTGCATTCACTTAAAGATTTTTCTTCACTGCATGTGTGTGTGTGTGTGTGTGTGTGTGTGTGTGTGTGTGTGTGTATAAGAATTTATTCATACCACCCAGTTGCAGTCATCTCTGGTGCCAAAATTTATGTTTAATCTGCAGCATTTAGCCTTTTTGACCCGTTGCTATAATGAGCAGATAAATCATGTGTGATGATCGACGTGTATAAAGTCCGAGCAACAAGAACATTTGCATCGATCACGATCACGTGTGACGTCAATTCAAAAATCGTAGCTTTTTAAAAACAAAATAGTTTTTTTGTCATGATAATTATTAAAACCCAGCCTGATACAATTCCCAGTTTCATTCGTTCATTTATTTGCCCAACCTTTTAATCCTACTTGGGTTGCAGGGAGGCCGGAGCCTATCTCAACCGACTCTGGGCGAAGGCGGGGTACACCCTGAACACCTCGCCAGTCAGCACACAACCATTCACCCTCACACCAAGGGGCAGTTTGAAACAGGCACTTAGCCTAATGTGTCTTTGGACTGTGGGAGGAACCCGGAGTACCCGGAGGAAACCCACGCAAGCACGGAACTCCACACGGAAACGCCCCCTTCTTCCTGTGAGGCGAACACATTAATCCCTGCACCACCGTGCCTCCAATATATTTTATTGGCTTCTCTAATTTAGTCATCGCCAATTCTCACCTCTCAAGTGTTACCTCACTATCATGTGACCATCACCCCCTCTGTGACATGTGTCGCTGCCACTACATCTTTATGAACTGCTTTACATGTGCATTCAGGTTCAGCTTGACACAAGTGTTATCCACCCCCTTGTACGCATGATCAATGATTGGTCGGTGATCGCTTTAAGTGGCAGGGAGATTAGTGTATGCCGTCCCGTCCTCCTGTGAGAGCTCAGCCAATTAGCTTCAATGGGCTTCTGGCTGTGGAAGGCTGCAGCATCAACGTGGATTCCAAATTGTTGATTGCAGTGTCTTAAGATACATTAAGAATCACTTGAAGCACGTGGACCCCAATGATCGCTGCTTGAAGCTATGTTTGTCCTTCCTGGTCAGCGATTCAGGGTACAAGCTTTACTGGAACACAGATTTAGTGTTAAAGTTGATTTTTATTTCCTCACCTGCGTGGAATTTCGTTAGCGATGTTAGCACCTGTACACTCATGACCTTATTTCCTCTTTTTTGAGCCATGCATGGTGTGTGTGTGTGTGTACATTCTCACAAGTGTGTGTGTGCGTGCGTGGTTACCTGTGCGGTGATTCCTCCCTGTGTGAGCGGTACGCTGCGGGGCTCTGGCGTCTCTTCGTGCTGGTGTGAAACTGGTGAAAGTGTGAGGAGGTGTTAGAGACTGAGTAATGACCTCCCTGTCGGTGCGTGAGCCGCACAGACACTCGACAAAGCAGCAGTGACAAGCAGCACCATGAGACACGACCCAAATATAACAAGTAGTGAGAGCTCAAGAATGAATTTTGGTTTTAGTTAATACGAATATAAGAAATGAAATAAGGTATCGATTCCTTAGTACTGAATTGCTCAGGGATTGATAGCATGTAAAAGTGGGTGATTATTTTCGGGCGTTTCTGTGGGGAGTTTGCATGTTCTCCCCGTGCTTGCATGGGGTTTCCTCTGGGTACTCCGATTTCCTCCCACAGTCCAAAAACATGCACAGTAGGCTAATTGTTTTTTCCAAATCGCCCCTAGGTGTGAGTGTGAGTGTGAATGGTTGGGAGTGTGTCTGTTTTTACCCTGCGATTTCCTGGCAAACAGTTCAGGTTGTACCCTGCCCTCAACCAGTATCGGCTGAGATAGGCACCAGACTCTACGCGACTCTAGTTAACAAATGAATGACTACTATATAGAAGCTAAATATATATAGCAAGTATTTGCAATTTTATCTCATACTAATATATATATATATATATAAAATACAGTGATATATAGTGTAGAACATGGCTAAGAAACTTGATCATAGACACTAATTAATTTTTTTTTTTAAATAGTTGAGAGCTGTGAAGAAACCAGGTGAGTGTGTGTTACACTTCACTATTGACCGGCGTTCAGACGTCCCACTGAGTCCAGCGCTGGCCAGAGCATAAGGTAG
>JAQMYF010000004.1:21868971-21872312 GCA_030014195.1 Neosilurus mollespiculum
ATAAAACTTGAAATTGCAACTTAATCATAGTATTATTACTGTCATTCCACAGCACTGTAGGATTCAAATCACAGGTTTATATTAATATGCTGGCTCTAGTATGTTCATATTTTTGCACAGTTTGTGCTACATGGCATTTCAGGGGCATAGTGATTAGCACATCCACCTCAAAACAAGAAGGTTTGGGTTGTGGGCTCTGTTAGGTGTTGGAGTTTCTGTGTGGAGTTTGCATGGGGTTTTTTTTTTGTTTGTTTTGTTTTGTTTTTTTGTGTGGGTTCCTCTGGTTTCCTCCCAAAGACATGTACATTAGGGCTGTTCCAAATTGCCCGCAGGTGTAAATGTAAGTGTAAATGGTTGTGTGTGTTGGCTTTGCGATGGTCTGGTGAGTGGTTCAGGGAGTACCTCACCCTTGCCCAGAGACGGCTTAGATAGGCTCCGGCCTCCCCACTACCCTCATAGGATTAAACAGTTCAGCAATTGAGTGAGTTTGCACTACAATTGCTCTTCTATGGGATCAGACCAGATGTGCCAGCCTTTCCTCTCCACGCACATCAGTGAGCCTTAGGCATCCATGACACTGTTTGTCCTTCCTTGAACCACCATTGGTAGGTACCGTCCACTGTATACCAGAAACATCCCACAAGACCTGCTGTTTTGGAGCTGAATAAACCCAGTCTTTCTATAGCCATAACAACATGTTATTTGTCAAAGTAGCTCAGATTCTTATGCTCGCTCATTTTTCCTGCTTCAAACCCGTCACCTGCCAGTGGTCATCATGTTTTTAATATTATGGCTGATCAGTGCCTAACCCAGAGTTTTGTGGGAGCACTGTAATTAGCTCACCATTGTTGGGAGATTGCTTGCAATGGGAACATCACAAAACACACAGCTCATATTCAGCTGCATCACTATAAGCCTTCAGATTTGATACTGGCTCCTGGTTTGAAGGTATTTCTGAACAATAGCATTTGACGTCTTGGAAAAACTGCAGTCCCTAGCAGGTTGAGCTTTTACAGCAAATGAAAATAACATAATAGCAAATGGATGGCCAAAGTATGTATTGCAAACATGCATCCACAGTTGTGACTTATGGAAAGACGCAATCAAGCTACAGTAAAAATTATTTCATCAATCTATGAATTATTCCCCCAAAGCAGCATATACATTGGTCCTGTATGGTAGAAATATGTATTGGATCAAGTGTGACAATACCCTTGGACTAATAATGTATAAATTAAATGCTTGTTATTATTATTATCATTAATAATATTATCATTATTAGTATTATTATTATTAATTGTTTTTTTTTTTTATTTTGATATATGTACTATATTAATCGCAAAAGGGAAATTTTGGCTCTGCATTTAATCCATCTAAAGTGAGCGCACACGCACACGCACACGCACACACACACACACACACACACACACACACACACACACACTCGGAGCAGTGGGCTGCATCACAGTGGGGCACCCGGAGAGCAGTTAGGGGTAAGGTGCCTTGCTCAAGGGCACTTCAGCCATGAAGATGGAGGAAGGGAAGGTGCAGCTCACTACTCCAGCCACCACACATTTTTCCTGCAGGCTCAGGAATCAAACCAGCAACCTTTAGGTCCCCAACCCGCTTCTCTAACCATTAGGATACAGCTGCCCCCAAATTATTATTATTATTATTATTATTATTATTATTATTATTATTATTATTATTATTAATATTGCATCACACTACCTATTATTGATTATTTTCCTATAACCACACACCCCACTGGGCTTTACTTATAAATCAAATAGTATATGTGATCAGTGTATCATCATGTAACGGCTTAATCAGTTATAGTACTCCTGATCAACCAACAACATACTTTGGCTTATAGAAAAAAGAGAGGCCAAAATTTATCTGAAAGATAACGCTAAAGTAAAGTCCTCATATAGCTTACCAAATTATATGTAAAGTGTAGGATTTTTTTGTAGCTCTGAAAATATGCAGCAGAGATGAACCAGCAAATTTTTCCCGAACTGTTTTGTTCTTTTAGACCAGTACTTTTTTTTTCTTTTTCAACAGGCAAGCATATCTACCCTGCCTGGCTCAAACAAACATTTTTTTTAAAGCTCAGACATTATGTAAAAGCTTTTCTACTCTTATTCATAACTCCACTATTCAAAACTCTGAGAAAGTAGTAGATCATGAAATAAAAATCCTGCGGTCTCACAATGTTCTAAAAAGCAAGTAGGAATGAATCATCCAGTCAGTAAAAAAAAAAAAAAAAAAAAAAAAAACATTCTTCCACATCTGAACAGAGCCAACATTCAAGTAGTTGGGAAAGTTTGTCGCAGGTCCTTTAAATGTGTTTTTAAAGTGTAGGCTGAATGAATCCCTCCACTTTGAGTGAGGACCCGCACTCTCTAATCTGGACATTGGTATTCGTGGCCATCGGCGTTTGTGCTGATTGTGTGGTGGGATTTGAAGACGGGTGAGAGGAGAGGGGCTCAGTGAGAGGCAACATTGTGTGTTGAAGTGATACTGGCCTGTAAAGGTGGGCTTCTCTGAGGAACTATACACACAGGAGCCGTTCCCATGCTCCGCTTCTCTGTGCAACACTACAGTGTGTGTGGCTTGTACTTACAGGCCTGACAGAAGCACCCCAAACTTCCAATTACCCAGAAAGTCCGCCTTTCTTTTTCATTCTCTTTTTGGATGTTTGCTTTCAGGAATTTGAAATGCTGAGAAAAATTCAGGATATTTTTCTTTTTCTTTAGGCATTATTGGACAGGGTCCATTATTTTAGCATGTATTTGCACAGATCCTTGAACATATTCTGAGATGGCTTTTGCTCTATTAGTGGGTGAAGGAGTTGTGGTCCACTTGTCAGCCTGTTTCCAAGCCTGAGACCCATGAACCCACACAGGACAGGTGGACCATGGCGGGACAGCACCTTATTGGTTGAGGGCTGCTCAACTTGAAGCAGGTGGTAGCTGTCCAGAGGGACTGAATAGCCCCTCCCACTGTCAAGAGTGCCCCCTGGAGCCTAGCTCTATGCCTATTGAGCCCTGGCTTATAATCGGTAACTGCCACTCCCCGGTTTGATGTCATGCCAGGCAAGGCCATGCAGCATGCTGGAGTTGCCTCTCCTGTTGCTAAGCCTGGGCAGGGTTGAGGGGAGGATATTTTTACACATACTGTTACTGTGCCTTAAAATTTATGCTCTCGCTTCACCAGTTGTTGAGAGTCAGACTTAAATGTTAAAAATTATTATTATTATTATTTTTTTTTTTTTTTTTTTTTGTGTCTTGTCCAGCTTCACAGCAAGCAGAATGGTAGTCTGGTTGCAGCGTTGTGCT
>JAQMYF010000004.1:21931195-21980392 GCA_030014195.1 Neosilurus mollespiculum
TCGTACTAAGCATTTTACTACATATTGTACTGTGTATAATTTGTATGTGACAAATAAAATTTGAATTTGAATTTGAACAAAGTGCTGCAGCTACTAACAAAGACATGCTTTTGTTGCAAAACAAATTTACAGTAGTTCTAGATCAATTATACAAGTATACATATTCATTCATTTGTTGAATAGCTTAATTCTGCGAGGGTCTTGAGGAGGCTGGAGCCCATCCCAGCTGTCTCCGGGCTAAAACGGGGTACACCCTGAACAGCTCACCTGTCCAACACACAACCAACACACAGGGCCAACACACAACCACTCACACTCACACTTAGAGGCAATTTGAAACAGCAAATTAGCTTAATGTGCATGCTTTTGTACTGTGGGAGAAAACTGGACTTTCCCGATTAGACCCATGCAAGAAAGGGAAGATAACTGGTTTACCCTGGTTAAGGTCACAAAGTCCGTAGCATATCCCAGGAACACTGAGCATGAGGCGGTAATGCACTTATACAGGACGATAATACTCATCACTTACTCATTTGCTGAACCATTTAATCCCACTAGGGTCACAGGGAGGCTGATGCCTATTTCATCTGACACTGAGCAAACGTGGGGAACTTCGCAGACCATCACAGGGCCAACACACACACACACACACACACACACAAGCATTCACACTCACACCTAGGGGCAAATTGGAACCGCCAATTAGCATAATGTGTATATCTTTGGATTGTTTGAGGAAACCAGAGTGCCCCATGTAAGCAAAGGGAGAACATGCAAACTCCACACAGAACTGCCCTAATCAGGGACTCGAACCCAGGACCTTCATGCTAACCACTACACCACTGCACCGCCCGGACAATAATATAATAGCACAAATTGTTTCCATTCAAATAGAAGTCTTTATATACATTTTGTATATACTGTACAATCTGTAACAAGAGGAGAATACATTTATTGTGTAAATTTCACTGAGTGAGGTTTCGTTTTCTAACGTGTCCAGCAGTGATGGATTGTATTTCCTCCTCAAATTCACTTTATTGTATCCATTCAAGGTTTTTTTTTTTGTTTTGTTGTTGTTTTGGGGTTTTTTTTCTGGCATTGTATTCATGACTTCTCTCAGATGCTCTCTGTTTATTGATTTATATGTTTGTGTGTTTCTTCATCTTAATGTATCTATTCTGACATGTTTAATTATGGTGGGATGTTTGATTTTGTGTGTGTGTGTGTGTGTGTGTGTGTGTGTGTGTGTGTGTGTGTGTGTGTGTGTGTAAGAATTCAACCAAGCACAGACTTTACAACAAAAATTTTACCTTTCATCTCTCTCTGCAAATGCATACCTATTTCATATTCTCTCTCTCTCTCTCTCTCTCTCCAGGTCCTAAGCTGACTCCTCATCAGATTATCTTCATGTGTGAACACATACCATTCCCTGTGTCCAGTTCATGGCTCTTCCGTGCCTCTGACACTCCCTCATAAACCATTAAACTGCTCTCCTGCTCCTACTTTTGTCTCTGTAACCATGTCATCTGCAGTTCGAGCCCTGTTGCTTGTTCTACTAGGAGCTGGAGTTCTGCTGTCCAGTGGTGACTCCCCACGCCGAGAAATTAAGATAGATGGAGACCTGGTCCTGGGAGGCCTCTTTCCCATACACGAGAAAGGCCTGGGCATGGACGAGTGTGGGCGCATCAATGAGGACCGGGGCATCCAGCGTTTAGAAGCCATGTTGTTTGCCATAGACCAGATCAACCAAGATGTTAGTCTGCTGCCTGGCATCTCACTGGGTGTCCACATTCTGGACACGTGCTCCAGGGACACGTACGCCCTTGAGCAAGCACTAGAGTTTGTCAGAGCATCGCTGACCAAGGTGGACGATACTGAATTCATCTGTCCTGATGGTTCATATGCGTTTCAGGAGGACAGCCCATTGGCTATTGCTGGAGTAATTGGAGGTTCCTACAGCAGCGTCTCTATACAGGTTAGTGATGACTTACTGAGTCTGGAAATTGTCAGCCACAAGGTTCAAACCGAGAATCTTCTTCCTATAACATGCAAACTATGACAGGTTAACTACTGAGCCTCCGTGCTGCCTACTATGGTCTAATTTTCACTGCAGTGAAAAATGCCGTATTATGTAATTAATTATTAAATTAAAGCAAGGCATTACCTGATTTGCAGGTGGCTTGTGGTACAAGCTACCTGCAAATTAGGTAATGGCTTCACGAAGGAAAAGGTTTTTTTAATTAGCCATAACAAGTGAATATAAGTGCGATACAAATGCCCAGATGAAACAAAAAGTTTTGCCTGGATGCCTCAGTCTAGTGTGGTGTGCATGGAAAGATTTGTAGCGTCTCATCATAAGGAAAACAGAGAACTGGCTCCATGTCTCCAGAAGTGCTCAGAGTGTATCGTCCACCCACTGCCACTCACCATCTCTCTATCTCTGTCAGTCAGACTAATACAAGCTTTTCTGCTTCATGGCAATTTATTGAACTCCTATTTGTCTTTGCGACGTATGATCACCAGGTCTGTTCCTCTCTCTCTCACTCTCTCGCTCTCTCTACAGTCCTGTCTGCTTTCAGTTGAGTTCTGCTTTTCAGTAGAAATATAGTAAAGACTGGAGGTGAAATATGTCCATCCCAGTTTAGAAAGACACTGGATACTGGATTTCCTCTCGATTCTTTTTTAACTTGTCTCACTCTCTGTAGTCAGGTTGTTGCAGTTGTTTTCTGGATTCAGATTGGTGGATTTTTTGAATTTGGTTTACTGCAATGTGAGGGTAGCTGGTTGATTTCTGTATTTATTCATTCATTTTCTGAACTGCTTAATCCTAATTAGGGTCATGGGGAGGCTGGCGTCTATCTCAGCCGACTCTGGGCGAGGGCAGAGTACACCCTGGACAGCTTGCCAGGTCATTGCAGAGCGATTTCTGTATTCACATTGTTGAATTTGATCCACAGCACTATGACATTAGTCGGCAAGACAACGCACACAGTAGCACCATACGCACTGGCAGTCAGTCTGTAACATCTGCTTCATTCCATGTCTCCATGAAGTTGTCGGTTACTTTGTATGGGCATCACCTGCGTTTGTTTCTTAGCCTTCAAAACTGTCTGCGTTTGTATAGATTACCACCACTGTGTCTTATTCATCTTCTCTCTTCAGCTCCTCCACATATAAATTAATATTTTTAATACACATCATACCTCTTTATTAAAATACTGAAAACAAGATTGTATAGCTGACCTTCTCTACTTGAATGGGTCATATGCTGTAAGAGCTTAAATTAATGTATTTCTGCAAGTGAAGGAATTAAAGACCGGTGGCTTCTTTTGAAGATCTGCAGTGCTCTCTCGGTGAACCTGTTCAGGGTGTACCCCACATCTTGCCCAATGTCATGTGGGACTAACTCCAGCCAATGTGCAATGGATTAGCTATGAAAATATTAAACGATTAATTCTACTCGGGTCACAGGGAGGCTGGTGCCCATCTACACCAACATTAGGTTAAGGCGGGGTACACTCTGAACAGCTCGCCAGAGCGTCGCAGGGCAACACACACACAACCATTCATATTCATACTTGGGGGCAGTTTGGAACAGCCAGTTAGCCTAATGTGCATGTCTTTGGGCTGTGGGAGGAAACCAGAGTACCCAGAGGAAACCCACACAAGCAAAATCGAGCCATTGCATAAAATCTTCTTCAGCACATCCCAAAGACTTTCAATTGGGTTAAGGTCAGGACAGTGGCATCAGCTCATATGTGAAAATGATTCGTTAAACTCAATATTTGAGCCCTAAATTTAGATTTATCTGGGAAGAAAAAGTTATTTGATGGAAGAGTCATGATCATTCAAAACATTCAGGTTGTCAGCTGACTTCATTTTTTTTTTTTTTTTTTGGCACATAATATTGGTGACCTTTATAAAAATAAAAAATAAAGGATCAGAAAAAGAATAGAGGTGCCGAGGGTCAGATTTGACTGAAGGCACTAACATAACATGATGTTGCTGAGCCTTGACCTGACCAGTTGAAACAACAATGCCACTGAAGTTGTTATCAAGCTGTCAGTGAGCTGTAATCAAGGCTAAAAGTACTCCAACAAAATTTTAGAGTCTGCGACCTTTTTTTTTTTTTTTTTTTGACTGGATGGCATATATCTTTGTTATGCCAATGTGGCATTTAAAACAACTAAAAGTTGCCTCTACAACAGCTCACACTACACAGAGTAAAACTTTATAAATGTTTATGCAGGTTCATATGGATAGCTATTATATAAAACTTAAAATAACCCTTATGATATGTTACCCCAAATTCCAATCTCAGTGAATGTCGCATCAAATGAAAGTGAAAAAAATTCTCTGTACAAATTTATGACCATCTTCCAAGGTCTTTCTTTTCAAGCACAAGCTATATGAACCTGAATTATTCTGTTGTGCTCTTTGTATGCAGAGGTAATAATCATATGTTCACACAGAATTACTACAGGCCAATGAATGATTTCACCACCCTCTAAGAAGTGAGCAAAATACAAGAGTGTAAAGACCTTGCCCCTGTATAGCTTGAGCATACCTGATCCATTATTTAAAGCGCAGCGTTTGGGGGGGGGGATATACACACCACCCCTTATCCATTCGTCCCTATTTAAATACAGCATGCCTGCTCCAGTTCCTTTCCTCATGCATACGTGCCTGGATTAGAACTGTGGCTATGCTATTGTGTGCTTTGTCTGTTGCTGCCTTCTTGCAGCACTGGAAACCGAGCACAGCGCTGGGGGAATTTGCATAGTTTTACATAACCTCCTCCATCTGGGGCTCTACAAAAGCCAGTTTTCCCTATCGGTTCTAAAATCCATAATCTGTATTTATTTTTTTTTGTCATATCTCTCTCTCTCTCTCTCTCTCTCTCTCTCTCTCTCTCTCCCCCTAAAGCTCCCTGTTTTCTCTCTCTCTCCCTAAGTATCCCGGTTCTCTCTTCCTTCTGTGATTTCTTCAGATATTATGCTTTGTGTTTGGGGAGAAAGACAGTGAGACCCTGACCTCAGCATGATCTCTTGTTTAAAAAAAAAAAAAAAACGTATTACTTATCTCTTCTCTCTTCTCCTCAGCAACAATTAGTCACCATTTATTTCCCACTGCTGTTGTCTGGCCATCCTGTCTGCACTCACCTTCTAACAGACACTCATGAGAGCCTGTAGAGCCTCCTACACGCCATCTCTTAATGCCACTCCATTCTTTTATTTACCACTCCTAAGAAATGTTTATGGTTTATGTACCATAAAAACTCGAAATCAGTGATTACTTGAGTAATTTACATAGCAGGGCAGCACGGGGGTGTAGTGGTTAGCACATCCGCTTCACAGCAAGAAGGTCCTGGGTTTGAGTCCCGGGTTCATTTCTGTGTGGAGTTTACATGTTCTTCCTGAGCTTCCATGGGTTTTCTCCAGGTATTACAGTTTCCTCCAATTTGGCTGTTCCAAATTTTCCTTAGGTGTATGTTTGGCCCTGCAGTGGTCTGGTGAACGGTTCAGTGTTTACCCAGCCTTTGCCCAGTGTCAGTTGAGATAGGCACCAGCCCACCCACAACCTAAGTAGGATTTTGAGTGTGTGTGTGTAAGTGAATTTACATGTTAGGTAGGAAAGAAGTAAAGGCCTGTTTGGGCTTTTACACCCGAGGCTCTTCATTTCATCGTTTACTGGCTCGTCAGACCGGAGCTTATCCCCAGTTTCCTTAGCATGAAGCAACTAGAAGTTTAACTCCTCCTGGATTGGAAGTCTACCATCGCAGGTCACCTTCCCAGATTTTTACTGGTTCCCATTAATTCTGCTTGGTGCAGTATCAGAGGCACACCTGTGATTAAGACCTCGCCCAGGGGGGTCTAACTGGGACGCGAAACCACAACCTCTGGATCATGAGCCCAGCACCCTAACCACTGCACCACCAGCCCCACCTAATTTACATAGCATAGCATTTTATATTAGTATATTACTGGAATTGTTTATTTATTTTTTTGTTTGTTCATTTATTTCTTCCCATCCTTCCATCCTAGAGTTGAAAGACAACTATTACGGATTACAACACAGTGCCAGTGTGGATTCCTGCAAGCTGACAGTGAAGTGCTCAATACGAGCTCCGTCTTGCAGCAGCATAAGGCAGTGGCAGCTCGTGTCAGTTGTGCCTCCGCACTCAGTGTGAGATGTGATGCGTTAGAGCCAATCTGAGCCTGACCACAGAGAAACCTCTTCTCTCCTGTTCTGATTCGCTCTGTACACTCTTGTTGGCCTTAACCTCATCTCATCAATTGCCTTAAAAAGAATCATTTCTATATGATGCCCTTTTGATAAATCATTCATGAAGCCTTGGATTACTGCTTAACTGATTTCAACAATATTTCTAATGCAGTTCCAACATTTGTGTATTTTTACTCTTAGGTTGCAAACTTGCTGCGCCTGTTCCAGATCCCTCAGATAAGCTACGCATCTACGAGTGCCAAGTTAAGTGACAAATCACGCTACGACTATTTCGCTCGCACTGTCCCTCCGGATTTCTACCAAGCAAAGGCCATGGCTGAGATCCTCCGTGCCTTCAACTGGACATATGTTTCTACAGTGGCATCTGAAGGTGATTACGGCGAGACAGGAATCGAAGCCTTCGAGCAAGAGGCCCGTTTACGCAACATATGCATTGCTACATCAGAAAAGGTGGGCCGCTCCAATGCAAAGCGCTCGTCATATGAGGCAGTGGTGCGCCAGCTTCTTCAGAAGCCCAATGCCCGTGTGGTTGTGCTGTTCCTACGCAGTGATGATGCTAGAGAGCTTTTGGGTGCCGCCACCCGCCTGAATGCCTCCTTCCTCTGGGTGGCCAGCGATGGCTGGGGGGCACAGGAGAGCATCATCAAAGGAAATGAGTTCACAGCAGATGGCGCAATTACATTAGAACTCGCAGCACATCCCATACTCGAGTTCAATCACTACTTCCAACGCCTCAGTCCTCATAACAATCACCGGAACCCATGGTACAAAGACTTCTGGGAACAGAAGTTCCAATGCTCTTTGAGCGCAACCTCACATGCAGGGGCAGGAACTGCAAAACCCCCCTGCGACTCAAACCTTGCAGTGGATGATTCGAACTTCGAACCGGAGTCGAAGATCATGTTTGTGGTAAATGCAGTGTATGCTATGGCACATGCTTTACACCGCATGCAGAGGACACTGTGCGCTAATACCACACGCCTGTGTGATGCCATGCGGATCCTCGATGGCAAAAAGCTCTACCGAGACTTCCTGCTTCATGTCAATTTCAAAGGTAATGCTAATCAAGCTGTGGCTTTCTTTCTCCCTCTAAATTTTTCATAGACAAATGTGATTTGTTTTCCATGTACAGCATGTTCCTGGATCAACATTTTTTAACCACGTATTGTCATCTGATGTCATCAGTCCTGCTGCTTGGTTTGACCAAATACCAGCTGCCAGTGCACAGAACGGGCTGGTAATAACGACATGCTTACAAGCTGGAAAATACTGAAAAATAAAAACAATTTTAGAGCAACATTGTAGAGAATTTCCAAAGAGTACAAGGGTAAGGCAAGTAGATAATCTCAAACATATATATTGAACAGTTTAGACAAGTTTTGGAGTTTGACCTGAGCAACCTATTTCATAGCCAGTAACTAGCCAGACCTTGCTGAAGTTATACACAGGAAGTGTATATCTCCTTTTTCTTTTTAAAACATATCACTCATCCTGCAGACAGCAAAGCTATTTGTTACTTGTAGCTGTAGATTAAAATAAAAGTGACAATTACTCATAATCAGGCCATTCTCTTTTTTATTCGCATTTCGCACATCTGCAGATGCTTATATTAATGATTTCTTTAAAAAAAAAAAAAAAAAACATTTTTTTTTATTCTCGCCGGTTTTAACTTGCCAAGTGTGCACTGAATTTTAAAACCGGAACATTTCTTTACTCCAAGCCAGTCCTTTCGTCGCCCTCTCATTGCAGCTATTGTAACTACATCATGAGCATCTGCGCTCGTGTGCTTGCCTGTCGGAAGTGTCGCATCGGACACCCAACTGCTGTACAAACGTGTGGCGCACAAGACTATCAGAAGTAATACTTTCAACATGTAGCTCTTATGGCTTTTCATGCTTTCTCAGGTTTGGATTTGCAGTGTTTCTTGTGCCTCTTGTGCATCAGTGATATTTTTGACTATCTACCGTCCATGAAAGACCCCAGCTCTGTAGGCCTAATGTGTGAATGGGCCATTGGCCACAGAATGGCTTGGAAAACATTGTGACAGTATGTGTCACTGGTCTGTTTAAAGCAGTAGTTTCAACAGAATAACCATAGTATGAAAAGTACTACAGACTACTGTACTAAATTATTAAATGTTTAAATTAAAGCACTGGTTCAGGCTTCTTTAAGAATACAAAATAAAAATATTTCTATAAAGAAAAAAAATAAGATACCCTTTCTTGAAATTATTTTTTTCCCTGTCTTGGGTTTGCATAATAGCAATCCACCAAACAAGAAACAAAAAATGGCTTTATATCGAAGAATTTTGCTGTGTTCAATTATATATCAAAAATGCAATTTTTGAAGTGCCTTTACTCTACACACTGTCTGATGTTATCTTATCAAGCTAGGTATAATACAAGAACTGAGTCCTATACACAACTATTCATAGAGATGAAAGAGGCTGAACTAGGCTTTTCATTAACTCTTTCTGACTGGAAGTAACATTTGCATGTATGTATACTACACAACACTTGTGTCCTTTTCCCTTTAGAGCCGGATGAGATGTAAGCAGGTTTTACATTGGCCTTGCACCCAATGAGTTTTCAGACAATTCACCATCACAAATTTCCACTAGTGGAATAATACCAAGAGTTTTGTTGGAGTTGTGTTGTGCACCATTGCGACCATCTTGATTGTTTGGTGTATGGTGGTCAGGATAGCAGATATGAGTCAGTATTGACTTCCTAATCAATTCAACCATGTTTAATATTATCATAAGTCTTTAGTCTTGGCTCATGCAAAACTGACATGGACAACAAACGATTGATATGACAGTTCATGATGTGTTAAAATGAAATTAAAAGTACACATTTATTTGTTGTATGATATTTTGTTTTGTTTGATACATTATAGATGAAGGAAGAGATTCATGGCAAAATAAATAAAAATAAAATGCAAGTAATTTTTTTTATGAACACTCACTATATCTCACGATTTACATTTGCCACACTATATACATTTTTTATATACATTGGCATGCTCCCAAATAATGATAATAATAAATATGTCTGATAATGATGATGATGGACAAGACAACAGCAATAATAATAATAATAATAATAATAATAATAATAATAATAATAATAATAATATTTATAAATGTGATGTTTCTTTATATTTTTATTTCTATTTTTTTTTATCTAATAATGAGAAATAAAATGAAAAAAGTAAATAATTAATTAAATCATTATAAAACTTAAATAATTTCCAAGAAAAGCCAATAATATAAGCTTCCAAATGTTGGGTTTTTTTTCCATTCTGTTGCTGTGGCTGAGAAATAAAGCTTTTAGTGAAAGTTGACAACTCTGTCAAGTTTTCCAGAAAACCCTGATGATTTAAGAGCTCGTTTCAAACTATGCCTTAGGTTACATAATGCTTTTTTTAGAAGGCACCTTAGGTCATAATGTGTTAATGCTGTTTTTGTTCATTATTCTATGCTCAAATGTTGTGCTTTCTGTGGAGAGTTTTATGGAGTGTAGCTAACGAACTCCAAAGAGTGCTCATCTGAGCTTATGTAGCATAAATGCTTTCATTTTTCAACAAAGTTAACCATTTTTACTCAATTCATGCGCTAAAATGCCGAGCTCTGCAATAAGCGCTCCTGTCTGGAAGCCAAAAAGTGTGTCTGGGGAGAATATCCGTGTGGCTCAGGAGAATTAGGAAGCGCACACTGATGACACTGATCAGATGGCAGTGATTGATTAAAAGCGATGTGTTTCCAAGAACAACACATGCCCCTCTTGGACCATTTCCTACTTGAAGAAATAAGGTTCACCATTCTGTCCTGCTGTTCTATTCATACTGTATACTCCCTTTGCCTCATTATCTGCAGTGGTATGTACCAGGAAGTGTGTAGGCCTACAGAATCATGCTGTGTTTCTGTGTCAATCTGTGGTTAATATGTGTGGAGGTGAACGGTGGTGGTGTAATTAGAGCCAGTGTGAGAAGTGTTTGCTGTGCTGGCAGACCTGTGACTGTGACGGCGACATGAGCTGAGACGCTGTGCTCACTGCTGCTGAGAGGATTGTGCTTGACTGACAGGTAGAGAGCAAAGAGAGCAGGTAAAAATAAACCATGTAAAAGTGCTCAGGCTGGCGAGGCAATATTAGATGCGCTTATGCCACACTGTACACAAACACACATGAAAACAGAGTTAAAGACAGCAGGAAGGAAGCATCGAGGATTCTTAACTCCTTCAAGGTAATGCAGAGAGATGTAGATGTTGCGATGTGGGCGAAATGACCTATTTTAATTAATTTTTTTTAAAGATATGATTCTGACATATTAAGACAGAAAGCGAGTAAATCCAGTAAATTGTGATTATGTACACGCAGTAAAAGTGTGTATCTGCATGTGTTTATGCTTCTGTGAAAGAGATAGCAAGAAACTGAGAGAGTCAGAGAGATAAAACGATGTGAGTAGGTTGGTTTGTGTCAGCAGAAGAGGATTCTCTTTGAAATTCACCATGTTCATTTTTCAAGCACAAAATCAAAGACATATGGGGTTTGGACTCTGGGCCAATCGGGTGGAAGCAGCGAGCAGTGCAGGAGGGAAGGAAAATGACAGGAGCTTATAGAAAATAGAAAGAAAAAATGGCATACATGGTGCAGAGAAGTAAAGAGAAAGGAAGATTGAAAAAAGAAGAAGAAGAAGAAGAAGAAGAAGCCATTAAAGAAAAGTAGAAGAAAGCTGATCTGGAGAAAGGAAGACTGGAATATCAGGAAAGAAACAGAAGCTGAGGAAGGGTGAGGTCCATGTAAGCATCCAATAAAATTCCACTTTTCTGAGATATACTCCTTCTGCTTCTCTATCAATTATTTATTCCAGACTCAGGCTATAAATGCCATGGGAAATTAGTAGTTTCACCTGATTTATTGAAATTTCATTCCATTGAAACTTTTCAGTCAGCAGGATTTGGCTGTCTAGAGGAAGACCTTAAATCTGACGCCTGTGTGTTTCGTGTTTTTTCATCAAACACGTGAATCAAATCCTTTACCCCTCAAACCATGCATAATATTCCCATCAGACAAGTGCTTTAGCATTTGCCACATTTGAAAATGCTCTTAAACACTTTTTTTTTTAATTCCTCTTCTTACTTGACAGATATTTTCTGCACCCTAGATATCTTATGCAACAATGTTTTCTTGGCAGATTTATTGGTACCCTTCCAGAACATGGACAAAAATGTAAATGAAATAAATAACTCCCAGCTGTAGGTTCCTCGTTTTATTCCTAAGCTCGGGTTAGTGTCTGTGCAAAGTTCTGCATGTTCTCCTTGTGTTAGTATGGCAGAATGGCAGAAAAACATTCCAGTAGGTGGACAGGCTGGTGGGGGTGGGGGGTAAGTAATAAAACTTTTTCAAATATCTGTAAAAGCTTGCTAGAAGAGGCATGAAAATTAATTCGACTCTATATTTACAACAGCAATAACTAGAGTCCCCTACAGGAAAATCGCAACAGGTGCTTCCGAGGCATTATAAACAACTGGTGGCTATTTTGCTAATCTTGAACTTGACCTATAATTACCCTTTCATAAATCAGTTTCAGTCATTGATCCCAAGTTGCTACCCTAAAAATTTGACAGTGATGTGTCAAGCAATTGTTGAGATATAAGAAGATATCTATAAAAATATCTATGAGATATCTATAAAGAAAAATAAAAAAATACAAAAGCTGAAACTGACAGAGGTGAAAACAATACCAGTTACACGATCATGGCTGGTAATGAAAGGGTTAGCACTGAAGCCTCAGCAGAAGATTCTTTGCTCAAATCTCAAACCTGACAGGGGTCTTTCTGTGTGGAGTTTCCTGCTTGTGCAACTGGCTACTCTAAATTGACCACTGGAATAACAGTTTAAACATTCTGTGGAGGGAATCTTTATTGAGAAGTAGTTTCTAACCTTATTATACAGTAAATAGTCTCCATAAAATGCTCGGTGCCTTATACTGTATGTTTTAGCTTAAAATATCACTTATAGATATACAGTATATTCAGTTTTGCTCTTTTTTAAGAAAGGTATCAATAATTCTGCACTGGAGAAGATGATTTTCACACAATCTTCCACTGAAGTCCAGTCTTTTAAGGGTACTTGTGGTGAATTAGTGTTACTAGCAATTTAAAACTATAATGTTGGACATCATCCTTTCTTACTGGCTGTTCCAACCTGACAGTGACGCGATCTCGTTGGATTGGCTGGGCTGCGTCACTGACCCCGTCTAACACATTATGCCGGTGCCGAGATGCACAAACAACAAGCACAAAAATCACAGAACACATTTCTTTTGTGCTCCTAAACCAACTGACGACAGGAACAAAACATTAGCTGCACAAGCCATTTTGGATTTGCCATCACGCTCATCTCTGGCAGCGTTCTCATCCTCAGAGTCACTAGAATGTGACGTCTTATTGTCTCCACAAGACTCCGCCCTCTCTGGTTCAAATAGGTAACCATTTATATCCATTTTCTCGAAATTGCTAGTCATAGCTGCTTCTTAGGCACATTTTTTATCACCTAAAATGTCACTCGCTGAATAAATCAGCTTGTATACTTTTGCTGGACAACCCCACCTAAAAAGTTACAAAAACGCAAAAACAACAGCTAGCCATTGGTTCAGGCCTCACTAGTAATCCATGGGATAAAATTACCCAGTTTGGGTTTTTTTATGGTCATTTATGTTAAAATAAACTTTGTATCACTTAAACGTATCACATACGCACAAATTATGCTGTAAGGACCAATACCTTTACTCTTTAACTCTTTTCATTTGTATAAACCTTATAGCATATTTGGATGAAATCAACTGACTTTTTTTTTTTTTTTTTTTTTTTTACCAGTGTCATTGGAACACTGAAAGAAAAGTATGACAGAATTATTAGTTCACAGCAGGAAATGAGTTTTTACTTTGATTAGCAGTAACTTCCACATCAACTGTCTCATCATGTGAGATAAAAACTTATTGTTGTTATGTATACAGAGTGTGTCTGAATATTCTTCTTTGTTTTGATGATGAACTGATGGTGCAGGTATGTTCCAGACATTTTGATAGCCGGTATCCGATAACAAAGGAAATTGCTTAGGCTTATGACTGTGTCAGTATGGCAAGAAGCTATCCGATGCCTTAATTAAATCATGACATTCACTCAAACATACAGTGTGTATTACTTCTTACATGATCTCAAATCATAAAAATCTTGGCCAAATCATGTGTAAGACTGTGCGATACAATGTTTTCAAGTCTGATTATACAATACAGAAACAATCATGTTCTCCTACACCATCAATCAGAGCAATGTAAGAAACAGAAACAAGGCCTCAGTAGAATTTTATCAAAGCTATGCATTATAAAAATGTTTTAAAATGTATAAACAACACATTTTCTTCAATTAGACCCTATGGAAATGAGAATATTCTGTTTTTTCATTAACAAGCATGGTAGATTTTCAACTAGCTGTATAAGAGGACAGTAATGAGACAGCTGAGACAATGCTAGAAAGTAGTCAAAATCATGTGTATAATACTTTCTTAAAAAAGAGATGTCAACATATCGTAACATTCTGGCCATTTTCCAGAAGCAAACCAAAGGGATTATCCATTGTATATAATGGTCAGAAGGTTTTATTTGATGTAAGATGTTGCATGAGAACTTAAGTCCTTAGTATTCAAGTGCGTCTCTCAGCTTCTGCAGATTTTTCATCTTTCATTTTTTTCAAAGCCGGCTTCTTCAGTCAGACTAATGTACTGTGGCAACATATCGTTGCTATAGTAATTGTGTCTTCACATGGCACCATTTGGTGAAGTAACCCAATAGAATGTGGGGGGGGGGGGAATGATATGTCCACAGCTGAGAGAGATGGAAAGATACTTCAGACTGTAGTGATCCTGCACACACACACACACACACACACACAAAATCACACAGACCCTTTTGGGACATTTGTGTCTTTGCTTTTCTCCTATATATCTCAGACACCCTCCACCCACGTGCAACACTCAGACCTAAACACAAAGATTAAATCTCTCCTTGTTGGATATGATTTAATACGATTTATCATGCATGGATATTATTATTCATATGATAGCTTGTGGGTGGGTGGGTGTGTGTGTTGGGGGTGATACTTGTCAAACCCTCCATCCATGCTCACACACATATACGGTGTACTTTTCACTGTCATATTTATTGCCGTTCTTTGACTCTGTCACACACTGTATTTCTTTCTGTAGGTAATGGACATGCAGGTGTCTGAATCACACCTAAACTATTTGGATTTTGTTGTTGTTGAGAACGTTGTACAGGAAAGTTAGGATAGAAGAGCTCTCCAGTCTGGAGATGCAATCTGGTGAATGCAACTGCATCTTTAATATTTCAACTGCACACACTGCTTACATTTACAATTGCCTGACATTTTAAACCAAAATAACTTACAAGTAAAAAAATAAAAAATAAAAATACCCTTTAGCTGAAAAGAGGAACCAGGCTCTAAAGCCTTGTTTATTCTTCCATCTGAAAGATAAGATGGAATCTTTTAAGAAGCTACTTTTTAAATGAAGTAGTTGTTAAATATTGAAATGGTTGTATTAAGTGAGTAGCGTTAAAAAACTTAATTGTCTTACTTCCTTTAATCAACATGTGCTTGAACAGATAGCTTTACGTACGAATCCATCCATGCACTGTTTTACTGCTAATTCATTTATTTATTTGCTTTCTCTTACTAGGGTCACAGAGAGGCCCTGCTGACTGTGGGCAAAGGCAGGGTACACCCTGAACAGCTCACCAGTCTGGCCGTGATAGGGCCAGTACACACACAACCATTTACATTCACACCTTGGGGCAGTTTGGAACAGCCGATTAATCTAATGTGCATTTCTTTTGGACTGTGGGAGGAAACTGTTATTCCTGCTAATCCGTTATTAAAATAGTGGTTTTGAGGTGCTCTTCTCTTTCATTTTAGTGTAATGTATCTGTCTCCTATGGAATCAAGTGTTTTTATAGACTTTGTAACTTAATCACCAACTACATTTTAAAGTAGATGTCTGCTTAAGTTTGAATTACATTGTGAGACGAGTCTAAATAAAATCCAAAGGCAAAATCCAAAGCTGAAACCTGATTGTCGAATAAAATTGCGGTATGTTATTCCGTCTATTTCATTTCATCTATTTGTCAGAACGTGCTCACAAATAAATGTTTTCCTGTTAGACTGCATCATCTTTTGTGATTGAGGACAAGATTTATGTCTCGCTTGAATACAGATTTCAATCATTGACAAAAAAAAATACCACTCAAATATCATGACACCTACACCCCCGACCAACCCCCCCTCCCCCCCCATGACACACACACTCACGCACACCACCATCACCATCTCAGTGACCACCACCAGAGTAGATACTGCTCTGCATAAAGTGGCTAAAGTGTTGAGTTTCAAACTACAAATCAGCTACATGAATGCTGAGGCAAACATAATAAATAATAAATGTACTAAGGTTAAAAAAATAATAATAAAAAAAAAAAAGAGCAAGGTAGTAAATTTATCTTAACTGCCATCCCCATGTCAAATATTTATGCATTCTGGAATAAATCTGCACAGAAGAGATATCACAATAAAAGCTTGTTTTGTTTTACTATAAGATGTTTATCTGTCAAGGACCAAGATATCATAAGACTGAGGGAATTCAGCAATCAAGTTATGGGTGACCATGCATGCTGGTCAGCAACAAACCTCATGGTGAAAGAAACAAACTGTTCAAAGTGCCACATAAATAATAGCCTCAGTAAAACTACTATTTTTACATTTTCTCTTGTGAATTCACCAAGTCACTGTGATTTTAGAACTGACTTTTCACAAATTGCCCCAGAGTCCATGTTTGACAGGTTTAAATTTAATAGCGCTGTCAGTAGGATAGGTCACCTGTCTATGTTCCTGTTTGGTGTTTTTTAATAAATATGACATGACTGTTCTGTCAATCTTGCCACAATACACCTCGTTTCCTACCCTCTGTGAAAAAACAATGGACTGATCCTATAGAAAAACAGCTGGGTGTACATTTTAAAGGTCGGGCTTGCCACTTAGCCATTCCAATCAAGATGAAAATGGAAAAGATATACAAAATCCAAGTTTGAAATAAGAAAGCATTGATGGCCCATTGGATATCAGCAATTGCATATTCTGACTGGCTAATCTACTTGTAGGGTGTCAGCTGATATACCATAAGTAGCTATGTACCTGCAAAAAAAAGGCTAGTAGGTGCTAGCAAATCCTAGCTGACCAGATCTTCTGCTCATTCTAGAGCAGGGGATGTCCAATATTATCCGCAAAGGGCCAGTGTTGGTGCAGGTTTTTACTCCAAGCAGTAGCCACACTTTCAACCTGTGTGAACAATCTCAGAAAATGATTGGATCATGTATCATATTGTTTGTATGTGGCAAAAACCGGAAGCCAGACTGGTGCCATCTTGGTGAGACCATTTTATTGTTGAAAGTTATTCTCAAATAGCATGAAAAGATGGGTAAAATGGAAATATTTACATCCAAGATGTACGTTTCATTTTAAAGCCTTCAAATATTAGCTATGCAGAGCTTTTTGATTTTTTCAATTACAAATATCGTTGAAATTATTGGTAAAGGGGTTTTTTGTTGTTGTTGTTTTTATTTATTTTTTTTTCCCATTTTTCTCCCCTAATTTTTAGTCGTATCCAATTCCCACCCATCAACTTATGCCTTCCCTATCACATAACCCCCACCAACCAGGGAGGGGCATAAGCATGCACATGCCCCCTCCGTGATATGCAATGCTGCCACCCGCCTCTTTTCGAACTGTTGCTCATGCGTATTTGATGGCGGCCTAACACACTCGGAGGGAAAGCGCTATCTGCCCCCTCGTATGAATGAGCTCACAGACACCCATGATTGGCTGGTGATCGCTGTGAGTGACAGGGGAGTAAGCGTATGCCATCCCTCCCGCCCATGAGAGCTCGGCCAATTAGCTCCCATGGACTCCCGGTCATGGATGGTAAAGTTATGTGAATTTAGGGTATTCTGACCATCAGCATTAGAATTTTCAGGGTTTTTGAAGGCAAGAAGGCCTGGATTTGATTCCCGGGCTAGGGCGTTTCTGTGTGGAGGTTACATGTTTGTCCTGTTCTTGCGTAGCTAATTGGCTGTTCCAAATCACCCCTATGTGTGTGTGTGTGTGTGTGTGTGTGTGTGTGTGTGTGTGTGTGTGTGTGTGTTGGCCCCACAATGGCCTAGTGAGCTGTCCAGGGTGTACCCCGCCATGGCTTAGAGTTGGCTGAGATGGGCGACCGCCTCCCCACGAGCCTAATTAGGATTAAATGGTTTAGAAAATGAATGAATGAAGGAAGGAAGAAGAAAGGGTACAATCCAAAATTCAACCACTGCATATTCATCAGACAAGGTATGCACCAAAGTCATTCCATTCGAGAATTACTTGCCACTCGATCAGCATAATCTATCTTAAGATTAATATTATGGATCCAAGGAAGACATTTGCACCTCCTGCTTCCCTTGTCACAAGTTTAGAAGCCCAGGAAAGTTCCTAAGCCTGATTTAGGTTTAAATGCATGGCGCAGAGAGAGTGCCTGTCACAGTTATGGCTGTATTTTGGTACAGTGTTTTAGCTACTATTTGACTGCAGCTTTAATAAACCATTATCATCCCTCTTGCCAAAGAGGTTATTGCTAAAATGGAAAAGACTTTAGGCCAGTGGTGTTGAGCCTAGAATTGAGCTAGAAAGAGAATAGTTTACCAGCAGATTTTTTTGGAAATGAAGGATCACCTGGCACCATAAGGTAGTTTGTAGGGGGTTAAGCATGGCTGCTGGCGAACAAGAAGGACAACTTAGACTCGCTGTTGTTTTCCTAAAATGTGCAATCCAGGATGTGCCAGGATGCCAAGTTGTGAACCTCCTCAACTCCAACATTCCAGTGATAGAACTGGAGGGGGTAATGCAATGCGGTCTGTAACTGTGTCTGTGTAGTGCTCCAAATATTCCAGACTATATCTGTGTTCAGATTCAAACCTCAAGCTGTTATGGTGTAAACCTATTTTGGTTGAGGTGGGAAGACCAAGGTAGAAATGCCTTTACTGTCAGCACGTTGTGTGAATTCTTCAGTTCATGATAGGTGAAATCATGTCATCATGATCAATCATATTTACCAAAAAAATAGTTGTTTTGTTTCCAAAAATGTGTTGACAAACAATTAACCTAATTTAAACCAGCATTACTCAGAACAGACAGGTTATTGTACATGTACTCTGTCCCACCAAAACTGCATAATATGTAGATTTAGGCACTGTCATAAGGTAGATATCTCTATTGATAGGTGTCCGAGGCTGGTATTATAAGAGTAGTGCAGCTCCTTTAATGGCTAAATCAACTTCAGCCGTGGAGAAAATAAAAAAAATAATAATTCCCTCATGCATTACCTGACTACCCTCTGGAACAAAAGCAGGAAAAGATAAGAGTGGGTTTTCTTTTCACTGCCTTTCACTAGCTGATTTCTTGTTAATATAATTATCCGTTTAACAAGTTCATGTTCCGTGCTCCCATTCATTTTTGGTGTTTTACTCAATGAAAAGTTTGTCTGAGTTACATTGTGCGTAGGTTTTTTTTTATTCTGTGCAAGTTTGAACAGTGGTGTATGAGGCTCTATTTTTTGGGGGGTTAGGTTCATTATTATTAATATATCCGTTTTTAATTGTCCTATGGGGCTCTGCTTAAGGAGCTCCACATAAAGAAAATGTCCTGTTTGTGGGATTCTTGACTTGATACACAAATTTAATCTCCACCAGATTCCATTTGAATCTTCTTGACATTCTCAAAAATAATAATGTGCCAGCTATTCATATCTGTATTTATATCTATTTAAAACACATTATCTGTTCATTCCAAAGAATGTGTTTTTTCCATGTGTTTCGATTACATCCCTAGTTAGAACAGACCATCCTGAAGCAACTTGATGATACAAAAGTTTTTACGTGACAGAACACAGCATGTGGTAAATGGTTTTATGCTGACTATAAAATTCAAATGCCCCCTAAGGCTGCTTCCTATTTTCTGCACTGTTTTTAATTTACACCAGTGAAATAACACAAAACAACAATCATTTCAAATGTGCATAGACACGGCACTTGTGGGATTTCTAATGGATACCTCTTTTATTCTAAGTATGTGCAAGCACTCAATACCTGGTTAGAAGAGAGTTCTCTGAAACTGAATATTACCAAAAAATAATGTGCTGTGGTGGGGGAATCAGCACACTGAAAACCTTGAAGCAGGTTGTCAGAATCAACTGGTAATCCAGGTGCCACCACAAATCCATAGTCTAATCCAGTCCAGACATTAGTTGATTCTCACACACCTACCTATCAAACTCAGCTGCATTCTGTTAACCCGCATTTATTTCCATGTAGCTGTTCAGTCAGCATTTTGGGCTCCATCCTCCCATTTGCAACAGTTGTTGTTTTGGGGGTTTTTTTTGCGTGCTTTTAGTTAAGCACTTTTCAGATGCACACATTATCTTCTAAGCACTTCAATCCCATCCACTTAGCATAAATTTGAGATGAAGGCACCCTCATGAATGAAAGGTGCGATGTATTTAAAATAAAAGTAGACTGAGTCAAACTCACATGCATTTTTGCCATGAAAAAAATGCCAAAAATGTGGAACATGGACTTTAAAATTTAACACTTGAATGTCACTGAAATCTATTCTAACCATAAACTACTGACTGATTTCCTAAACTAAGGGAGAGCTACCCACTAAACACATGATTTTCTGGGAGTGACATCAATCCTACCTCGCATGACATCCACATAAAATAAAGTCTCTGCAAAGAAACATGTGCTGTGCTTACGTATTAAGACATGTTTGACTTGTGGTACCTTATTAATAAAAGCACATTTTGATAAGAACTAGTAAGAACTGCAAACTATTATTGTAACTTAGTCCAGGAGTTTGCACAGGTGAATCATGGGATGCATTGCGCATCAGTGAGCTTCAGTTTATCCAGACAAGGTCGTGGTACTCCTGCGGCCATCTTCTTTGCACTCAGCAAGCTCTGCCCTATGTTTCCCACTCTCTCCAGACCACTAGCAAGTGCAGAGCAAGCATTTTGCTTTAGTATTATGGTATAATCAACGAAAAATATGCTTGCCTTATTAAACTCAACTTATATTGATATTTCTTTTATTACTCTCAGGCTTGCTCACAACACCATGGGATATAAAACATTTCTTTTTTTTTAAACAAATGACACAACTTTTTATTAAAAACTTTATTTGTACACATTTACCGTTAAAAGAAAGCCAACTGCCAAGTTCAAATGCACTATGGTGTTTTGCCATGAAGTGGCGCTTGATTCACTACAGCCCTCAGAGGTGCACAGCTGAAGCAACACATAAGTCCAGGAGAGCATATGCTTAGGCTGCACTTACGTAAGAAATTTTGGCTTTACTTCACCTAAAATGCATAACTCTATTCATCGCTCATAAGACATGGTCAAAGGAGAACCAACATAGGCTGAAAACCATGCAGCTGCATACCTTTTTTTTCTCACTTACACATATGGGAGGATCAAGCCCTTTGTGAGGTTTTTGTTGCTTTCTCCAGTCATTACTCCTTTGTTAGTTTTTGGCATTTATAACAGCAAGATCATTGGCTTAGTAAGAGTAAGAGATGTTTTCAGTGTCATGTCAAACATAATTCAGGCACTTAATGATGCACTCAATATAAAAGTGCATAATGCTTCATTGTTAGCAAATTTAAAAACTTCATATACAACAAGGTCCAAAAGTATTTGGGCAATCACACATTTTTAATAGTTTTGTCTTCTGAAGGATTGATTTCATATATTTTAAACTGCTTGAATAAAGCTGACACTTCAAACCCATTTTGATTGCTTCATTAAAATCCATGTTGTTGGTGTACAGTAAGATTTTACTGTAAGAATTTACTTATGTAAGTGTGTGTGTGTGTGTGTGTGTGTGTGTGTCTATTACTATTTTTGAGACATTTTGCATCCATCCACACATAAACGTGCTCTCCGATAAATATAAATTAAGACTGTTAAGCACCAGCTAACATGCTGCAGAAAAGAAAGAAGGTTGTGTAGGTGGGAATTTGAACCCCATTCAGATCCATCACGAGTGGCCAGAGCTACTGTGTATAGGATTGAATGGGGTCAAATGTGTCATGTCTTGTAATCTATTCACACAATTCATGTAAAGAGGTGGTCCAGTCTTGGAGATTGATCTTTGACACCAAGACATTTTTTCAATACAGAAAAAGCTGGGAAGTTTTAACATAAATGAAGACTTGAAAACTGGTGCCTACAAGTCACTTACTGAATCTGTGCCATTTTATATTATTTCCTGGAGTACCATTCTGTCAAAGGCAAAAATAACATTTCATGGATTATTTGCCTGGCAGAAAAATAAGTGTCATCAACAACAAATACAACTCTTCCAGTGACATATTCAGACCTTATAAAGAACTGTCTTTACAGCAAACTCTTGTTTTCCCTATAAATTCAGCTGCATTTCCTAGGATGCCCTTTCACATACCTCTTTATAAATATAATATTTTAAAATATTTCCTATTCACCCATAAGTCTCCTGTGCAGTTATTGGAATGAACCCTAAACGATTTTACTGATGTTGTTCTGCAAATAATTGTTGTTTGTAATGAGTCAGCACTGTGTCACATTAAACATGTACAGTATGTTTACCTAATTAATGTAGTGTATGTAAACTACAAGCTCATATCAATAATAAAATGTTTTCCGAATCCAAATGTTTAATTTATTTTACAAGCTGTATTTTTAATGAACAATCTGGATACTTGAAAAATCGCATAGACTATAAAAGTCGCTTTGCTAGCAGAAAAGTAGCGTTGTTAGTGCCTCCCATTGCAAATGTTCAACCCTGTATCGAACAGCTAAACGATCAGGTGTTGTCACTGGCATCGAGGCTCCTTGTGTCTTGCATGACAACCAACATGGCTGTCAGATACCATCTGTTGTTGTTAACTGTGATCGCTTCCCCATGGCATATTCCCACTCAATCTGAGACACCATAAGATCCAACTTCATTATGCCATTAAGAAGTTGGACTAACTGTTTGACTAAAATCCAGCTTCATTATTCCATTATGGGGTTTGACAGGGACTGTTCCAGATTATGAGCGCGCATACTGAATACAGCAATGCCTCATCTCATAAAAAACAAGATAAAAAGCATGAACGAGGCTGTGCAGCTGCTCTGATTCTGTTCGTGTTTCAATTAGGCAGAGTGGCTAATGAGTGCTGTGTAATCCTATGGTTATACTGCCTGGAATGCCAAGGTAGTTTTGTGTCTTTTTTTAAATGTTTGCTGTAGTAGTGAAACAGTATATCTTTCTAGGCTAAAAAAGAACATTTCTCTTTATTATACAGAATACATAAATACACCAGAAACAGTTAGACATTCATGCACTGATCCATGAACTCATAAATAGTGGATATGTTTGGGACGAATTTGTTTTCAGCTTCATTCAGTGCAGCTTTGCAGATGATGGATGGTACTATTTTATACTGTAATGGTTATAAATTCGGCTATTTAATTTGTACTGATTTTACACTGATGCACATTTGCCCAGTCATCGTTCTTTAGGTGGAAATACACCATCATCAATTAGATTTCATTCCTCTTTCTCTGTGCCTGTTTTCTCAGTTAGGTTAACAGTTAATGGGTATCTTTTGTGCTTTATCTGAATAAATAATTGTTTGCATTTCCAGTTGTATGATATTTATTTTTGAGGTTTTATTTTGTTATTGAATTTAGAGTGTAATATGGAGCCAACGATAGCTAGCCAGGTCTGAATCTTTCACCAAACGAATTAAATTAAACTAACAGCAGATGAAAGGTTGATGGAGATGGAGTTCATTGACTGTTTACTTTTCTGAGGACATTTTTCAGTTTCTACACAAATGTTATGATTTTTCTCCGGAAAGCACTGACGCCCTACAGAGCAATTAGACGTTTTGTCTCCAAGAGACTTAACCATTTGTGGCAAGTATAGTTAAATCTAAATAGTTAAAGCTTGCAGGGGATCAGCTTTTTTTAAGCATGTTGCATTTCTATTTTTGTCTGTTAAATTTGTTTTTGCAAATAAGTAGCAATTCTGATACAGATCACATTTTAGTACCAGGTGAGAATGAATCTCACACCCCCATTACAAATTAACAAATTAAGCAAACACTTTAACCTGTCTGGGCTGCAATGGATGCCTGGAGTACTGGGAATGAGGAGTACGTCCGGGATGGGATGCTACACACTCATGAACACCTAGTGGCAATTAAAAAATTGCTAGTCCACCTACTAACATATTGTTGTAGGGGATTGTTGCCAGAGAAGCTAGAGGACTCTGTGCACAGTCATTAACTCGACCTCAGGATCAATACATTGGCAGTACAATCATGCCATCCTTTATCACTCACACTGTAATATTTCCACCTTATTTCACTACAAACAATTTATTTATTCATTCTGGTCATCTACTGTGTTTGACTGTATGTTTGTTAGGCATATGCATATCCTTTTTCTGTGTCTTACCCTGGAATATGAGTTATAACTAAAGTAAACTTGCTAATGTGGATTTACCTGGGTGGGGTGGGGTGGGGGGGTTCCTTTCTTGATTTTCTGTTTTTTTTTTTTTTTCTTTATCTGATCATATAGCACTAGTTAAGCTAGGATTTTTCCTACTGGAAAAGGATTTTGGTTCATTTGCTGAAGAAGGCTGAGCTTTATTTGGGATCAGCAGTGAGACACATTCCCAGGTGCAGCTTAGTGATGCAAGATGCTTCCACAAATGAAATTCTTGACTACTGACATAAATAAAATGAATTTTGATGGGAAGCAGAGCATAGACCAATCCTGTTAATAGGGGCAAGGTCATCCTGGAAAGGACCACACCTATCAGTGTAGAAATGATTATGGTGGTCATTCGGCATACCTTCATAAATAAATGCTGCCTACCGTATAACAGAGCCAACCATTTTTTTTTTCCTTTGATAATTTGTCAGTCGTCTATATTTTCAGCAGCATGTAACTAACAGGTCTGAATGGAGATTATGTGGAGGAGTGAGAGGATGTGAGAGTTAGCTGTAAGTGCTTTGAGAGTCATTTATTCCTTTCCACTTGTAAGATGTTATGGAACCTGAGTCACTGATTGCACAAGCTCAGTTTCTGCATGACAAAACTGACAGGCAACAGGCCACCATGTCACCATGGAGTGTTAGGAGTTTAAAGTGACCTGACAAACAGTACTGTAGACGAGAGAGAGAGAGAGAGAAAGAGAGAGAGAGAGAGAGAGAGAGAGAGAATGACAAAGTGGCTCATATTTTGTGACTCATTTCTTTCTCATACGAGGAGATGACCTTTAAGAAATTCTGCAAAGCTATGTTTGCATTTGTGTACTCAACAGCTTAGTACATAGAGTATGTATAATAATCCATAATTATCTTCACAGTCTTCTGTACCTTTTTCTTAAATCCCTTTTTTTTTTTGTTATAATGCCTTGTGCTCCATTCCATTGCAGTATTTCGTCAAGCTGATTTAGAGCAACATTTACCACTAAAACACTGTCAGCTGAATGCATAATTCATTATTTTCTAGACAAACTGTGCATAAACAGGGAATGTTTATTCTCACCTAGACAGTACTGTTGTTCCAGCGCCATTAAGATCAATAGATACAACTGAGTGCCGCTTGCACACCACATGGTCAGGCAGAAAATAAAACTGTGCTTTTATTTTTTCAATATAGTATTAAAAAAAAGAGTTCCAGTGAGGTAAACATTTAGATGTAATTGACTGTAACGACAAAAGATTTATGAAGTAACTGAAATATGGTTTAAAGACCATGCCTGAAGTACAACAACTGTAAATCAGCCTATCTCAGCTGACTCTGGGGGAAGGCGGGGTACATCCTGAACAGCTCACCAGACCATCGCAGGGCCAACACACACACACACACACACACACACACACAAAACCATTCACACTCACACCTGGGACAGTTAGACTCCAATTATCCTAATGTACATGTCTCTGGACTGAAGAACACGCAAACTCCACACAGAACACAAAACCAAGGCTATTACAATAAAGAAAATAGGACTTTATGTGACTGCTTTGGGCTAAAATAATGAATTTTAGGGCAGATTTTTAAAACAGTGTGATGCATGTTTCATTTTTTTTAGGCAATGAAACTGTAGAATAATCAGAAAATTGTAAAAATATAAATAAATAAATAAATAAAAACCACAGACATCTGCATCTTGATATCTTCAAAAGCATAACGTAGCTCAATGTTTGCATGGGGTGTTGCTATGATTGAAACTCCTGGTATAATACAATGATTGGCTAAATTTGTGGAAAATTGATTGGTTATATTTGCAAGGTCATGGAGAATGCATGGGGATTGGTTGAACTCTCGTAAATTGATGCGATCACGACATTGCGAATTCCTGGAGGGACTGATCAGACTGGTTCACTCAACCAGATCCCTCGCCCAAGTTCTCAAAGATGTGTCTGCCCTTATTAAAAGTGTGAGCACTGGCAATAATAAAGCAATTAAAGTTTCTTCTGACTCACTTCATCTTCAGACTTTATTTAAATAAGCCAGTGTATGACTTATGACAGAGTTACAGAACTCTCAGAAGGAACGAGCTCAGACTGACCAAGCATTTGGGAAGTGTTAAATACCAATGAGAAAGTTTAAGAACCGTGTATTACAAGTGAAAGATGAAAAGCTGTCCAGAAGACATTATTTGAGAAAATATGTTTATATATAACACTATAAAGGGAGGAGTGGGAGGGGGGCTCAATGAGCAAGACTGTCGCCTCAAAACAAGAAGGTTCTCTGATCAAATCTTAAACCCAACGAGCCGGTCTGTGTGGAGGTTTTATGTTCTTCCAGTGGTTTTGTGATTTTCTCCCACAGTGCAAACACTAGGTATACTAGGCAGACTAGGTCTACTGGCAACACAAAATTGTCCATAGGTGTGAATGTGATGGCTGTTTGTGTCTGTGTTAGCACAGACTGGATTCCCTGCTATCCTGACAAATAAGCAGAAAAGATAATGGAGGGATGGATGGACGTATGGATGGATTATAAAGGGTAGATTTAAAGTGCATGACTTCTTTTTCCACTCACTGTGTTTCTCTCCCTTTAAGACAGGGGTGTCAAACTTATTTTCACTGAGGGCCACATTACTACATTTTTTTTTTTTTTTTTTTTTGTCTTGTACACATTACTACATTTAAAGGTGATCGAGGGCTGAATAATCACTGAACATCTTTTCCAAAAGGGCACCCATGAAATCTGAATGGTAAAATGATTCATTATGCTTGAATCAAGAACCAGACACTCACGACTAAGTTTCAGCAGGTGGTATCTTCATTTAAAATGTTATCATGCTTTAAAAATGGAAAACTAACTCCTAGAAATCTAGTTTTAATTAGCTTTTTTGTGTTTCCATATAGTATATACTAAACATTTTGGGTTCAAAAAGACACCTATAGCTACACAAAAGAGCATCATCTCACCTGCTTCTGTAATAGTTAAATTACATAAAAATAAACTAAAAAAAAAATCTTTTTCGTTTTGAAATACTCATGTAGTATAAACTAAGTAAAAGATTTTGAAATTATAAATCTATGACTTTTATTTCACTTTGTTATTTATTTGCCTCAGGTTCTCTGAATGGAGAAGTGATATGTTTTATGAAGCTAATAATTTTAAAGTCTTGTTTTTTTCTTTGTAATAATAAAGAAATTCCAATAAAAGGTTTATGAAAACTAGTATTACATAACTGTAAATGGTGTAAATGAAATTTCTTTGTCTTTGGAATTTTGTCATGGATATTAAAATGTTTGCACTCAAGTGCACAGTACATAAAGTTTTGCTTGCTATCCTGATATTTCACATATTATATTTAATCATATAAAGCATTATTTAGATAAAGGAAGTTAAATCCTCTTTGTTTTGTCTCACCCTGTATTAAGAAGCTTTTGATGCTTTACAAAATGTTCACCACTTCCCTGGAGCCTCAGTGCAAGCTGATTAACTGCAATTTGTGTTAGTCATGAGTAATTTCATTAAAGGTAATTATCCTGTTACCAGACGCTGATTACTTAATCTGAGGGCATGCGGAGTCTCTGCTGAGCACAAAGATTAATGCTAAGTGCTGATGATGTAAAATGAGAGGGACAGTTAAACTAAAGGTTAATTTGTTCTAGTAAGCTGAGGTGTCGAAATGTGGGGATTGTATTGTTGCATTCTTGCAGTTGCTTAAGTGTCGGAAAGTGTTGTGCGTTTGTACAGTATGTGCATGTGTGTGTGTGTGTGTGAGTGCTCACGTTGATATTATCATCATGATGGATGAGGTTCATAATGCCTAACCTCTTTTCCCTATCTGACGAGTCATCATTCCCCCCAGAGCAGTTATACTTGCAATGATAAATCACACGCGGACTTCCCTGAGACCAGCGTTAAGCGCCATTCAGTGCACTCATGTCCATGTTTCTTATATAATGAACTGTATGACAAAGATTTTCATATAAAGTCAGGTCTTACACCTTGTTTTGTCCCTTTTAATTCACTACAGAATTTTTTTTAAAGCCTCAGAAGCAGCATTTCTTGATTTATTTATTTTTTTCAGTGTGTGATTTTTCTACCACATCCCTTTTCTCCACAAGATTGAAATATCAACTGTCTATCTCACAGAGTTGATTTGTTTATTTTGCTCTGAAGCACGGATCTGTTGACAGGGGGATATATCACTATTCAATCTTTTGTAATGGTAACTGTTACCATGACTACAACCTTGGTTGCTATTCGTATGTACATTAAAGTGTGTTGCTGTGTACAGTCGCTCTTACCTATAATGCACATAGCAGAAAAAATGTGTCCAGGTCACACTGAAATTATATTAACTACACTATGAATTACTTAGGGATGATAATCAAAATTAAACCCACTAGAGATGGAGCCAGTTAAGAACACATTATTCAGATTAGGCAGATAAGGTTCTATATGGATATAAATACACATACAAATAGGAGGTGTACTATTTAGGGGAACATCTTTTTTTTTTTCTGCCTGGTCAGTGTCAAACTAATTTAAATTAGGATGCTAGTTTGCTTATATTTTGGAAAGTAGAACCATCGAAATTCATTAAAGCAGGCAGGTGCATACAAAAAAAAAACTATCCAAGAGTACAGCTCCAGGTGAGGCCAATTATGAGTCATGTACAGTAGCTGAAAGTAGTCACTTTCCCTCTACTCCGCCAGAGCCAAGCAAGCTAGGGTTAGTCAAGGCCTTTTCCTTCCGAGGATTGATTGCGCCTCCTTAAGGCCAGAAACCCTAGGATTTTGGCCCAACAGTTGCCTATGGGCCAGATGAGGCCAACCAAACATGTTAGGACAGAGAAATGATTGGGTTGTACACGCAAACAGGTTTTTGGTTCAAGGTTTAAAACCCAGGCTCCAAGCCTTGAGTAGCCTTGAGATAACTCTGGCTCACCTTGGCATGATAGTGGGAAAATGTTAGAGACAATTCAAAGACTATGTGGACAGTGCTGTCGTTTTTCCAAGGATTGCTTAACAGTTCAGACTTCATTTAATGTTGTGTGAAAAGATGACCTGAAAAGATGGTCTTAAGTGGACTTTGGTGATATTTATTTCTACCCATCCAATAGTACAGGCAAAAAGACATAATTTATATAAGATTTACACTCCGGTAGGGCATAGTGGTTAGAGCATCCTCCTCACAGCAAAAAGGTCCTGGGTTTGAGTCCTGGTCTCAGGCGTTCTGTGTGGAGTTTGCATGTTCTTCCCCTGCTTGTGTGGGTTTCCTCTGGGTACTCCAGTTCTGTCCAACTGTCCAAAAATATGCACATTAAGGTAAATGGCTGTTCCAAATTGCCCCTAGGTGTGAGTGTGAATGGCTGTGTGTGTTGGACCTGCAATGGTCTGGCGAGCTGTTCATGGTGTTGGCCCTGTGATGGTCTGGTGAGCCCAACTTCGGCCAGTGTTGGTTGAAGTAGGCTTCAGTCTGCCTGTGACCCTGATAGGATTAAGCGGTTCAGTAAGTGAGTACATTGGGGTGATCTAAGCCCACACCTATGTAGTAGGCCGATTGGCAAACAAAATTGTGCTTTTAATGACATTACTCCGAACATTCCTTTGCGAAGACGTATATAGAGAGTTCAGAATTGGTGGTCATCTCACTACCGACTACACAATGTCACAATCACTGAAATTGACAATGCATCCAAGAATATAGTGAAACGCTGTAAAAAATCTAACTATAGTGGTTTGTTTTCACCATGGTGAGGCAAAACAATGCCGAGATGTTTGGAAATTCCCAAATGATCCACTGTAGAAATTCATAAATGTCTTTTTGGACTTGACTTGCAGTAGATTAGGACATACTATAGCTCATCAGCCTGTACAACATCTGGATAATGCGGGCAAACCTGCATATGTTCATTGACCATCCTAGTCAATGTTGTACTATCCTGCTCAGTTTGTGTAACTGGCGTTTGCGTTGTCTGTACTGTAACTATTTAACACAAGAAAACCACTTACCTCCTACCTTTGTGTGTGACACTGTGTGGGTGTCAAGCTTAGGAGAGAACTCATAACTCAAATGCTAAATGGCATATAAATAAATGAAAGAGGCTGTAAAGTCTCTAGCAAATCCTTTATACTGTGAATGTCTTTGCTTTTGCAGGCTGATGGTTCTGTTTATGCTGTTTATAGTAAGCCCTATTTCAGTATCTTGACATTTTGTTTAGAATGTGTAACCATGGGGTTCATTATGTTCCCCTATGGTTTTAGCAGCCTACTGTTTAATTGCTTTGTGTGCCTGCAGCCATGTTGTAACGCTTACTGATTATAATTGAAGGCAGTATTAGACACAGAAGTACACATTTTGCCTTTTGTGGTGTTTCTTTTTTGTTTTGAATAAGAAGCATACAAAACAGGAACTCACTGCCTTTTCTCTTTCCTTAACCATCTTGTAGTTACATGTTTATTCTACTATCCAATTTAGTCCTGTTTGTGTCCTAATGTCTCTTTGTATTATTTTTCCCTGACTCAATTTCTCTCTCTGTCTCTCTCTGTCTCTCTCTCTCTCTCTCTCTCTCTCTCTCTCTATACAGCACCATTCTCCCCTTCTGGCTCAGAAAACATGGTAAAGTTTGATCTGTATGGAGATGGCATTGGCCGGTACAACATCTTCAACTACCAGCGAATGCCAGATAACGACCGGTTTGGCTACATTCATGTTGGTGAATGGGCGGAAACACTGTCTCTTAATGAGTACCTAATTGGCTGGCCACGGGGAACAGGTGTTCCCACCTCACAATGCAGTGATCCATGTGCTCCAAATGAGATGAAAAAGATGCAAGCAGGCGAATACTGCTGCTGGATCTGCACCCCTTGCGAGCCCTATGAATATCTGCCGGATGAATTCACTTGTGCACCCTGTGCTTTGGGCCAGTGGCCTCGGGCAGACCTGAGTGGTTGCTATGACTTGCCTGAGGACTACATCATGTGGGAGGATGCCTGGGCTATCGGGCCTGTCTCTATTGCTTGTGTGGGCTTCATCTGTACTTCACTGGTCTTTGCTGTTTTTATCCGCCATAATGAAACACCACTGGTGAAGGCCTCTGGTCGGGAGTTGTGCTACATCCTGCTTCTTGGAGTCCTCATGTCCTATTCCATGACTTTTGTCTTCATTGCCAAGCCCTCGCCAGCTGTGTGTGCTCTACGACGTCTCGGCCTTGGAACTTCATTCGCCGTCTGTTACTCAGCGTTGCTGACGAAAACAAACCGCATTGCCCGTATCTTCAGTGGCGTGAAAGATGGTGGAGTTCAACGGCCACGCTTTATCAGTCCTAGCTCCCAGGTTTTCATCTGCCTGGCACTCATCTCTGTCCAGCTTCTGCTTGTGTCCATGTGGCTGTTACTAGAGCTGCCTGGCACCCGGCGCTTCACACTGCCTGAGAAACGTCAGACGGTCATTCTCAAATGTAATGTACGGGATTCCAGCATGCTGTTGTCCCTCACCTATGATGTTGTTCTGGTGGTGCTCTGCACTGTCTATGCCTTCAAGACCCGAAAGTGCCCTGAGAACTTTAATGAAGCCAAGTTCATTGGCTTCACCATGTACACCACTTGCATTATCTGGCTTGCGTTCCTCCCCATCTTCTATGTCACGTCAAGTGACTACAGGGTACGTGCCATCTGTAGGGAACTAATTGAATTGATTTAAATGTTATGATTTTTAGTTTTAAAAAATGAAATGAAATGAAAGTTAAGAATCAACAGAGCTATAGTAAGTATATCTATAATTGTAAGTATAGCTATAGTATATGTAAATCATCAGGAAATTTAATTGCCAATGCCCTACGATGGACTGGCATACCATCCAGGATGCATCTTGCTCATGCTCTGAATTCCTATTTATCTGAATAAATTATATGAATAAAAGTAGAGCGATATTTGAATCCCCATTAAACACGACTCCTCCTGGTTTTTTTTTTGCCACAGTCCAAAAACATGCACAGTAGGCTAATTGGCTGTTCCAAATCACCCCAAGGTGTGGGTGTGTGTGTTGGCCCTGAAATGGTCTGGCAAGCTGTTCAGGGTGTACCCTGCCCTCGCCCAGAGTCAGCTGCATCTGGGGCGCCAGCATCTTCACAACCCTAATAAGGATTAAGCGGCTTAGGAAATGAATGAATGAATGAAAGCGATGAAGCCCATCAGCATTTTTTCAGATAATTAGTCACGTATCATATGGACACAGTCAAAAGTCATGCTCTATAATTCCACACACACTACAGATAACCTGCTGAGTGAATGGGACGTTTCACTGTCTGTTCAGTCTGATCTCTGGGTGTAGTCAATAAAGTAGGGGGAAGGGCATTTCTGTAAGAATGGGTCTGGTCCTCTGAGACACAAGGTTGTAACAGGGAATGCTGACGCCTATAGAACCACTGAAAGACTTAGAGATATGACCAGGCTGTGAAAAAGACAGGAGAAAGAGACAGAGGTAGAACAAAGTAATACAAAGTTCACCATCAAGAGCTAAGACAAGGGACGAAGACAAGTATAATGTCACGTTCATGCTAGTGTGCCATGTGTCCAATGGAATACTCAAACCAGATTATGCCATGCGTACCTTTACTCTCCAAGCATTCACACTCTTAAAAATAGGGTTTCTTCCTATAAAGATCTCATGTAAGATCTTGGGGAATATAAAATCCAAATAGCCCTTGAGGAACCCGGGTTCTCCTTCAAAGTAGAGCCCTTTTCTACCTTTATATCAAAGCACCCACACTCTTAGAAAACAGGGTTTCATCTACAAATCAGATTTCCTCCGTAATGTTAGAAAACAGGTTTCCTTTACACTGCCCCATGTACACACACAAATCTTTCCCAGCATTTGAAAATTGGGATTCACAGTGGTTCTTAAAACCTTTTTCTTAAGGCATTTTTGAATTGGAGAGGTAAAGGTTCTTAAAGTTCTACTTTAGACCAAATTTTTGAAGAGGAATCCTTCTACAATCTCAGAAAAAAACAAGGATCCTCTGCATTCCCAGAAACCAGTTCCTTCACAACCATTGAAAATAGGGTTTCTAGATGTTCTTTGAGATTAGGGAGGTTCTTAAGGGTTCTATAGGTAGGTAAAGGTTCTTAGAACTCTAACATGGCTCCTTTTTCCTCTAGAAAACAGGGATCCTCTACATTCCTAGAAACCAAAGTTCCTCCACAATCAGTGGGTTTCTAGACATTCCTTGAATTTGGGGGGGGGGGGGGGGGGGGGGGGGGGGGTTGAGTGTTCTGTAGATGGTTCTGTTTGAGACCATGTTTTCAGAGGAATCCCTCTACATTCCTAGAAAGCAGAGTTCCTCCACAGTCACTGAAACAGGGTTTCTAGACATTTTTGGAAAGTTCTTGTGGTTCTTATGATAAGTAAACATTCTTTAAGTTCTAAGAGGGTTCTACTTAAAATCATACTTAAAGGGTAAACCTTGCATATTTTTTTTTTTTTTAGAAAATATGCATCTTCTATGCTCTTAGAAAACAGGGTGTCTCAAGGGTCCTTTGAATTGTTAGGGTTTCTTAGCTCTTTAACAGGGTTTTACTTGAGGTCACAATTGAAGGGGAAAACCTTTGCTGCATTTAAATGTCCTGAGTTCCTATCTATTTTTCATCTGCTTAATGCCTGAGTCACAGTTGTAATCCAGGAAAGACTGGCAGGGAGGCACTAGAAGAGAAAATCTAAGCCTTCAGGGGAGAAGATTAGCCTGTTAATGGAAGATGTCCAAATAACATCTAATCAAACACTATTTATGCAGCCACAGCACTAACTACCACTGTATTTATCCCCCATGTTCGCTCTTAATCACACGCACTGTTCAATGTTACTCCCCCTATTCTACTTGAACTAATAGCATTTGATGATCAGCGTGATTGTAAGTACCGGTGGAGGTGTTTGAAGTATTGACTGATCTGTCACTGTCTCTCCCCCAGGTTCAAACCACCACAATGTGTATATCAGTGAGTCTCAGTGGTTTTGTGGTACTGGGCTGCATGTTTGCTCCTAAAGTCCACATCATCATGTTCCAACCACAAAAGAACGTCACCAGTCACCGTCTCAACCTGAACCGCTTTAGCGTTAGTGGTCCACCTGCTACCTACGCGTCACACGGTGAGGAGCCATCAAAGACTTCTGTTGCAGTAAGAGAACACAGTCTATCAGAGCTTGCCTAAAGATATATCCTAGATCATATTTTTGTACTTGATTGTGTGTGTGTGTGTGTGTGTGTGTGTGTGTGTGTGTGTGTGTGTGTGATTACATTGCACTTTGTACATGAACCAATATATTACAATATATAGCTATTTCAGCAAGTTCACTTCCTCATGAGGTTGTACACATTACAAATGAGAGGTTTAATGGACTCCTTAAACATTACCTTTTTTATCTGGATAGCTACAAAACTGATTAGTTACCTTGCCAGGTGTCAGACAAATAGTTTCAACAGAGATGTAAGGTCTGACTTTTTGCCTCGGCTGAGACTGTAATATTACCATGCTGTTTGAGTTTATAACAACCATTTGTTCATGTATATGACAATATAAACAGTATCAGTTAAACAATATCTCTTAATATGATGTCCACCAGAGTTTATTTGTCATTTGGGTCTCCTCAAAGAGACTAAAGCCCCTGTCTTTAGCTCACACAACAGACATCCAGCAGGTCCGTGACAAAAAATTGAGCAAATTCCTAGGACAGTCATGGGTGTGTCGTACAAAACTCACCTGTTGTGTGATTGAAAATGCCACTGAAGACTATTGTTGTGGAATTTTTTAGATGTTAAACCTTTTTCCATGTTCTGGGTAATTTTTGGTGTCAGCCCATTTCCTAGATCTGTTCTGTGATGCTCTACAGCCCAGGTGTCAAACTCAAGGCCCGTGGGCCAAATCCAGTCTGCCAACTCATTTTTGTGGCCCTCAAGAGCTTTCAATGAATATCATTATCGTACATTCTTTGCATCGACCATTACCATGAAACCTAATTCATCATCCTTCCACTAGGTGGCAGCAGCCTATTTCAAGTAAACAGCTAGTCATTGCTGACTCAAGAACGATTACATGCTGGCTAATTGCTGTTAAGTGTTGACAGATAACGTAAGGGAATAAAGAAAAAGAGGTCAAATGCCTAAATGAATCATTTTGCCATGTAGATTTCATGGTTGCCCTTTCAGAATCGATGTTCAGTGATTATTCGGCCCTCGATCACCTTTAAATTTAGTGATGTGGCCCTCAGTGAAAACGAGTTTGACATCCCTGCCCTACAGCATCCTACAGCTGTATTATGATTGTACAAATTTTATATGCTATTTGAGCTATTTGATGTGCTCAGAATCGTACGGTTTCCTTACAGTGGTCCTCTGATTGCTCAACATTAACCCCTCAGGACTTCCTTGTATCATACACGTATTTTTACGATAGTGTTAGGTTGAATGCATATACGTCATGTACGTAACGTACATATAGCAGCCGAGCCGAGTATCACAGGAATATCATACAAGGACGTTTTTTGTCCTGCAACAATCATATCAATTTTGTATGAGCATCATACAGTTTGAACTACAGACCTCACCTATTTTCACAATGACAGACATACAACACATATTTATATGTGAACACAACTATGCAGCTTTAAAATCCACCTCGTCAGTCCCTTCGGTCATAGCCAGGCTAAATTTGTTTGCCAAAAATAATCGCAGGTTGTTTGTGTAAGTGTTTAAAGCAACATTAATGATACTTGACATCTGTTGTAATAAACCTTCTACGGGTAAATGTTTACATATAATAAGTTTGTAAGGAAAGTCATATGTACATATGGTGACCGCCGGTCTAAAGTGTTTCCAAATTAACAAGTAACACTTCATCTTTGATTATTTGTAGGAAGAATTTCAAGAACTAATAACAGGTACCACAAAAGGCTAAATAGATTCTGCATCTGCTGCTTAAATAAGCAGCTTGCGGTGATTGTTAATTATTGGTTTCGCTACATGAGGCATCGTTTGTGTATCAGTATTGTCACCTGATGAAGACATTTATATCCTGGAGATAAAAGGAGAACAACAATTCCCGCTGCTGCACATAAACAGGCCCAAGCAGAGCCCAGTGCCTTGGCTCTAATGTTTAATTCATAGGCAAAAAAAAAAACATTAAAAAACCACTGCATCTTTATTTATACTTTATTTCTCATAAATAACATGACAAACCTAAAGAAGAAATTGTTTATTTTGGAGGAGTAAGAGAAGGTGACATTGAGAAGCAGTATAGAAATCATCCAAAGTTATCACACACACACACACACACACACACACACACACATGTACACTGCCCAGCCAAAAAAAAGTTGCATAATATTTTCATGGAGTGCATTTAGCCTTGATCACAGCATGTAATCTCCATGGCATTGTTGCTAAAGTTGCTCAGGTTGAGGCTCAGCAACATTATTATAAATAAAATGAAGTCAGCTAATGAGCTGAATGTAGTGAATGAGCAGGTTATCATATCAATGGACTTTTTCTTCCCTGATGGCACGGATACCTATATACTATAAAATGGGGACTCAAATAATGAGCGAGTGGTTCAGGGAGCATGAGGAATCATTTTCACATATGTATCGGCACCCCAGAGACCTGACCTTAACCCTACTGAAAGTTTTCGGGATGTGCTGGAGAAGACTTTATGGAGGGGTTCAGTTTTTCCCTCATCAATTCGAAAAATGAACCCAACACTGGATGGAAATAAATGTTATGTTGCTTAAGTTTGTTGAAATAATGGCATGACTATTGCGTGCTGTAAGCAAGGATAAAAGAGGAACAACAACATATTCGTGGTTTTTTTTTTTTGTTTTTTTTGCTTTTACTGTAGATTGATATTGCGTTTGTTTTATTTCTATCTATCTATCTCTCTATCTATCTATCTATCTGCCTGCCTACCTACCTACATACCTACCTGTCTCTCTCTTTCTTTCTCTCTCTCCAGCATCTGTGAGCGGCCCCTGTGTTCCGACAGTGTGTAACGGCAGAGAGATTGTCGATTCCACCACATCCTCTCTGTGACCCCTCGTCAACGTATTACTCTTTAGCGACTGTTAGCCAATCAGCACACATTGTGCTCCATTCAAGAACTCCTCCTGTCCACAGTGTGTAGAAAGTGTGTATTATTATTACTATTATTAAATTATTTTTTAGGGCTTGTACATATTAACTGAAATTGTTGTAGAGAAACAGAGGAGCAAAAAAAAAAAAAAAAAAACACTATAAAACATTTCTAGGGTGATTTTGGAGACCTTTTGTTTTTTTGATAGCTTTATTATGTTTGTTGTAAAAACAACAGTAAAATGTTTCCTCATTGGACTATGATGAATTTATTACAGAAGGGTAAGTGATGAGTGGCTCCGCCTGCAATACTGGACATACCTGGTTGTTTTCTTTTGTAGGCCTCATTGTAACAATCGATTCTGTATGTATTTCTATGTTGTATATTTTGTAAATAATATTATTGACAGTTTTAACCACACAAGGTGATAGTATTCTAGGAGTATTATAAAGTTGTTGGGAGTGAAACGAGTGGCTGACCAGAGGATGGAAGTCTCACAGTCATTTTAGTAAGCTTTCATATCATCTGCTAGTGCTTTTCGTAAACCGCTTCTCTCAAAGCATGCACAAAGTGCTTCTGATTGTTAAACCTTTGGTGTTTTTGCAATGTATAAATTGCTTGGTGAGACAGGAGGGAAGCTAAATGGTGATCTGGTGTTTTATGGCTCTTTGTGCCTTATCATGTGTTTAGTAGTTTGATATAAATGCTTCCTCTAGACATTTTGAGGTAGCTGAGCCACTTTTTTACATGTGTATTATTTTATACATCTGAATGTTTTATACATTTCTACATTGTGAAGGAGAGGGGTGTATTTTATGTGACAGGTTGAAACATGTAGTCATATCACTGGACTTAGGTGTGTGTTTAATTGTGCTTTAGCAGGCAGCCATCTCACATGCTGGTTTACATGAGTGTCAAGTCGAAGCACATTTTAAAGGTGCCCATTCACGAGTGAATATCCCATGTCTTCAAAAGCTCATTTTGGCAGAATATAAAAGTTTCCTGGTGAATCTACCCCAGTTCACAGGTTTAGTGTCTCATATTCTCCTGTTTATCTTGTTTTGGTTCTGTGTCTGTTTACAATAACAAGACTTTGTGAGCAGACGAACCATCTTGCGCATACACGATAACTTGGCAGTGCAACAGTGATTCATAGAAAGTGGAAAAGTCTGAGATCAAGTGTTAAGAAACTGAAGAAGGCTTACTGTTGTAAGCAAGATAAAACTAGAGTAGTGCATTTTAGCTCTTTCTGTCTCTTTCTCACAAACTCACTCGACACAAACATACACACGCACACTACATTTAACATGTTACTTAAAGCTTACCAATTTTCCACTGCTGGCATCATCTATGTCTGTGTTGATGGTCACCATTTTATTCTGTGCTCTCACCTGCAGATGGCAATATTTACACTCTCAAGATCATCATGGTGCAGTGGTTAGCACGTCCACCTCACAGCAAGAAGGCCCCTGGTTCGATTTCCGGGCAAGGGGTGTTTCTGTGTGGAGTTTGCATGTTCTCCTCATGCTTGCGTGGGTTTCCTCCAGGTACCACAGTTTCCTCTTACAGTTCAAAAACATGCACAGTAGGCTGACTGGTGGTTCCAAATTGCCCCTAGGTGTGAGTGTGAGTGGTTGTGTGTGTTGGACCTGCAATGGCCTGGTGAGCTGTTCGGGGTGTACCCCGCCTTCGCCCAGAGTTGGCTGACATGGGAACCAGCCTCCCCGTGACCCTAACTAGAATTAAGCAGCTTAGAAAATGAATGAATGAATGAAGACCATCATACCTAGTTCAGGAATCACTGACACTCACGTACAGGTGTAAGCAATTGGCTTCAGAAAGGCATCGTGGCCAATTCCATTTTATTTCCAAGAGATAACACTGTATTTCATGTTTATTTAATATGCCTGGTAAGTGAAATGGCACCTTTAAGTTCTAGAGGTGGCATGTGGTAACTTGGGGCAAACAAGTGCAACACTGATGTAGAAATGATATATTCATTAATTACTGTGACAATAAGCAGAAAACAATGTAAAAATATGGAAGGTTAAAGAATCGATTTGTACACAGGTACACATGCTATTTGCATCTTTAATGGACAAAAAAGTGTGCATACCTCAGAGATTGGTTTGTGAAATGAATCAGACCAATACTACACGCGTGCACTGGAGACCACATGCACTCATCGATCCTTAGTAACTGCCTGGTCAGGTTTACTATGGTTTAAATTAGGTTGGTAGGATATCACCTCTCAAGTGGCAGCTATTTAATTAAGATGCTAGGTTTGCTAACAATTATTACTTTCATTTAATTATTATAATGTATAATTAAAGCCTAGAAGAGATAACTAATTAAGATTCGTCAAGTAAACATGAGGCCAAGTTTGCTAGCAAGTGTTAGCGCTTCCACTCCCAGACTGGTGGCTCCAGAAACTAACCAGAAACTGCTGGTGCAAATAGTATATATATATTTATTTACACTTGGCTACATAGCTTCTGGAGGGAAAGGGGGGTCATTTGCCGGATCAGAAACATAGACTTTGTCTTCCAGTAAGATAACACTGTTCATGCACCAGATATGTTTTTCAGAGAGTGCTCAACAAGTTTTATCTTAGCTACGTTTATTACAGAACACTCATCAATGAATTCACCTTACAGGCTCTGTTGTGCATTTTCTTGTTAGTCAGTATTGTAAAATATACTCTAGACGCTTGTGTACTAGTAAGTGTTGACAAAGGGAGAAATGTAATGCAAAAATAGAATTTTGATGCTTGAAATGAAAATACAGTGGACTATGTGTGTAAGTAGAAGGGGAAAAAAGTACAGGATTATGGAAAGCAGCTTTTTTTTTGTGCTCCACAAGCCTCAGTAGTCTAAGGACTATCTGCAATGAGATTTGCGCCTCACCCTCATAAAATCTGCAACCCTCCCTGATTCCTCCTGCATGTCACGTTGCTAGCCGAGTCAACATATTCGACATCGAAACAAGCAGATCTTTTTATTTATGGCTGATGTCAAAGGTTTATCACAAGTAATTCTCTTCTTATTGTGACTTGGATTTGGATCTGTTATGGTAAAAATGAATATGTGGGTGTGGATTTGATACAACGCTACTGCAGAGGGACATTTGTCTTCCTCTGTCGATCTGTATGCTCCCAGTTTATATACAGTGTAACATATTGTTAAGGAAACCTGTGTTGAATTTTTGAACTCTGGTCAAACACAAAGCAATAGAACAGTACCCATGGTGCAGTGTGTGCAATAACAAGGATATGATGATATAATAAATAATAACCTACTGTTGTTGTATATCTGGTTTCTGTCAATTTTTTTTAATAGGGTGAGCAGAAAAATATCATCCTGCATGTGTATAACATATCCATACATACATTATATAGCTACATAAGCACTACATAGTGTTCTTTCTGTACAATAACTTACGGTTAAGTTATCCTGCAGTGACAAAACGCCACAAGCTCTTTATTCAGCAACTTTCTGCTGTGAAATATTCTGCTGATGTCCAGTTAAGTTTTTAAAGTGTCCTGATCCTTAAACATGACCAGAAAAATGGAGAGCATCAGTTTTTCCCCAAACATTTCCCAGATCGGAATAATGCAGTGGTAGCGGTGAAGCCTTTGAAAATCCACCCTTTTATCAACTGCGGCGCTTCTTCTAAGGAAAAATGACGACAGGTGAATGTGTGTGAGCAAGAGCTAGTGCGTGGTTGGTAAAGGTGTGAAGTTTTTGGGTAGAACCTGTGAATTGCACTTCCTCTGTTCTCTGTGGTTTTCTACCTTAAAAAGTAGTGGAGATGGACATGGAGATCTATACAAAAAAAACTTCGGTACTTGGAGTGAGGAACAAGACAGCAATTCAGGAGGAATAAGGAAAATAAATGTTAAATAAAATAGTACAAAATCCACTGCAGAAAATAACGACAAGTTCAGCGAAAATCGTAATTTATTATCAAAAACCCAAATCAACAAACCCAACATTTCAATTCAGCACAAATGGTATGGCTTCCGTTTCACTCTAAGCAAAATATTAAATAATAACATGAATATTCACTCAATACTATTAATTACCTCATTGGTGTAAAAAGCAGAGGAAAATGAAAGTGAACCAAAAAAAAACACCCCATCCACCCGTACTAGACTGAGTTTATCCCATGTTAAGAAGTGTTATCTCATAAATATCAATACATAGATACTACAATTAATAATCCTTTTAAATACAGCAGGGTCCAAAGGTCTAAGACCACGATTGAGCATGCTTACTTTTCCCAGAAGCCATTTTCAATGCCAACAATATACCACTTAAAAAAAAAAAACAATCAGCAACAATATGGCAACATCCTAGGTCATAGATTACAAATTCTCTCACTCACTCATTTGCCAAACCGTTTAATCCTATTAGGGCCAATACTGAGCGAAGGCAGGGTACACCTTCAACAGCTGGGCAAATGCACACAGAACCATTCTCACTCACACCTTGTAGAAATTTGGAACAGCCAATTAGCCTAATGTGCATGTCTTTGGACTGCGGAAGGAAACGGGAGTACCCGGAGGAAACCCACGCAAGCACAAGGAGAACATGCAAACTCCACACAGAAACACCTTAACCCAGGACTCGAACCCAGAACCTTCTTGATGTGAGACAGACATGCTAACCACTACACAACGATGCCGCCAAGATTATGAATTGTAACGTAAAACTGAAGATATACACCAATATACAGTCATAACAATAAAAACATTATGACCATTATAAAAATATTAATTATCTCATTACATTCACAACTGCCAAGGAGAGGGGTGGATTAGGCAAAAAGTTCTTAAGTTCTCAAAGTCGATGTGCTGGAAGCAGGAAAAATGTTTAAAGTTTAAGGATCAGAATGACTTGTTTATGATGACTAAATGGCAGGCCTTGTGGGGTGTTCCTGGCATGCAGTTGTAAGTACGTACCAAAGGTGGTCCAAGGAGAGACAACCAGCCAAGAGTGTGATAGGGGCCTAAGGCTCATTAATGCATGTGGGGAGCGAAGGCATGTACATCTGTTTTGATCCCATGGAAAGGCTACTGTAGAACAAATTGGTGAAACTTTTAATGCTGCTTATAATAGAAAGGTGTCAGAACATACAGTGTATTGCAGTTTACTGTATATGGGGGCTGCCCAGCATAATGCCTGGTACAATCTTATTTTTCCTTCCACCCATAGCAAACTGTTTCACAGCAAAATGGTCCTGGGTTCAAGTCCCTGGGTTCAGGAATTCATGTGTGGAGTTTGCATGTTCTCCCTGTGCTTGGGTGGGTTTCCTCCTGGTACTCCGGTTTCCTCCCACAGTCCAAAGACATGCACATTAGGCTAATTGGCCTATGTTGGCCCTGCAATGGTCTGCTGAGCTGTTCAGGGTATACCCCACCTTCACCCAGTGTCGGTTGAGATAGGCTCCAGCCTCCACGCGACCCTAATAGGATTAAGTGGTTCGACAAATAAGTGAGTGAGAGAGTGAATTTTTCGACCAGCTTCAGTCCAACAGAGCTGCATTCAAGCACAGTTTAATCAATTTCCCTCCTCGAAAAGAACACTGTGTGTATTTCAGCAAATTATTGGAGCTGGATTGCAGCTTTCGGGACTGGTATCAGGGAATCCTGATTTAGATCCATCAACTGGATTCTATAGTTGGCAGGTTAATTACTCTAACACCCAGCTCCCTGATTTATAACGTACACAGAGATGTCTGCTGAAGATACTTTGCCTAATTAAATAAGAGATGTGTGATCACAGTGGATTTATTTGGATTCCTTTTCGTTTGTTGAATTGATTTGGAGTGTCTGGATTTCATTCCCACACAGTTGACAGAGTATCGCATTCAAACACAGGCAGGGTATTTGACGTCAATGCTATTTTCAAAATCTTGTCAAATATAATCAGCACGAGTACCATAAGCATTCTAAAAAGTCCCAAATCTGAAATGGTTTAATAATATCATTACAAAAAGAGACACAATCCAACAGACAGACAGATTGCACAGCGACATGATAAAGACATCAAACAGAACCGTCTTACAGGCTCTGTTTATCTGTTCTTCTCGCCCAAATCCCCACAGTGCTTTTCACCAAAGCTCTTCCACTGTCTGGCTTTCTGCCACCGCATGCGTACACGTTCCCAAGTGAAGAGTGTATTCGAAGTCTCTATCCATCCTTCCATCCATCCATCCATCCAACCATCCATCGTGTTTTGCTCTTCCTCCTCCCTCTAGCCCCACACCCATCTCTCCGGTTGGGAGGATTTCAGCTGGACAGCTTCGGAGCTCTGCTCGTTGCCCTAGAAACAGCGACATGCAGTTTACATGGTGGAACAAATGTAGCCAGGCGCATGGAGCTGGACCCTGGCCCATGAGGTCAACTTGCTTCCAAAAGCATGGTCCTTATCCAGCCCAAGGACGAGGCAGCTTCACTGCATGTTACCTAGACAACGAGCTCACACATTCAACTGTATTCATGAAGTGTGTGACTGCGGACAGGAAAAGAAAGGAAGGAATCTACCACCAACGGAGTCAGAGCCCAGCAACATGCCTACACAGCTCAAGGGCATCATTACTCAATACCAAGCTCTTTTGTTTGCTGAAAATCCCAGTGCTTTCATGACAGGCCTTTATTACTTGGTCCATTTTAACATCCTTCACTTATTTATTCAATTATTTCGTTATTCATTCATTTATTTAGAAATTATGGAAGTCAACATGGCGCATATTAAGCATTCAAATATCTGTGGAAATCACAGAGTGAATATTTACTACTATGCCTGGCAGAACTAATTTAGTTACGTTTAATAGCTTCCACTGATTTACTTGTTTAATCAACCTTAATTAACATTTTGTGGTCTGAAAAGGTCTCTGTCTGCTAAAGGAGATTTAATTGTGTTCTCACATGCAGAGTTCTTCAGGTTCTGCTTCATACTGAGTGCTATATTCTCGTATTTCATTAAGTAACAATACCACTTCCAAAGGGGGGAAAAAAGCCCTTCCTAGCACACTCTCAGTCTGTCTGTATTTCTGTCTCTCTCTCTCTCGCTAATTGGCTGCAAACACGACGTGGCACACTGCATCTTCCCCTGCAGCTCAACATAGTCTTTTAATCTTAAAGAAGCCCCTCAGTGATTATTTCAGCAGGCTTCAGTTAAACATCAAGGCGCATACTCACACAGCTGCACACACATACACACACACACACACACACACACACACGCACACACACACACACAGACTCTGCTATTGCTGTGAGCATTAGAAGGAAGAGGGACTCAGACATCAAGAGAGGCAGAGGGAAGAAGTCTGTTCATTCGGTTCACCCAAGGTCCCTGTCTTTCTAAAAAGCATGTATTTCTTGTTTTCAGACGTTTTTTCACCATAACCACAGATAAGCGTAGTTGAATTTCAAATGCGAAGGCAACAGTTATACACATTAACTACAACAGCCTTTCAAATTACATTCGCCCTCCCCAATAGTCCACATTCAAGACAGAGACTCAACACAGAGTATGATAAATTAAAGCTTACAATTTCCCTTAAACCCGTTTTCTACCACAGCACTGTTGAATTCTCAAATCAGATTCGTCATTAGATATAACTACGTGTTAAAGATGAACTGGCTGTGATTGAATAGTCATAATAGAACTATTCTATACAGTAACATCCAGAGAAATTGAGGTGCCCACTTGTTTGAGTATATACTACATGGGAAGAAGCACACTAAAACAAGATTTCTATTGTTTATTTCTTATACTTTTAAAATCATGACTGATGCAGGTGAACATGAGCACACACACAAGCAGGTGTCTCTAGTATATACTACACAGAAACATAATGAAATGCAAACTAAAACAAGATTTCTATATTACTCATTCACTCACTCATATACCAAACAGTTTAATGCTACAAAGGTTGCAGGAAGGTTGGAGCCCATCCCAGCAGACACTGGGCAAAGGCAGGGTACACCCTGATCAGCTCGCCAGACCATCACAGGGCCAACACACACACAACCGTTCACATTCTCATCTAGGGGCAATTTAGATCAGGCATTTAGCCTAATGTGCATGTCTTTGGATTGTAGGAGGAAACTGGAGTACCCGGAATAAACCCACGCAAGCACGGGGAGAACATGCAAACTCCACGAAGAAAACCTCACGCCTGAGTCTCGAACCCAGGACTTTCTTGCTATGAGGCGGATGTGCTAACCACTGCGCCACCGTGCCACCCAGATTTCTATATATTTACATATTTTAACCATGACAAAGACAGGTCAGGTGAACTTCGAGCCAAGCTAAGCGTGATGCAGCTAATAGCGTCTGTTCAGCCTACTCATTCAATAATGAAAGAAATGAGATGAAAGTAAATCACCCTCCATCAAGGTGTTTTACTATACACTACACAAAAACACAAGAAAAATAGAGTAAACTGAGATTTTTATGATTTATCTTTCCATTTTAAACTGTGACAATGAAGGGGCCTCCCCCTCCAAGTGACCGTGACAATCTGAGTGTCCGTCATATTTGATTCAAGTATGATCCAGTAGGAATAATGTTGTTGTTTTTTTATCCTAAGATTACACTGCATCATTTCCATGTAGTATATAGTAATTTCCTATGATCGCTCGGACAGTAATCTATACTGTAATTCAATTTACAGGTTTATATTAATGTGCCTTCTTGTTTCTGTGATGGCAACTTATTCACAGGGACTTGCATGGTGGACGTGCTACATAATCAAATGTATCCTTTAATAGACACTTTAGAAATGTGATAATTTTAACCTATTACCAGAGTTGCTGCTATAGAAAATGAATAAACATCTTCTGACAGTCAGAATCAAGAATTCGACAGCAATGTGGGACAGTACGAACTCCATGAGTATGACTCTTTTAATGTATAATGTCCACACTTTTTTTTACTGTATTCTATATATAATATCATATAGTGAATGAAAAATTGACACAGTTCAGCAATATAATCACACTGTGTAGCATGTACCTTTGTAGCAATGGCCTTTAGCTTGCCCAGTAAAGAGGGCTTGGTGTAAACTACATCATCCTCCACCTCCTCTCCTTCACCCTCCATGATGGCACAGCTGTCTGCTCCTGGTAACTCACACTCCTTATTGGCCGACATCACCAACTTGGAGTACTTGTACTCCAGCCTAGACAATGGATGATGCCAAAATAGGAATTACCATTTGTATACAGATATTCGCAAAAAGATAAATAAACAATTTCTTAATCATGCTGTGTATGCCAGCTTTACTCTCTACAACTGTGGAAAGATTGAGGGATCGAAGGTTTCAGCCTTCTTTGATTATTTGTTGCATTGTGGCTAAACCGTATTCCACCAAGAATACAACCAATCTCTGACACTTCTGAAAATGTAATTTGATGCGCAGTGTTACAATTCAATGCAAGTCAGCTGGGATTGGTTTCTCCTTCCACTGCAATCCTGATTGGATAAACGGTATAGATAATTGATGGATGGATGCATATCAGTACATATCAGAAGCCGGGTTGTCATTGTTCAATTTCTCATTGTAGCATAGTGTGCATATTAACATACTGAAGGCTGCACATCATAACATTTACATTTATAGTATTTGGCAGACACAATCATTAAGAGAACCTTACATTTTTATCTCATTTATACAGCGGAACACATGGGAATTATGAACTTTATTCAAGGGCCCAACAGTAGCAGGTTGGTGGTACTGGGGTTTAAACCACTGCTAATATATCAGCATATTAAAACAATGTATTACACCACTTTGCTGGATGCTTTATTCTGATTGGTCAGTTGCGGCATTTTATGGGCTGTTAATCTGTAATATATTAACTACACGGTAATAGCGTGATCCGAATTGACATCATCCACCCCACAAACTCAGGATGTTGCCAAGTAGTATACTAAAACAATTATTACCCTCAGGCTTGGTGAATATCACTACATTGAATAGCTGCCTCCGTATTCCATCTTGGGGACTATTCAGCAACATCTACCACAGCTGTGGTGAATAATTATTAGTACTCATTCTAAATATTTTCTCATTTCTCTTTGGTGGAAAGCCATCAAATAATTTTTGGAATTTGTTTGCAAGCCGAATTATTGCATCATTGACATCAGATAAGTTGAATGATTATAGCACGAGCGGCAAGCGCAACATAGTAACGTGATTGCTTTTGGATTATATGAAACATTATTCCGTCTCGGAGGGTGTTTTCTGCCTCTGCCTTTGGCCTCAGTGAAAAGCAACCCCTCATCCAAATATCGCCTTATTCAATAATCGCTTATTTATCAATCCCACTGATCACATCATTAATGTAAACAAAAAATGTATTCTTAAATCGATATTTTATTTAATATTTTGTTTTTATTTTGCACTAATGAGCAGCACACTGTATATTACCCCTTAATTGTATTTACCACAAACTATTGTGCAGTGTGAACAGTGAGATGATGAGATATTTTCCAATACTGTGTACTTATTGAAATCTCAGTGGATGATTAAGATATAGCTGGAGGTCTTACTTTTTGTTCTTCTTCCAAAAGTGACATGTGAGAGCGACAAGGAGGGCGGCACTGAACGCACCCACTATAGCCCCCACCTTCAGCCAGAAATCTATCATCTCACATGGCTTGCTCTTCTTTGCTGGGAGAGATACGCCTCCTGTACAGAGCCGTGGCTCTGTCCACACATACACTGTGGCCTATAAAGAAAAAAACATTTACACTTTCATTCACATCTTAAAGCTGAGCTATATATCATCGTATGTCTGGCTGATTCATTTAAAAAAGATTCCCCTACTTTACTTCACTTTACAAATCTATTTTGGAAGGAACTGAGGTTCAAGCTTTGAATAAAATATAAATTCACCTTGAGTGGTAGAAATGATTCATATATATGGAACTTATGAAGATAGGAAGTCTTAAATACTGGATTTGTGTCCATGATGCATCAGGGCTCATTAGTTCAACTGAACGCTGGACAGATCATACTATTCAAACGTGTGGATCACATCACATGGTAAGTGTGTTATTAAGCTCCAGTGATGCGTATTAACCTACAATCACCAGGATAGCTCTGTAATTAGGAAATAGGTGTTTCAGATTTCTTCCCTTTGTTCAAAGATAAATATTGCAGTTTGACATACATGGCCATCATCACCCACTCAGTCATACTGGGAGGAACATGAAAAAATGGCCAGATGGCATTTATTTTCAGTGTAAGCTGGTGATATTCAGCAGTAAAGCACTGGAAAAAAGAAGTGGGCGAGAAAAGTATATAAAGAATATATTGACGCGCATCCAAGGAGCGCAAACCTCTGCCATGGCAAAAAAAGAAAAAGAAAAAACAGAAACCCAGCTGCTGGACCTGCTATAATACCACACTTCATGTCTTTCAATGTAAAAAAAATCCTTTTTTATAACTTTTTGTAATGTTGCTAAAAAAGGAAACAAAAAAGGAAACAAAACCTCCTTGGAGAGGGTAAAACGTGAACGGAGTTTAACTTCTGCTGTTCAACGTTATTTATGGTATTGGTTTGGCCCAGTAATGGTCTGGTGAGCTGTTCAGAGTGCACCCATCCTTCGCATAAAGTGTCCTGGGCTAGGTGAGGATGTTTCTGTTTGGAGTTTGCTTATTCTCCCCGTGCTTGCGTGGGTTTTTTCCGGGTACTCCAGTCCAAAGAAATGCATATTAGGCTAATTGGCTGTTCCAAATTACCCCTAGGTGTGAGCGTGAGTGTGTATGGTTGTGTGTGTGTTCGCTCTGCCATGAACTGGCGAGCTGTTCAGGGTGTACCCCGCCTTCACCAAAAATTGGCTGAGATAGGCGCCTACTTCGTAACCCTAGCAGGACTAAACTGTTTGGCAAATAAATTATATGTTATTAGTTCCAGTTATTATTGACATGTTGGGTTTAATTTATCTGATGTAACACAATATATAGCAGGACAGCGCCAGTACCTTTATCACAAATATTATCCATTTATTCATTCACTTTTTGAACCGCTTAATCCTAACTAGGGTCGCGGGGAAGGCTGGCGCCCATCTCAGCCGACTCTGGGTGAGGACAGAGTACACCCTGGACAGCTCACCAGGCCATCGCTG
>JAQMYF010000004.1:21980870-21996427 GCA_030014195.1 Neosilurus mollespiculum
TATTTTTTTTTTTTTAAGCTGGAACACATCTCAACTTGCCAAAATAGGAAAACCCTGTGCAGTAAGAACGCCACTGTCTACTACAGTACAGCAATGTGAGGATCATGATCCAAAAAAAAATCACTGCTGATGTGAACATAGTGTTACAGCTCTCTTAAGTTGTCTTCAACTGTGTCTTCTTTGTCTTTCAGTTGTCTTCTTTGTCCAGAATTTGTGTTATTGTGTGTAAGGAATTGTCTCTTGGCCTTCAGGTGTATGTTGACAGGTTGACATCCAGGAGTCTTAACTGGATGAGTGGTGAAACATCATGAAAAGTCCAGCTGCCAAGACTTACTGTACCTCTACTAAAAATGTAACATTACCTCTACGCCTGAAAACTTTCTCATGCTAAATGAAGAGCACCTGCACTCCTCCCTTGCAGGCTCCCTCAATCTGGTGGTAGTCTTCCTCAGTGCATTGTGGGCAGGCGCTTGAACTCTCCCACAGGAAGTGGAAGGTGCAGCCATCACAGGTTCCTGCAGGGCACTCCCTGAAAATCAACCGACAGCAACAAAAAGCTCTCAGCAAAGACATTATACCAACTCTATTTTGCTTTTCAATTATACAGAAACTGACTGCCCGGTGCTGTCAACTGACGTGAATCGTGCAGTACAGTAAACACACCAATTATCAAGAATTTAATTAAACTTTCGAATAAATAATTCAATTCTGAATTGTTTTTAGAATGCCAAGTGCAGAAACTAGAAGTGTTTGCCCTAATAGAGGCAACAGTGAATGTCACAGGCATTGTAGCTGACAGTCCAGGATAGTATAATTGGTCCTGCTCTTTGGAAAAAAAAAAAAAAAAAAAAAAAAAAAAACCTTTATTTTTCATCTGTCAATCAATGCAAGTCTAGGAAATCATAGAGATCTCTGAGCACATGTGCACAATGGTAGTGTATCTGGCTGCCCTGATGTTGCACTAGCATGGTGGAAATGTGTTAGACATGTTTCACATTGTTCATTAGAGGTTTCTCAACCAGGGACTTGAAATTATCTGTGACTAAACTAGGAGAGAAGTGATGGTGGAGAAATGATTCATAATCATAAACAATCATGAAATTCAGCAATTATTAAAAACATCCTCCTTGGAAAATTAAAAGATAAAGATAACGTCTAAATGCTGATGACTTGGTCAGGGTTAAGCTGGTTCTGGAGTCAATAATGGAATACTCATGTGCCAAACAGGAATACACCCTTGACGGAACACCAGCCTATCACAGGAAACCATGGACTCAATGACTCGCTCATTTGCCAAACTGCTTAATTCTATTAGGGTCATTAGAGCTTATCTCAGCCAACACCAGGCAAAGACAAGGTGCACCCTGACCAGCTCGCCAGACCATCGTAGGGCCAACACACACAACCATTGACCCTCACACTCACACTTTGGACTGTTGGAGGAAACCGGACCACTTGGAAGAAACCCACGCACACACAGATAGAACATGCAAACTCCACACAAAAAGTCCGGGACTCAGACCCAGGACCTTCTTGCTGTAAGACAGATGTGCTACACATGAGACCCGTTCTAGCATGTTTTTGAGAGGTGGGAGAAAAACAGAGAACCAAAAGGAATCCCATGCAGTCATAAGGAGAGCATGCAGAATGAACGAATAAATTAATGAACTGTTTAATCCTAGTAGGGATAGGCTGAAGCCTATCTAAGCCGAGTCTACACCCTGAACTGCTCGCCAGTCAATCGCTGGGCCAACAAACACAACCATTCACACTCACAATTAGTGGCAATTTGGAACAGCCAATCAGCCTAATGTGCATGGAGCACCTGGAGGAAACCCACACAAGCACGGGAAGAACCATGCAGACTCCACACACAGAAATGCCCTCGCTGAGGATAGAGCTCAAACCTAGGACTTTCTTGATGTGAAGCAGACGTGCTAACCACTACACCACTGTGCTGCCGCTTGCATAACACTACACTTACAATAACTTAAGCTCGGGATAAAACCTGGAACCCTGGAGGTTGTGGCAATACCTGCTGTTCCACTATGTTACTATTCAACATTAAATCAATTCTCTTTGTCTCCATAGAGTAATATTACAAACGTTAATATGTAACAAGAACTTTAGCTGCTGGTAGAGCCAAGACACAAGCTTTATTTTAGTGGCACAGTCCTTATGATATATGATCCAATATGAGGGACGTCTTAATGGGACTTCATAATACAAGCTGAATGCTTAAAAAACGAATGAAACCCATAGTTCCACCAGGGCAGGCTGGATGCAGAAAAAAGCAGAAATATCACTGCGGTTCCCTCGCTACAGTGACTTCAACTACAGAACAAGATTAATGTTCAGTTAAAGCATATACTGTAAAGATTCAGTACACGGAGCATATAATGGTAGTATACCTGGGTACAGATATTTCTCCTTTAGAGGACTTCTCAGGGTTACAGCGTAGCGTGAGGACTGTATTTCGCCCATTCTGGCAAGAAGATGTCGTCTGTGGAGATCTGCACAACAGTTAGCACAACACTAAATCTTGTGGATTATATAAAGAACAGTATGGCTAAAACTAGAGTGGATCCCAAATGGATTTTATATAATCCTAATAAAAAAGGAGTAGACTTTAGTTGTTTCTACGACTTGTGCTGATACCGATAGAAATAGTTGACGTCTGGGACTCTCTTGGATGAAGTGGCAAAGAGTTCTGGGCGAGCATTTACTCCATTGAGTGATTTCTCCACTGTGGCTCCTGAAAAAAACAGTTTCAGTGAACAACACAAAGCCTAAGAAATAAACTTTTACTGCAGGATGGATATATATATATATATATATATATATATATATATATATATATATATATATATGACAGGAAGAAAGAGTTCAATCAATCCCAGTTGTGGCTTAGATAACTCATTCATTCATTTTCTAAGCCGCTTAAGTCTAATTAGGGTCGCGGGGAGGCATACAACTATTTCTCACTCACTCTCACACCTAGGGGTGATTTGGAACTGCTAATCAGCCTACTGTGCATGTTACTTGACTGCGGCAACCCACACAAGCATGGGGAAAACATGCAAACTCCACACAAAAACGCACCTCGTACCAGGGAATCAAACCCGGGACCTTCGTGCTGTGAGGCGAACGTGCTAACCGCTGCACCACCGTGCCGCCCACTTAGGTAAATGTGTATGTTTCCAGTACAAAATGGTGCCAGAAGATTAACTGAAAAGCAGCTATCAGGTAAAATTGTCCATTCATACATTTGTCAAACCGCTTAATTATACTTGGGTCGCGGGAGGCTGAAGCCTATCTCAGCTGATTTTTGGAAAAGGCGGGGTAAATCCTGAACAGCTCGCCAGTCTATCATAGGGCCAACACACAGAACCATTCACATTCACACTCACGCCTAGTGGCAATTTTAAACGGCTAATTAGCTTAACGTGCATGGCTTTTAGACTATGAAAGGAAAACCACGCAAGCATGGAGAGAACAGGACCACCCCCGCCTTAAAATACAATAGTGCAGGTAAGAATGGTAAGAGGACATTTCACTAATTGTATCAAAAAAAAAATTTTTTTCTTTTCTGAAAATGTGATAATGCAGAAAAGTTTATTTCAGCTGTGCTATCAGTGTTCAGGTCTCCTTAAGGGCAGTTTCATTCACTTTCTCTTTCTTGATGCTTGTAGCCAATCAGAGCAATTAGACTCACAGTACAATTAGTCTTGGATATAATACAGTATGACAGGAGAACAATGAAAAAAAAGCTCCTCGGACAACTAGTCTCTAGTGAAACTCACTAGCCTCAAGCTACTCTCTATAGACCTGTACACTTTAGAATCATGTCCTCAATCTGTTCTTCCTACAGCGTTTTCACTACACATACTACAGTGCTAAAACACCAAGTATCACATTTAAAGACTATTTCCACTCCAGCGTGGTGCGTCAAATATTAACATAAACTTCATAAGTGTAGAAAGTATCATAACGGTTTGAATATTGCACAGATAACAAATATTTTTAGAAGTCGTTATCTGGGTTCTGGGACATGGTGATTACACATACATCCACTAAAGTTTATTCATTATTGCTCAGAGGACATGTGACGCAGTAGACTGCAGGAACTAATGTTCTTTTCTCTCATACAGTAACCATTACCTCTGGTCTCTATTTGAATTCATTTTAGAATACTGTTTTAATTTCATCTGTAATTTCAGGTACAGCACTTTCTATTTAATGCTTCTGTGTCTCACTTCAGTGGTGTATTTTCACTCTTACCGGTAAGAACTAGGGTGGTGTGGGGGTTAGCACGTCCACCTTACAGCAAGAGGTTCGAGTCCAGAGCTCGGCGAGGGTGTTTCTATGTAGAGTTTGCATGTTCTCCCTATGTTTGTGTGGGTTTCCTCCAGGTACTACAGTTTCCTCCCATAGTCCAAAGACATGCACAGATGGATATTCACAATTCCGACAGAGGTGTGTGTGTGTGTGTGTGTGTGTGTGTGTGTGTATGTGTATGTTGGCCCTACGATGGACAGGCGAGCTGTTCAGAGTGTACCCTCCCTTTGCCCGGAGTTGGCTGCGATAGGCTCCAGCCTATCCACGACCTTAGTAGGATTAAGCGATTCGGCAAACATATGAATGAATGGTAAGAACTATTTACAACTATTTATTTAAAATAAGTAAAGAGTAGGACACTGGCTTGCCATTAGCATGTTTCTGCCCTGCGATGGCTTGGCGAGTTGTCAAGGGTGTACCTGGCTGAGATGGGCGCCAGCCTCCCCGCAACCCTAATTAGGATTAAGCGGCTCAGAAAATGAATGAATGAATGAATTTATTATGAATTACATGAACTGTAGATTAACTCTGAATTACATTAATGTATTTTAGCTTAGTTAAAATTGCTAACATATTTAATAACATTAACTATTTTAAATTACGCCACGTAAAACAAGATTATGCCTTAATCCATATAGTCTTCATGTAAGGCTACCATCATGTCTTCCACATTTGATTGTGAGAGTTACTGCAGAGATTTTGGACCACCAGAATACAGCACTGACTACCGCAGTTTATGTCGCCGTTGCAGTGTTTGTATTGTTTTGCCGCACTGTAATGTCTAAATCATTGTTTTCTAATAATGTAAAGTTCTTCATCTGTAAAATCTTGTCACCAACTTACCAAGAAACGTGTCTGCCAAACTGATTGACTGTGAAGTAAGAGCAGTCCGGAAGCCCCGCCCATCAGAAGGAATGATAGTTGATTGACAGATAAAGGTTTCAATATAGTTGGCTTCACCAATATGAGGATCTTTATCAGATCTTTCTGTAACATTATCGGTACAGATTGCTGGCCTGTGACCCTGAACAGAACAGAAATCTTACATGAATGGGAAAATATGACTAAGCATCACATACTGTAATCAGCCCCCCCCAGGAGTCCATGCAAATTCAACCAAACCTCCTGTATTCTGTGTGAGCTTGTAATTTTAACCAATTTTAACCATAACTTTTCTCCAAATTTAGCCAATCATTGTATTATACCACGTGTTTCACTTGTCACAGCATTCCCCTGCACAACGTTAACCCTGGGTTTACACTGGGGCACGATGTTTGAGAGCGCCACGATTTGAGAGAATCGTAATGAGCAGGGGTGGGGTCAAATTGAGATGATCTTGTGGGAATTTGCTGGATTCGTGATGATCCCGAGGTAATTTGTTAGATTCGTGATGATCTTGAGGGAACTTTGTGGATTTGTGATGATCACGCTGATCGTGGCAATATTTTTGACTGTCAAAAACTCTGCCGCGATTATTACGATGTATTTCGATTTGACGCCCATCATGATAGAACGTGGGAATCGTAGTAGAGCGTAGCAGAGCTTCACAGACCTTAACAGAGGGTAACAGACCTTGATGTGTCATCGTAATGGATCTTGATGTACTTGGAAACGCGATTCCTTCAAGTTTCATCTCTTGGATGCACCCTGCCTCCTCTTTATACCCAAATCGTGCTAACAGCGTGGTTATAAATCGTGGAGCCCAATGCTTTTTTGAATCGTGCCCCAGTATAAACCCAAGGTTAACATACATCACCACACATCACTTCTTTTTTTATTCTTTTGGGGAAATCAAGATGCGGACATGTGTGCAACTATTTTTGCAATTTTCATCTAGTCTTGAAATTTCATAGTAGAAAAATGTCTAAATACATCGCAACACACATCACAATCTTTGAAAATTTGTTGCAAAATATAAACATTTAGATCGCAGCGATCATAAAATAATTCCTGTGAAGTCCTCGAGGATCTGTGCAATCAATGTGCAAACCTGTTCATGAGTGTTTACCTGTGTCCCACACAAGCTGATGTTGAAGAGATGGTAGTACTTGGTGCCTTTGGAAGTGAAACTGGGGCCATTCATGACGTAGCCAGTGGAGCCCAAAGGACTGAAATCATACTGCAGAGTTCGATTGGGCTCCGTGTGTGTGAACAAACAGTCACTATAGCACAAGCTGTGCTCCTAAAACAAACAGAATATATTTCATGGCCCAATCCTACACAATATATTACTATTTCACAACCAGAGTAATCACGGTCTATAGACTGCCTTATTTAAATTCCATTAAATAGACTTTTACTTATTTCACTCCACTAGCCTCACATCCAGCAGCTCAAACTCTGGTACTACCAACCCGAATCAATAACAACACAGTCGAAGTTTATAAATAGGAGCCAATCAAATCCTGGGCACCTACAAGATCTCATTGTTCTGCTGCAGGGCTCCAGCATGAAACATCTGGAGTAGTTTGATCTATTTTTGGTCCGCAATCCTCTCTGCTTTAATCAGCTACTACAACACTGCCACACTGATAAATAAAAATAGCAAGAGTTCTCCAAATGCACTTATAAAGGAACAATCTCTTCTGCTCACTTAATTGTGATTAGCAAACTGAAACTAGCACAAAAGAAATAAATCAAGTGAGTACTGGACCTAATGATTACAACGATGGGAAAACGGATTAACAGGTGTCGGGTAGGAAAGTTGAGGACAACACACCTCATACAAAGACTGCACGACAAGATTTATACACATCTTATCTTAAATACAGTGAGAAGTGTCACTCACTCACTTCCCATGATGCATTGAGCTACTGAAAGGGCTGAACCAGTTCTCTAGAACAAACACACAGGCATGCTCAGATTCCCATTTAGGGCCAATTTTAAACATCGCAGCCTAAAGTGCATGTCTTCGGACTGATGGAGGAAACTGGAGAACCCAGAGGAGACCAACGTAGGCACGGGGAGAACATGCAAACTCCACACAGAAACACTCTCACCAACCTCAAGGTTCGAACCCAGGACTTGCTGTGAGGAAAGAGTGCTAGCCACTACACCACAATCCCTGCTAAAGTGGAAAATGTGGAAGACCTTTGCCCTTAAACCTTTTTTGCCACAAGATTTGCCCAGAATAAAGACACCACACACATTCCAGTTACGGTTATTTGTTCCAGCCAATCAGAATCCTACATCTTGGAACATGGGATCTTGCAGAACTGCTCAGGAACAAACATGGAAGGTGAGAACTGCACTTTTATATTATACAATACATAATGTTAAAATTGTTTTCAGCATCCCACACTACAGGAGTCATAAACACCGGACATCAATGAGATCAGTAACCTGATTATCTTCTGTCATGATTAGAAACATGGACTGCACCTTGTTGCTGCGGCCTCCTGGTCCACAGGCCTGACATGCATCTTTCCCATAGATGTGGTGTCCTGAGAGGAAGGTGTTTGGTGGGCATTCCTGGCACTGGTTGGTTTCCTCGTCTATGTAATAACCAGCAGGGCATGGCACACAGGCCGAGCCAGGCTGCTGAGACTCAATTGCACAAGCACGGCATGCCCAGGCGACACCATCCAGAGCATTTGTTGCAGTAATTGAGTAGATCTTTGCCATATCTTTGGCAAATTGACGCCCCTGGAAGAGACATACTAAGTTTATTTAATCGATGTCACTCTTTATAAAGTGTAGTAGGCCACAATTGAAAATATATTGTATTTTTACTGAATAAAAAGCACAGATGTTATTATCACATCAACATCAATGCAGTATGGTTTCCACCCTCATCATTCAGCAGCATATAAAACAGCACTTGATTCAGCACATGTTGTGTTGCTGCACAATAAACCAGGCATATAGTGGCAGAAAGCATGAAGGTGTGGGAAAAACTACATACAAGTACAGTTCAGTCTTCTAGCACCTGACAAAACAGGCCACAAAAATATATTTTGTTGTTGTCATGGTTATTGGGCTCAGAAAGTCCACCAACGTGCACATTACGCTAACTGGCTGTTCCAAATTGCCCCAGGTGTGAATGTGAGAGTGAATGGCTTTGTAGGCGTTGGCCGTGCAATGGTCAAGCCCTTCGGAGTGTACCACAGCTTCACCCAATGTCAGCTGAGACAGGCTCCACCCTCCCTGCAAACGTTATAGGACTAAGCGGTTCGGCAAATAAGTGCGGAGAGTGAGAGTTACTGTATGTCTCTAATGATGGACTCAATTGGTATTTGCAGTCCAGTAAAGTGTCAGACAGTAGTGCTTAAGGTCAGAATCGCATGTAAGTAAATCGTAGCTGTGTTGTTGAGGATACATCAGTAGCGATTATATGCCTAAAGTCTGAATTCCAGTTTTAAATCCTCACTGTGTACTTAACTAAACACTGAATACAGCCTTGCATAACTGTGTATGTATGAGTCTGAGTGTGTACTCACAGCTTTGGCCTGGTTAGTGCGTTGAAAAGCCCAGGTGTAAGACACAGATGCATTCTTAGTCATGATGTGCGTGTAGGATTGCTTCTCCTTACTGCCTTCCCACAGTTCCACCACGTTCGAGCGCAGTCTGTCTGTGTCCTGCAAAAAAACAACAACACATATGCAAACAAGCTTCTGTAGACAGAAAACTAACACAAACTAAAGTTGGACTCAGAGAATGCCAAGTGATATAAGTGTGAGTCGCACATGGACCACACACACACACACACACACACACACACACACAGACACTTACCATTATAAAGTAAAGCTGACAATCAGCTGAACATATCATTTCAAACACGAACGTAATACGTCCAAACTCAATTCCGGTAGTTCCACTAATTGATGTTGGTAACCTGAGACACACAATCAGAAAACATTTACTAACTGCAGCGTTTCAAAACTGGACGACATTTAATCTTTCATAAAGGAGCCTAGGAATAAATATTATTTACTAGCAGTAAACATTAATTTTTTTGTTGTTGTTTTTGTTTTTTACTATTTACCAGTGTCTGTTTGTTTGTTTGTTTGTTTGTTAGCAGGATTATGCAAAAACTACTGAACTGATTTTCACCAAACTTGGTGGAGGGATGGGGTATTGGTCTGGAAAGAACCAGTAACATTTTGAAGCCTGAAAAGAAAAAAAAAACACTGAAATCCTGAAAATCAACATCTTCTTCTTCTTCTTCATCTTCTCCCAATCCGCTTGATTGGGGGTCGGGTCGTGGGTTCAGCAGCCTAAGCAGTAAGGTCTAGACCTCCCACTTCCCAGCCACTTCCTTCAGTTCTTCCAGGGGGACACCAAGGCATTCCCCAACCAACTGAGAGACATAGTTTCTCCAGCATGTTCTGGGTCGACCTCAGGGTCTCTTCACAGTTGGACTTGCCCGAAACACCACACTAGGGAGGCATTCAGGAGGCATTCTAATCAGATGCCCGAGCCACCTCAACTGGCCCTTCTCAGCGCGGAGGAGCAGCGGTTCTACTCCAAGCTCCTCCCGGATGGCCAAGCTTTTCACCCTATCTCTTAGGGATAGCCCCGCCACCCTGCGAAGGAGGCTCATTTTAGCCGCTTGTACCCACGATCTTGTTCTTTGGATCACTACCCAAAGCTCATAAAGCTGGAAAATCCCAATCTTTAATTAACATGGGGCAAAATGTTCATCTGACGTCCACTAGGAGGAGACATTTCATTATAACTATGCCACGTTATACAAATCCATTTGTGCCTGGCTGCAGTACCTTACACTCTATAAGTGCCCCTCTACTGTGTTTGTTTGTTTGTTAAATCTAAACTCTTAATTAAAAAAAAACTTTCTAAAAAGCAGCCCAATAGGGAAAATTGGGCAAATTCCTAATGTCGTATCAAACTCACTGTTCCGAGATGAAAAACATGATAAAAATTTTGTCCATCTCGTACGTAATTCTCAACGTCAGAACCATTTCCTAGGACTGCTGTGTGATTTCCTTCAACGTTTTACAGCTGGGACACATTTCTGGTCATCTGATGTGCTCAAAATCATACAGTGTTCCGACAGATAGGTTGAGCCATACAGCAGATGTGACAGAAGTGCGTGAACCAAGTATCACAGGAATACGTCAGTCCTTTCTGTCGCAGCTCCGCTAAATTCGTATGATTAAAAAAAAATCACAAGTTGTTTGTGAAAGGGGCGTTATCATCACTAAACAGAGAAACTCACACAACAGCACTGTTAAATGCTGAAGCCAGAATGGTTGGAAGGTGGTAAATAATTTTCTGTATTCTATATCTATGTCTATAGAATTATTTATACAAGTACCTATAAAATTATTGATGGCAGGTGCTAACAAGTAACTTGTACAGTAGTTAATATGTTGAAGATTTCTATAAAAAGATTTTTTTAGCGTTTATGAAAGAAGTCTTAAATGTGCTTTCCGTGCATGACTCGGTCAAGGTTTGGTAAGTCTGTTGGGAATTTACACCCGAGCCTAGTGGCTCATCAGGCCGGTGCTTATGCCAGGTTTCTGTGTCACCCAGATGAGACGCTAGTCTATCGCAGGTTACCTTCCCAGTATTTTTTATTGGTACCCAATTATACTTCTGGGTGAACAGAAGCACACTTGCGGTTAAGATCTTAGCACGGTGGGGGTCTAATGGGGATTCGAACCCACGACCTCCTGATCATGAGCCCAGCACCCTTACCACTACGCCACCGGCCCCACCCTGTCAGGGTTTATTTCACTATAATAACCAGCTTGCTGTACATTATCCTTTACTTATCATGAGGAAAATATTGAGTAGACACTGACATTCTCCCAGAATGCTCACTTCTGTTTGCAGCTTTTGCAGAGGTGGCGTATTTTAAGACAGTTTGTGTCCTGTGCTCACACACACAAGCTGTGTTGGTGTCAGTCAACACTATAGCCATTTGTTACATAAATACAAAACTAAATTTTGAAATATAAGATACAAACTGATACCAGTTCAAAATATGCATTCAAATGTTCTTAGGTAGCTAGATATCATATCACAATCAGTGTAAATGGTTTTCTTTTGAGTTTGCCACTGGAAAGCTTTACTTGATCGTTAGAGAGAGCTGGTTTGTTTCAGGGCGGCACGGTAGTGTAGCAGTTAGCACGTCCGCCTCACAGCAAGAAGGTCCTGGGTTTGAGTCCCGGGCTTGGGCGTCTCTGTGTGAAGTCTGAATGCTCTTCCTGTGCTTGCGTGGGTTTCCTCCGGGTACTCCAGTTTCCTCCCACAGTCCAAAGACATGCACATTAGGCTAACTGGCTTTTCCAAATTTCCCCTAGGCGTGAGTGTGAATGGTTGTATGGGTGTGTGGCCCTGCAATGGTCTGGCGGGCTGTTCAGGGTGTACCCCACCAACTCCCAGTGTCGGCTGACATAGGCTTCAGCCTCCACATGACCCTAGTAGGATTAAACGATTTGGCAAGTGAGTGAGTGAGGGAGTGAGTGAGTGAGTGAGTGGTTTGTCTCACCTGAATCCAGGTACTTTAAGGTTTAGGATGAGGTAATCATTATCTGAACCTCCAGCTCCAGAACGTATGTGATCTCCTGCCACCTCCCATCCTAACACACACACACACACACACACACACACACACACACATACACACACACACACAGTATGTGTGCACTGCATACAAAGAACACCAAACTGTATATCCTCACAAGCTAAATTTTTTAGAGTGCAATACTTTCCCTAGCTCATTTATTCTAAAACAGCTGCCGATGGTGCAACAGTGCCATCTGTCTGTCACCAGCTGGCACTGCATCTGCATGCCACTGGCCCTTCAGTTGTTTATTACTGTTCTCTCTCTCCCTCTTTCTCTCTCTCTCTCTCTCTCTCTCTCTCTCTCTCTCTCGCTCTCTCTCTCACCATTCATGCCATCACATTTGGTGTTGGCAACATTGAAGCAGGAGGACTTCATGCCAGAGGGCAGTATGTTCCACCACTTATACTCATATCCCAGGGCTGGCTCTGTGCCCGCAGGACAAGGCTGGCATGCTAGATGGTGTGACAGAGAAAATCCAAAACACAAAGCACATCAGCACTAGCTTCCAATTCAGGAAGAAACAACAAACACATTTTAAATCTTCACCATTCTTCATTATATTTAATTAAAGCCCTTTCACGTGGACACAATACAATAAATCTGCCTCAAACTCCATCCACTCAAAACCATAACATGCTTGAAAAGACCGTGATTCGATTGAGAGTCACCTTTGATGCCGTCTGAGTAAGTTCCTTGTGGGCAAGGAGAGCATGTAGCAGTGTTGTTGTTATAAAAGCCAGGGTTACACGGTGGGCAGGGCTCACGTTTACCAGAAGGGGGCAGTTTTACAGCAGCAGGAGCATCTTCTAGACAGATCTTAGGCTCAATCCATTTATGCGTCATCTGAGTCTGAAAAACAGACAGAGAGAAAGGTCTCAACACATTTAATGAGTCAGAGTTACAAATGGGTCATCAGATATGAAGCAGTAATGTAAAGTACGACTGCATTACCTTGCCTTCTTTATCACAAACACTATGGATTTGGAAGTAGTCTTTCTCTGTGCATGCAGGTTTGGGTTTACATTCTACAGAACCCTCCACTGGGCCAAAGAAAAAGAAGAGATAAGCACATTAAAACAATTCATCCCATCACTATATGTATATCGCACTGAAAATGCTGATGTTCTGCAACATATTTGAATCAACGAACATTTCAATGATTACATATAAAGGTCATATACTTCACAAACATAAAGGAAAATTTGTTTTTTCGTGGGCAGCACAATGGCGTAGTGGTTAGCACGTTCACCTCACAGCAAGAAGGAAGAAATCTGAGTCCTGGGCTCAGACATTTCTGTGAGGAGTTTCCCCGTGCTTGAGTGTGTTTCCTCTGGGTACTCCGGTTTCCTCCGGCAGTCCAAAGACATGTATATTAGGCTAACTGGCTATTCCAAATTGCCCCGAGAGTGAATGTGTGTGAATGGTTGTGTGTGTTTGGCCCTGCAATGGTCTGGCGAGGTGTTCAGGGTGTTCCCTGCCCTCCAGTGTCGCTGAGATGGGTACCAGCCTTCCCACGACCCTAATAGGATTAAGCAGTTGAGTGCAAATGAGTGAGTGATAATTCATTTATTAATACATTTATTTTCATGGAGGACAGTATCCAGGACAAAGTATCAGTGGATCTGGAGCGTCTTTTCGGAATCCTTTCCATGACACCAGTCCATCACAGGTCACACTGAGTGTGTAAATTCTTATCTCCCTGAAACCAACATCATTATTATTTATTAAATATCATTTGGGCCATTTGCAGACCTATGGATATACAGTGTAACTGGTATCCAAGTTTAATTTGAAACTTATTTGATCTGATTTAGCATCATACTGTTCTTATTCGGAGAGGAATTAAGCCTTATACTTAGTAGCTTGTATTATTTGTGTTGAAATCCTAGAGTATTTTATATCTAGTGGTGGTATGCTTACGTGCATAGTGTGTGTCCGTGTCACAGGGAGTGCAGGAGCTGGCTCCTCTGCCCGAGTACGTGTTTGTGGGGCAGGGTTCACATGAAGAAGAGCCAGGAGCTTTACTGAATGTGCCTGGCTTACAGGGCAAGCACCGTGACATGTACGCCACACCTGAAAGCGAAGGAGAAAAACAGAGGGTGGAAAGCATGAATATCGAAAAAATTACTATACATTAGAGAGGAAAAAATCTACAATAAGGTCAGCTAAGCATTTCTGTTAGATCAACGCTTCCTTGTTTTTCAACTGTACCTTCTATCTGGATGTTTTTTAGCAGTACTGGTTTGACTATTTTAGCCCCGACAGTAACTCCTGTGGTTCTCCAGTACAGCACATTTGTACCAGATTTCAAATTGATCTGTATGGGTAAAAAAAGGCCTTGCTGTAAACACGTACAATCGATAACTGCAGAATGTATTTCACAGGATTTTACACTCTGCATCTCAAATATTTCAGAAGCAAATGCAAAACAAGCCGGCATGTGTATGTATCCGAATACTTACGTACCGTGTGTTTGACCCACTCTCCATTGTTTGTTAGCTTCATCCATTTTTTATCAGGATTCTTGTCCATTTCCTGGCACTGGTCGTTCTGAATCTGTTACAGTAACCAAAACAATAAATTAATATCCCAATTTATTCAATTATTCATTTGCAGAACCGCTTAATCCTACTGGGGTCATGGGAATGCTGGAGCCTATATCAGCCGACTCTGGGCGAAGGCCGGGTTCACCCTGAACAGCTCGCTACACACATACACACACACACAACCATTTCCATTCACACTCACACCTAGGAGCAATCTGGAACAGACAATTTGCCCAATTCCCACGTCTTTGGACTGCGGGTAAAAATTGGAGGTCACGGAGGAAACCCATGCAAGCACAGGGTGTACTTTTAAACATGTGTACTCAAGGTGATTAAGTACATTTATTACATTTTTCATTTTATTTATACAACTAAGCAAATAAGAGTTAAGGGCTTTGCTCAAGGGCCCAACAGTGGCAGCATGGTAGCAGTGGGGCTCAATCAATAAGGTGTTGAAGACAAGCTGGCTACTTACAAAAAACTCAAAGAAGACGTTGTTGTCCACATACTGATAGTCAAAGGAGACAGAGCCTGACTTCTTGAGATGAACAGCGTAAACGAGAGAAACACTACACTCATCTCGGTTCGATTCTACATAACTACCACGGGCAGTCCATGAGGAGCTGAAAGTAAAACCACACACACACATACACACACACACACACACACACACACGCAAAGAAAAATAGCAAAAGTATAAGTGAACAATGTAAAACAGCTCAGTGCCTCTAGTCCATCCTGTTACTAATTCTTCATCTTCTTCCACTTGTTCCGGGTTCAGGTCGCAGGGGCAGCAGCCTAAACAGTGAGGTCCAGACGTCCCTCTCCGCAGCCACTTCCTCCAGCTCTTCCGGGGGGACACCAAGGCATTCCTGGACCAGCTGAGAGATACAGTCTCTCCAGCGTGTTGTAGGTCAACCCTAAGGTGTCCTCCCGGTTGGACATGCTCGAAACACCACACCAGGGAGGCGTTCGGGAGGCATTCTAATCAGATACCCGAGACACCTCAACTGGCTCCTCTCAACATGGAGGAGTAGCGGTTGTACTCCGAGTTCCGTCAGGATGACAGAACTTCTCACCCTATCTCTAAGGGAGAGCCCTGCCACCCTGCGAAGGAAGCTCATTTCAGCCGCTTG
>JAQMYF010000004.1:21996953-22007035 GCA_030014195.1 Neosilurus mollespiculum
CTGAGCCTAGAAATTCTATCCATAAAAATTATGAACAGAACCAGTGACAAAGGGCAGCCTTGGCAGAGTCCAACCCCAACCAGAAACGAATTCGACACTTTGTTACCAATGCAGACCAAGCTCTGGCTCCAGCAATATAGAGACCGAATGGCCCATAGCAACGGGTCCGGTATACCACATTCCCGGAGCACACCCCACAGTCGAAAGCCTTCTCCATGTCCACAAAGCACATGTGGACAGGTTGGGCAAACTCCCTTGCCCCCTCCAGGATCCTGTAGTGTGTAGAGCTGGTCAAGAGTGCTGCGGCCGGGACAAAAACCACATTGTTCTTTAAGTTCGTTGTGTTGATAATTCTTATTGCTCAAATTTAAACATAAAGAAATTATTCATTAATTTTCTGAACCGCTTAATCGGAATTAGGGCTGTGGGAAGCCTGGTGCCCATCTCACCCGACTCTGGGTGAGGGTAGAGTACACCCTGGACAGCTCACCAGGCCATCACAGGGCAACATAAAGAACTTAAAGAAAAAATATTTTGGATGTTATACTCTGCTGTGACATTTAGCTGTTATTTGGGTCCATTCCAAAATCGATACAGTTCATGTGGCAGTTACACTGATTACTCCATATAAATTTTACAAACTTTCAACGACTCGTTCTTGAGATTTAACCCTAACCTCAACAAGAATCTGGGATATAAACACAAACACACTTCACTTTTGGTTTAATATTTCATATGACTTCCAATCTAGAAACTAGATATTCATTTGAGAACATACCTCAGTAGACAAGGAATCCTGGGTTTATTATTATTAACATTATTATTGTTTTTTGAAAAGTGCACCATTTTTTTGGGACATTTTGAGTACTGAGAGAATGCACGCTGCTGTGTCAAAGCTGAGGCTACGATACAGCGGAAGTGTAGGCCATGTGTGTGAACTCCACCAGCCTCTACAGTGGCTCATGGACAACAATGCTAATAAATACATGTAATCTAAATGTAGCCCCTTGAAAAAACGATGCATTCCTGGACCGAGCCCAAAGCAGTAAGTATGCAAAGTTTGATAAGGATTGTAGAGTCAAGTGTAAAAAAACAAGTCACTCACCCATTACAGCTCGGCCCCTCGTGTCTGTTTGGTGCGTTATCGAGAGATGTCACCAGGCTGCTGAATCCAGGGGGAATGTCATCCCACTCATCGAAGCGGATACCACTGCCGAGAGAGAAAGACCCGGCTGCGCACTGAGTGCACTCTTGCGATGACATTTCCAAAAATTCCCCAGCTCCACAGGAGAATGCTGCCAAAATAGGATTATTGTGATGAAATAAGTTAAGATAAGAATTAGTAAATATCACAAAGGAAACGTTCGATATCGACAGATGACATGAAAATAATGTGCCATTTTTAATAGCATTTGAATTCGCCCAGTAATAGGCATACACCTGATGGTTAGGTCATCAACCTCACAGGAATAAGGTCCTGGGTTCGAGTCCCAAACTCAGCATTTCTGTGTGGAGTTTGCATGTTTACTCCGTGCTTGTGTGGGTTTCCTCCGAGTGCTCTGGTTTCCTCCGCCAGCCCAGAGACATGCACATTAGGCTAATTGGCTGTTCCAAATTGTGCCTAGGTATGAGTGAGAGTATGAATGTTTGTGTTGGCCCTGCAAATCGCTCACAGTTGGCTGGAATAGACTCCAGCCCCTGCGACCCTAGTAGGATTAAATGGTTTGGCAAATGAATGACTGGATGGAGTTGCATGACTCTCCATGACTGTGAACTACAAAAATATTTCGGGTATGTTTTGGAGAGCAAACTACTGCATGTATTGCCATTATTAAGGACAATCCAGACTTCACATGATCAGGCTAATCCTGTTTAGTGTATAACTGGAAACTAGGTACACTACATTATAACAGAACACTATCTGCTCTCTGTAGGATGAGGAAAAACATATTACATTGATGAATGAGAAAAGAAACAATGGGTTAAAAAAAAAGAACATCCAAGAGACTCTGAGAGGAAATTCCTTTTAGCAGATAAGGGTGAGAAATATATTAGCCAAAGCCTCCTTCTGCTGGAGTGTCGGAGTGTTTCTGGTACTTGTTGTTGCTGTCAGAATTTTTGTGACTACTCAAACGCCTTGGCTATTGGCCAACAAACAATGAATAAAATCTCTCCAAAAATCTTAACCCTCCATCTTTCACTACTTCACACTCATCCAGACACACAAAGGGACCTACTGCAGTCAGTGCCCAGCACAGGGTCTGGCAGTCCCTTGCACTCGCCTGGCCTCTGCGGAATGGCCACTCTCCATCTGGAGCCACTGCTGTCACACTCTGTGTACTCGAAGTAGTAATCCCCCTGCAAACACAAACACACTAGCAATTTAACACAATGCATACACAAACACTTGCGGCTTGTGGCTACCCTAAACTGCCAGAGACACAGAGGTTCTGTGTTACAGGATATGTACAATAGGGGGAACAATGACTCTAAGTGCTTCCAATGTAAACACTCAAAAAAAAAAAATTAGGAACGTGAGTCATATGCTGCAGTGGCACCGCACCCTTTCCCCTTCAAATACCCTCAAGTCCAACAACTTGGAAAATAACACCATATCAGAGCAATTAGGATACCTTTCTTACAATTTATAATCATTTTACTACAGACACGAAAGACTAAGAAAAAGATAAAGTGGGGGGAAAAGGTAAATAATGAAAAAGGATGTAGGAAAAAGTCCTCATGTTGACAACAGGAGAAATTATGCGTATTAATACAGTTTTAATAAAATAAAAATTATTTTTAAAAAGTTTGTGCATGCTAATACTATTCGGCTGAACTGCATTTAGCTTTGTTTACAATGCTTAATCGCCATGGCATGTTTTTTTGACAAACTTGAGCCACGTTTATTTCCCTCCAGAGTTGAACATCTTGCATTGATGACAGCAAAAAAAGTCTTCTCTAGCACATGCCAAATACTTTCAATAGGGTTAAGGTCAGGACTCTGTGGGGCCAGTTCATGTGTGAAAATGATTTTAACAATTTTATATCTGTGCCATCAAAGAAGAAATATTCTGTATACTGTAAATGTAAATGTAAATGTAAATATTCATTGATGAGATAACCTGGTCATTCCAAGGTCATCAGCTGACTTCATTTTATTGCCACATAATGTTGCTGAGCCTCTACCTGACCAATTAAAGCAACAATTTCATGTTTTGTTTTGTTTTGTTTTTTCGATTACGCTATCGCACACCCTCTTATTTTAGTATATTTAGTATATTGATCCAGTAAACAAAGTTACGGAAAATTTAAATATCGCCAAATTTCTGTCAAAATGTGCAAATTGAAAGGGCTCTGTGAGACCACTCCGACTTATTTTATAGGCATGAAATTTTTGCTGGGTTATTTTTTCATCAAACCTTCTAAAATAAGAGGGTGTGTGGAAAAGAAAATAATGAATTTCTTTTTTCCATATAAAAAATGGCCACCCTACCTTGCACTCTGTAGTTGCCCCTCTAGTTCATACTATACTTATTTGACATGTGCTTTTTTTTTCTGGACCTGATGGTAGCTAACGGAGTCTAAAGCTTTCAGTTCTGTTTCATCCCTTTAGCTGCTGACATATTTCAGATAGATTTAGACATGGGCCTCAGTATGTTGTGTACTTCACAGACTGACAGCAGTATAAAGTACACATTATTTAGCTGACTTTACAACACATGAGAACGGCCCACCAGGCTCTTCTGGTGCTGACTGAAGCTGAAGGAAGGAAAAGCTGCCAGTAGGAAATAGATAAAGCCCAAAAATGCCCTGTAAATCAACACACAGCAAAGCAGAGTACAGTTTAACTCACCCTACTGGCACCAAACTGCCAGCTTTTGGAATGGAGTTCTCTTGGGTCCATAGGAAAACTGTAAAATCCCACACGCCTGTGTCACATGTCAAATGTCATGCGGTATAATGACTCTTGCTATCCTTATATCCTACATTTCTGCTGCACACCGCATGATCGTGCCATGCTCCATTCAATCGATATAGATAGATCCCCAGTTCTTTAGGATCACACTTCTTACCTACTAAAGTTTCTCACCATTTTTCACTGAAATGGGTGTGTAGGCATTGTTATCTCTGAACTACAAAGATGAATGCAGCTCGAAGTGCTTGACACAAATGGAAATATACAGATATATATACACACAAGCCTATATATAGCTAATATACACAAATATGCTGCCTAATACATTGTCCAAAAAGAAGATTGTGTCTATTATAACACCTTACACATAGACTTAAAACGTGTAATCATTGATATGATTACTTTTTGTGAAGGCACATTATTTTAGTTTTCTGGAAGGAGTCTCCAGCGACAGTGTTTTGTAACATTCAGTGGTATATATGTTTCTTCATGTATTCCAGCATGGGAAATTCTTCATGATGAAAGACTTAATTCTTTTCCGCTACCAACGAACGACTAGGGTTGCTATAAGGTGAGTGATAACAGGAACTAGCTTGACCTGTGGATCTTCAACAACAGGAAACTTAATAAAATATATGGTGTGTTCTTCTTTAATAAGTTTTTTTTTGTTATTAAATTTTTTAAATTAGCATTGAGCGCTGCGATGGACTAGCAAGCTGCTCCAGGTGTACTCTGCCTTCGTACTCTGTCTTTGATGGGCTCCAGGCTCTTCACTACAGTAATAAAGGATAAAGCATTTCTGAAAATGAAATAAAATGAAATTAAAATCAGCATTGAAAAATTGCTGTATATATAAGAGGTGATGTACAGCGGGCCAGTTTTTATTGTGAAAGAGACCCTCATGAAGTGCTTATTACAATGCTACTTACTAAAGAAATCAATATTTGACATGATTTTATAGACTGAAAAATAACTGTCACATCTATGGCCTGTTTCTACCACTTTGCGTGCTCTTACTACATTTCCCAGCATCCCTTGCACTACTACCCTTAGACACATGGCTCACTGCACACCTGCTTCACATTACACTGATTAGCAGCACTATCTAGGTACTCTGTTTTATCATGTTCACGGCAAAGTGTTGCTTCTGTGGCACGTGTTGCCAGTTCTGCCCAAGCCTTTGTTTTTTGATTGGGTTTCCTGTGTATGACTTCTGCTTGATCCTTCTAACCTAAGTTTGATTCATCTTTGATGTGCTGTTTGCCAGGTTGTTCCACCACTGCCTGTTTACCGTTTATGAACTTGGATTATGCTTTGACAATGTCTGCCTTGTCTGGATCATTAAACCCTTTAGTCTCGAGCCTCAGTCCTTTTGTGATTATGATTGTATTGCTACTGCTAATGATGTGGTTCATACCAACAGTCTGTTATATACACAGAACAAACTTTAGAATGCCATAATTGACCAGTAAGATCAAGCATTTAACGAATAAAATATTTTTGGGACATGCTGTTGTTTCAAAAATAATCTTATGTATAGGGATAATGTATCACACCGCATGGCCTGTAGTATTTTATTCTTTACTTGTAATTCTGAATTTCTGTAATTTTTACAAAATGTTGAGGACACATTGCATAGGATTTAAGGTCACTGTATAATTCTCTGTACTCCCCTGTAATGTTTAATAAAATGCATGTCTGTGCACTGGGATGGTCATTTCTACTGCCATTAGTCATTTCTGTATAAATTTGCATTTACTTACTGTCCTGCTAGAAGTTATATGATGACTAGCTTTTGCTTCAAAATGAGCTGACACCTGTGGAGTGTCTGCTGGTATGCTTGTTAATGAGTTTACTGGAGTTTGTGAGCAAAACAGCTACCGTGGGGAGTAGGTACAATCAATATGTCTGTTCTACGGTAAATTGAGCTTCCTCCATTTTTCATTTGCTATAAAAATAGAATCCAGTTGCAACCTCATACCCAGTAGCTGATCCCTAACAGTAAAAAAAATGCTAGAAATGCAGAGTCATCCATCAATTATATGTATTACATGTCCTTCAGGGTTATTGGGGGAAGTGGGAGACAATCTCAGCTGACTAGGTGCGAGAGGCGGGGTACCCCCTGAACAGCTCACCAGTCTATTACAGGGCTAACACAGACATAAACAACTATTCACATGGACATGCACACCTATAGGCAAATCAGAGTGGCCAGTTTTTTTAACGTGCATGTCTTTGGACTGCAGGAAGAAACCTGAGCACGCCCCATCAGCTGGGATTGGTTCCAGCTTCCCCATGACCATGATGAATAAAAAGTTCAGATAATGGATGGATGGCTGGATAGATAGATGGAGAAACGTGATCAACACACATGCAGAGAGCAGCAACACTAAAACAGCATTTTTGACTCTTTATGGCTCATGAGCAGTTAGCTTAATCATAGGGTAATGATAAAACCGTCCATTTCTTTTTTACAGTCATTGACAGTCTAGGTGTAACTTTCAAGTGTGTTGTAGTGCCTCTGTCAAGATTATTTAAAAAAATTAACCCATGAAATTTGCCTATTGTGAGCAGACGTGAAGAGAAGGGTGATTTCCGGTGTAGTTTGTAGAGATGTTTTACAAATAAAAAAGTAAAGCTTAGCTAGCCTGTGGCTAAAAGGAAAAAAATGTGCACGCTCCCCACTGTCTGCCATTCCCAGCATTACGTATTCACCCAAACGTCCAATGAGCGTATCCAGAGTGTCACGTGAGCTAACCCAATAGCGAGAGAGAGAGAGAGAGAGAGAGAGAGAGAGAGAGAGAGAGAGAGAGAGAAACAAAAACAATGCAATTATTTCACTGTTTTCATAACACTTCATTCATTGTTTCATTGGCCAAACTACTTAATTCTATTAGGGTTGCGGAGAAGCTGGAGCCTATCTCAGACAACTCTGGGCAGAGATGTGGTACACCCTGAACAGCTCGCCAGTCCATTGCCGGGCCAGCACACACACACAACCATTCACATCTATATTAAAATTATATATTAAATTGTACAGCGACATAGTGGCGTAGTGGTTAGCACATCCGCCTCACAGCAAGAAGGCCGGGGTTCGATTCCCAGCTCAGGCGTTTCTGTGTGGAGTTTACATGTTCTCCCCGTGCTTGTGTGGGTTTCCTCCGGGTCCTCCGGTTTTCTCCCACAGTCCAGAAACAACTGGCTGTTCCAAATCGGCCCTAGGTGTGAGTGTGAATGGTTTGGAGAGTGTTGGCCCTGCAATGGCCTGGCAAACTGTCCACTAGGACACTAGAACTGTCCACCAAGGTGTACCCTGCCCTCGCCTGGAGTCGGCTGAGATGCGCGCCTAATTAGGATTAAGCAGCTTAGAAATCTACTGTCTTCTGATATTAAATTGTTTTTATTTAATAATAAAATAAAATGGCTTGGTTATAATAATAATATGAAATGGTTTGAAAGAATAAATGTTCACTGATATTCAAAAGGGTCTACCTGCATTATTATGTTTTTCATTATAGCTGAGGCCAAAAAAAGAGTGATTTTGGGAGAATATATCGTCTTATTATTAACGTTATTGTGTTGAGCCTAATTTATGTAGATTATTGCAGACAACTACTGGTCTAATGTTTTATACCACAGCCGAAAAGGTAAACAGTCTACTGAGTCATATTTAAAGAGATTAACATACTCATACGTTTGTTTTCATTATCGTTTTGTTCTTTCTTCATGCTAACTGCATATAAGCCTCCACTGATTCTGCCTCCTAAAGAGCAAACACCCAAGGATGGATTCGGATTTAAAGAGAGCTATTAGAGAGATGCTATTTTTGGCTTGTCTATCATCAAGTACTTGAGATGAGAACGCAGACGTGACCCAAGTGTTGAAAATCAGCATTTACCACAGCAATAGAAATGGTTTCTTCCATTAGCACAATATTACAGAGAGCGCTGCCTGTAGAAGATTCTTCTTACATGAAATAAGTCAACATTTTAAAAATAGTTTGTCCCAATGTGCTAAAAATAAAAAATAATAATCAATGTAGCATGAGCTACACTGTTAAGAATTCTTAATCTCAACTACCACTGGATTTTAGGAAAATATACTGGATAAAGCTCTGTTACACTTGTAGATGTTCAGTCAAATTAAAAGAGGTAATATCAGACTAATGAAAATTATATAAAAACACGATCAAAATACATGGTGACTGGCAGGACACCCAGCCAATCAGGACAGAGGGATTACAACCATGGGAAAAATCTGTTATTAAAAAAAATGAACTAGTGACTGCTTTTAAATGAGTAGTGCATACGCCATATCTATCATATGTAGTTGAGCATTTTATTATATGGTAATGACCATATGCACAATCTCTCTGGCTCACTACTATGAGTGCTAGTATAAGTTTGTGTGTATGTGGCCTTGACCTAGTTTTTAAGGTCATAAAGGCAAAACTGTATATTAGGTTTTATATTATATTTTATATTGTATTATATTATATATAATAGACAAGTCTTTCAGACTTGCTATGCTTGTTCTATATTGGCATATTATGAAATGGTCCTTTCATCAGGAGCGTCTGGACCCCTGTGGTCTATTTTAATATTTACAAACAGTCATTCCCTCACCAGTCTTCTTAGTATATCAATACTATCAATAGTTTCTCCATTGAATTTACTAAGATGAAAAATCAGCTTGATCTCTAACAGTTTCAAAACCCTGACAATGGAGACCCATTGCAAACATGTCAAATTAACGTCTCTTCAGAGAAATATTTGCCCACTAGAAAAAACAAGCTCAGTTGAGTTACTGATAAGGAATACTGAAGAAACCTTTAGATCCAGCTACATAGCTAGAAATGCCAATAATTTCAAAAACAGATTGCAGTTTAAAAAATCCACCTCCACAGAATTCGCCAGGTCATCTAGTATAAGTCTGCAAAGTTTTGTGCAATTCCAGTAATAACAGAGGCGTAGGGATTAGGAGTTTCATGATTGTGACGTCATGATTCTACATCCAGGTCAAAAAGTGAAAAACCTGATCCTGCAGAAGTGTTGGCATTATAGTGTAGTATAATGTTGCCAAATTTCATTTGATTCTGTCAATGCACAATGGAGCAGCTGGACATTTTTTTATTTTATTTATTACATCCTAGTTTATAACATTCCAGTTCTAAAATCTAAAATCGGGCCACATGGAATTCTAGCTATTGCCCACAAGAAAAAGTGTGCCAACTTTCATGTGATTCTGTTCGCTAATATTAAAGGAGCCGGACCTTTAGAGCCAACTGTCCACAACACTACACCACCACCAACACCAACAACAACAACAACAAAAAACAAACAAACAAACAAAAAAAAACATAAAGGCATATACCTCCAATATAAAAACATTGGATTGTAAATCATAAATATGTAATGTTATGTCAAAATAATGAGTTAGTAAGACAAAGTTATGAGATTCTAAGCTGTAACTATATTAGTAATTATGAGATAGGCAAATAAGCCATAAATTATTTTAATAGATAGCAAGTTAGTGAGTCATGATGACTTAACAGCTCATAGTTATGTCTTAGTATATCATAATTATGATTTAGCATTTCATATTTATAACTTACTTGCTCATAATTAGGAATAAGCATCTCATTATTATGACTCACAATCAGACTTTTTCTGCTTTAGTGGCGGAAACGGGCTTCCATATCCCCATGTCAACAATCACAAACAAATCTGTTTATTTGTCATATCTTCTATTCATTAATCCATGTGAATTGGCTGTTACTATAGAAACCATAACCTAGGCATGTTAGAACAAGTGCAGTGTAAACCAATGATCTGGAATACAATCAGTAATCTCCAGAGTCGTGCTGTTCCAGTAAATATCCAAACATCATCTGATCACAAAATGGGTCCTGAAAATCATATTAACATCTATTTATATGCACCCCCTTCTTTACTTTACAATATCATCCCTTCTTTACTTTAAAATATCATCCCTTCTTTACTTTACAATATCATTCCTTCTTTACTTTATAATATCATCCCTTCTTTACTTTATAATATCATCCCTTCTTTACTTTATAATATCATTCCTTCTTTACTTTATAATATCATTCCTTCTTTACTTTACAATATCATTCCTTCTTTACTTTATATCATCCCTTCTTTAC
>JAQMYF010000004.1:22009821-22030549 GCA_030014195.1 Neosilurus mollespiculum
GGTTCTTTTACATGCCTCTCACCATAGACAGTGAGAGACATGGCCAGCCTTTGATAACCCAGTTAGCTGCACTGGGAACAGGAATATGTAATTTCCAAAACCCTTGAGTGTTTTATATCAGTCCAAATCCTAAAAACCTTCATACACTAGTCCATGTTCAAGTTCAGGTTATATTACCATAATGCTGCAGTGGTACATCCATTCCAGCAGTCTTTTAAAATTATTACTAGTCACACAGTATGAAATGATCCCAGTAAGAATTCAGTAACAAGGCTGTGTGAGATAGTAAAGATAGACATGATGTTCTGCATTTCTGGGTGCACCACAGGGTCCTAGCTCTTCAACTGGAAAGCATGAACAGCTCCATGCTGTTATAACAGTAAAATAAATAAACTCTATGAACAGAACATTTGCATGCTAATTAGGTAGCCGCACACCTGGAAGCTGTTATTTCATCTGTACTTCTTTCCATGCCATTTCCCTTTTTTTGTATCAAGATGAGACATTGTAGAGACATTGCTTCTTCTGCTGTAATTCAACAAACTGCATTTCTTATAAAGTCACATATGTATTGTTTAATGTTATGGTTGATCTGTGTATAGTTACCATGTATTATTATTATTATTATTATTTTTATTATTATTTTTATTGTTTTTTTTTTTGTTTTTTTTTTTTGTTTTTTTTTTTTTTTATTAGCTCAGTGGTTAAGGCTCTAGATTAGTGCTCTGAAGGTCAGGGGTTCAAGCCCCAGTACCACCATGCTGCCACTTTTAGGCCCTTAATCTTCAGCTGCTCAGTTATTGAAGAGAAAAGATAAATGTAAGTCACTCTGGATAAGGGTGTCTTCCAAATGTAAAATGTTGTTGTTGTTGTTGTTATTATTATTGTTACATACAAGACATCTTCAAGATATTTTAGCAGTTCTGAAGTTCTGCAGATTATATTGTGCAGTATATGTAAAATTAGTCTGTCCTGCTTATCAATCAAGATCATCCGGGAAGCTGGAGCCGACCACTTGACCTCAAGCTAGAGGCGGGGTTTACCCTAAACATGACACTGATCTATCACAGGATTAATCCAGACACAAGCAACCATTCACACCCACATTCACACGCATGGACTGTTTAGAGTAGCCAGCTGACTTCATGTGCATGTCTTTGGACTGCTGGAGGAAACCAGAGCACCCAGAGGAAACCCACATAGGTACTAGAAGAACATGTAAATTTCACACAGAAGGTCATTGTTTACCACCTTGCCCCAATATTTAGAGATATCTTCACCAATCTTTCATTTTCAGTGAGTTAGATCTTTTCTTCTTGCTATTTGCATCCGACATGATCCGGTGGGCCTTCTCAGAATTTTCATGCATTCCAACTGCTTAATTGTATCATGCAGTACATGTATTTGGAATCATCTGTATTCCGCCTCTCATTAGGATTTTCCTTAAATTTGTCATCTCTCTGCAAATAATGTACCATATGACAATGAGCTGTATGCAGATATTTTTATCATTATACATAAGTACATTTATTCATTTAATTCAATTAGATGTGACAAACAGCATAATAAATAATAGACCTTTCACTTTTTCTCTATAGTATAATATCTGACTATCTTTTTACTCATACATTTAACAAATCACTGGATTGCTGTTGTGTTTTCATATGCAGCATGTAAATATATATGCAGTGGCAGATCAAAAGTAAAAATGTAGCGTTCTTTATGAAAGATTTATACATAGATATACATGCACACTGTAGCTATGCTGATAGAAATACCGCACAGCAGTGTACCGACTCTTGGATTTTCTCAGCCATACAGTGGGGATTATTTTCTACACTCTGCTTGACAGCCTCGAAGACACCTGTCAGAGGGCCCAGGTCGACCATGTTGTTGAATCCTTGCTTTCCTACAAGTACTCTGTTGACTATGGCAAGAGGAATCCCAAGGTTTTTTTATTTTGCAAAGTGATGCTGGTTAAGTCCACTCTTAGATTAGCCCAGTATATGCCCTTATCAAACATCAGACAACACTTATGCTCTTGGTGTTCGCAACATAGCTAGCTGCTATAAACAATTAATATAATCTAATCGAAAAAATAACATATTCACACAAGTTCAAGCAAATGAGTTTCACATATAAATCTCTGTAATGAGGGTGCCTATTTACTTTTAATATGTTTTAACAGTTTTAACAGATGTATGATAAATGCTTATCTCCCAACATCATGGAAATAAAGGTTTGCACATAAACAAAGCAAGATGATGGAGGCAAGGGTGTAATAGATGAGGTGTCTGAATTTTGGCTCCAGGTCACCTTGTCGATACCAAAATATCTGAAAATTTTAAAATATTGTTAAATGGTATTAGAGGACGTTTTTGTAATAATCAAAATACATAATGCATTGAATAATACACTGCCCAGCCAAAAAAAAAAGTTGCACAGATGAATATGTTGTTGTTCCGCCTTTTTGTTTAGCCTTGCTCACGGCGCGTAAAAATCATGCCATTATTTCAACAAACTTGAGCACCATAACATTTATTTCCATCCAGTGTTGGGTTCATTTTCACCGACATCTTGAATTAATGAGGGGAAAACTGGACCACTCCATAAAGTCTTCTCCAGCTCATCCCAAAAACTTGCAATAGGGTTGAGGTCAGGACTCTGGGGTGCCAATACATATATGAAAATTCTCATTATTTGAGTCCCCGTTTTATGTCCGTGCCATCGGGGGAGAGGGGGGGGGTCCATTGATGTGATAACCTGCTCATTCAGTACATTCAGCTCATCAGCCGACTTCATTTTATTGCCACATTATTGTTGCTGAGCCTCAACCTGACCAACTGGAGCAACAATGATATAGAGATTACATGCTCTGATTAAAGCTAAATGCGAATGCGCTCCATGAAAGTATTAGAGTGTGTGACATCTTTTTTTTTTTTTTTTGGTGGGGGGGGCAGTGTAGTATCCAACTGAGGTCAGAAAACCCCTTTTAACAGTTTTTAGTACTCACCAAAACCAACACTGAGCAGCAGATCATGATGATGCAGATGCCAAAGAAGATGTTTAAAGCATTTGGTGCAGGAGCAGGAAAGACGAACGAACTGATGATGGTTACCTTGTGAAGAATACAACAGAGCAGATAATCAAATCCAGGTCCTCCTTGTTTTCTATGTACAGTAGCATGTTTAAATGTAAACAACTCATGTCTTCAAGTTTAGGTGTAAAATAATCTACTCACAATCACTAAAAGAGACGTTAATCCACCGACAGTAAGGTTGATGATTCGGCTCTGGAACAAAACAGTATTTACGTCTCACATACAACCAGATTCTATTTGCCATTCTGAGCTTTGTATAGTATAAAATCTTTCTAGTGCGCTGTCTCTCACCCAGGCAGATGTTTCGCCAAACAGTAGCCTGCCGTCCGACATTTCTGTGCCATAGCTCCGTCTAATGTGTTCGTCCATTTTATGTTCTGAGTTGCACTAAGATCCTGGTCATGAGCACCGGCTAATCCCTGAGCCCAACCCCAAACCCCTTGAGCTCATGACGCTCACCAGCTTCCATCATTCTTCCCCGGAAAAAAAGAAGTTCTCTGACCAGGCGCACACTGTACATACTGGACCTATTTTTATCATTTAAGAAAGAAAAGAGAGTGAGAGAGAGAGAGAGAGAGAGAGAGAGAGAGAGAGAATGGCCTAAATAATGGATCCTGTGCTTAATGGTTGGGTTTTCATCATCATTATTGGAGGTCCAGTTATAGCATCTACAACATCATCTGCTCTGAGACCAAGCAGGATCTCCTGGACGTTAAGTAGCCCTGGATCTGACTTCAATTATAGCAATGATTGCAATGCACTGGTCACCAACCCATAATACTTTGGCACCAATCATTCCCACCTGACCATCTAATAATTTCTTACATCCCCAAGAGCACAGTTGGTGACTACTGTAGACGTTTCATTGGGAAATATGAACACAGTTCCAGCGGTTTGCAAGTTGTTAATTAGAAAATAGCATGTGCATAAATGGCAGGTGTGCGAGTTTCCACTCCAGAAAGAGATCCTGAAAACCAAAAGCCGAGAAAAGAATAAATCTGGGAAAGAAGTAGACCTGGACGTGCCATTCATGCTGTCATCTTAACTGGGACTAAAAGTTGGAGCTAATTATATGGAGCATGGACAATGAATGTGCTGCATCATCCTGTTATATTATCCTTACCACAGGGTCCAAATTTGCAGGAGTTAGATTCCATGCATAAGATTATTACCCTGTGAATCGCTGCACTGTCAGAATTAAGGGGAATATTTTTGCAATGGGCGGTGATGGTCCATTCTAGGGTGATGGCTTACTGATCCGAAGGTCTGCGGTTAAAGCCACACTATCACCAAGCTGTCACTGCTGTCCCCACAGTGCAGCTAAATGGGTTATCAAAGGCCAGCCATGTCTCTCACTGTCTGTGGAGAGAGGCGTGTAAAAGAATGATCGCTGATTTTCGTCAAGAGTAGGTTGCATAGCCGTCAGTGTTTCTGCCCTGCGATGGCCTGGCAAGCTGTCCAGGGTGCACTCTGTCCTCACCCAGAGTTGGCTGAGATGGGAGCCAGCCTCCCCGTGACCCTAATTAGGATTAAGAGGTTCAGAAAATGAATGAATGACTGAATGAATTTTTATACTGATTTAATTGAAGCATTGGTGAAACTCTTTGCAACAAGCTGTTAAAGTCACATTTGTTTTGGGGAAAAAATACACTTTTAGCTCTAAATATTTAAATTCCATATCTTGCTGCAGATTTTAATGGAATTTATCTAGAATGAAATGAAAATGGCTTTAGTGGGGAATAGCTTGTGGCTTTTTCAGCTGACTCACCGGGGCTACGGTGCACTTTATTTTGTAGGAATGATAAAACGATATGGTGATATGGACAATTATTCAGATCTCAGAGAGTGTTAGTCATCTCATCTTTCTGCCTCGTCTGATAAAATGACATCGATCCGAATAATTCTCCATATCATATTTCACCTCATTCAATTGTTTGATGTCTACCGAGCCGGAGCATATACTACTTGGGAAAAACAAACAAAATGGCGGTGTGGATAAGGTGGCATGGTGGCATAGTGGTTAATACGTCTGTCTCACAGCAAGGAGGTCCTGGGTTTGAGTCCCAGGCTCGGTGAGGATGTTTCTGTGTGGAATTTGCATGCTCTCTCCCTATGCTTGCATGGGTTCCCTCTGGGTAATCCGGTTTTCTCCTTCAGTCCAAAGACATGCACATTAGACTAATTAGGTGTTCCAAATTGCCAGTAGGTGTGAGTGTGTGTAAATGGTTGTATGTGTATTGGCCTTGGGATGGACTGGCAAGCTGTTCAGACTCATGCATGATGCATTTAAGGACTGCGACATGGGTTGCCTTGTCAGATTAGGAAAGGATGGTGGTATTTTCAATCTCCGGCGGCTAAAGGCAAAGTCGAAGGTTTCGACAGTGATGACGCGTGAACTCCTGTTTGCAAATGACTGTGCCTTGATGGCATATTGTCAAGAAGACCTTCAAGCTATGGTGGATGACTTCGCTAGAGCAGCAAACCGTTATGGTCTAAATGTCAGTATAAAGAAAACGGAGGTCATGGTCCAGCCCAAACCGAGAGGCCTTCCTCAACACCCGACCATAAAGATCGGGGGCGACCAGCTGAAGGTCGTAGACAAATTTTGCAACCTCAGTGGATTCCTCTCACAGAACGCCCGCATCGACGGCGAGATCACGGCGTGTATTGTGAAAGCAAGTGCACCTTTTGCAAGGCTCCAACGAAGTGTCTGGTCAGACCATGGAATTCAAGTGAGTACGAAGACATGTGTTTATTGAGCAGTCGTTCTGTCTACCCTCTTATATGGCTGTGAAAGCTGGACTTGGCACAGCGTGAAGAAGCTTGACCAGTTCCACCTGAGATGCCTTCGCAAGAACTATGGAATCTCATGGAGAGACAAAGTGCCAAACACTGAAGAATTGAAGGAATTGAGTTCTTCCTTGTAAAGTGCCAGCTCCGCTGGTCAGGGCATCTGTTCCGAAATGGGGGATAACCGGATACCAAAAGCCCTCTACTATGAGGAGCTAGCAAATGGGCAGCACCTTCAAGGGGGGCAGTACAAGACGTACAAGGATGTTCTGAAGTGCGAATTTAAAAGCATGCCAAATAGCAACCGAAACCTGGGAGCAGAAGGTGCTTAACCAAAATGATTGGAGGACTTGCCATGACGGCGCCAGGTTCTTCGAGAGTAGGCGCATTAATAAGTTGAAGGAGCGAAACGCAAGCCCACCAGCCACCAGCCACCAGCCAACATACATTTACCTTTACATTTACAGCATTTAGCAGACGCTCTTATCCAGATTGACTTACAGAAGGGATTTAAAGTCATTATCAGTGAATATATTCATATACTGGTTCGTCAGGACACAGACTAAGTACCATCAGTCAAAAACTTAGTGGATAGGTGTTGTTTGCAGGGTTTTTTTTGTTTTGTGTGTGTGTGTGTGTGTAAAAAAAATTAAAATCTAGTGCTAGTCTAAGTACTGCTAAAAAAAGGTAGGTTTTCAGTCGTCGTTTGAAGATACCCAGTGACTCAGCTGTCCGAACATCCAGAGGAAGTTCATTCCTCCACCTTGGAGCCAAAACAAAAAAGAGTTTAGAAGCACTTTTCCCTTGACCCTTGGTAGAAGGAGGGATCAGTCTAACAGTGCTAGAGGATCTGAGAGAACGCGGGGGTTTGCGGGGTGTGATAATTGTGTTATTTGCCCGCATTGTCAGCGACAGTGCCGTTCCCAAATAGGACTGAGGAGCCACTGCAGGTCCAAGCACCCAATTCAGAGTACAGGGAGTACGACGAGGTCCGTCGACCACGACGGCTCAGTCAGAGAGACTAATTGGGTGTTCCAGATTGCCCGTAGGTGCGAGTGTGTGTGAACGGTTGGACGTGTATTGGCCTCGCAATGGACTGGCAAGCTGTTCAGGATGTACCCTGTTTTTGCCCCGGCTGAGATAGCCTTCCCGTGAACCCTGAAGGATTAAGTAAATGGATGGATGGATAGATGGATAGATGGATAGATGGATGGACATAAATAAATAAAACTACTGACCCTGATTAAAGCACTCTGGCTCCCTCGTGTGCTAAATTCTATTAAAAATAGCATGTAGTTTGCACTCTGGTCCAGTAGGTGGCGGTAAGCAGCTCTCCAAGTCCTATATAGCCCATAATAAGAAAAGAAGAAGAAGAAGTCGCTGCGTTTACATTAGGTAGCATTTGTGTTGACAACCTCGGTGTGACCAGAGAATCCTCCCAGGGGTAGGAGCCATAGGTCGGGGAATTAGAGGAGAATATAAAGTAAATGTTCGAGTCGTTGTAATATTTATAACACTAAGGAATGTAGGTAAGTTTCTCCGTCATCCTTTTGTTTACTCATGCTATGCGTCATCGTTAATCTTATATAGTTCTCTTCCTTTCCCTGGAGGTTAGTTAGTTAGTGTAGTTAGGTGGGTAGGTAGTGGGGAAAATGTCGAAAGCTGGAGCTGAGGCTGATCCCGGGTCAGTTGTCTCGGATCCACAGCATTCCCAGAAGCTTTTAAGATCCCTGCGTTGTTTCCGAGATGATGGGAGTTTTCAGGACGCTCTCCTGGTTCTGGAAGGAGAAGAAATCCCTGTGCAGAAAAACATCCTGGCAGCCGCCAGCCCGTATATCAGGTACTGAAATGTAGGACATCTCAGGAGCTTTACATGTCCAGGTCATGGTAGTGTTCTGAATAGTGCATGTGGAGGTGCTGGAGGTTGTTTTTCCGTGCTGTGTAGGTCTGGAGAAGGTCTGTGGCCTTTGTCATGCTTGTGAAACATGCTGGAGCAGCAACAGGGTGTGTCATCAAGCACCTCACACTCCTGCTGCCAGGCCTCAGCTTATTTTATACTTTTATGGACTTGTTGGGCGTTTTTTTTTTTTAGTGTTGTTTACTGATATTAAAGAGGAACAAGTTTTTCCATGAAAGCTGATTGTGTGTGTGTGTGTGTGTGTGTGTGTGTGTGTGTGCTGACACAATAGTCTGATTTATTGTCTGTTTGAATTTGGCATGATGCACAATAGCTGAAATAATAACAAAAGGTTGGGGGGGAAAAACCCATTAATAGCCTAACCCTGTCCCAGCTGTATTTAGCTTTTAATGCAGCACCGTGTTTACATTCCTGTGTAATGTTTCAGGATTGAACTGGATCAGGTGTGTCATTTCAGGGTGGAGGGGAAAACTCTTAGTGTGCTAGAGGGTTTGATCTTTATCTTGTCAAGACTGTACACATTCCCGTCCTGCACGTTACACCTCACATACTCCTAACCTTCTAGGTTCAGCCTCATTCCTAAGCACCGTGTAAGCTGCGTCCCTTTAGAACAGACACCCTGTTTACGCAGAACTTGGTAATAACAGAAGTGCTAGGGTGGTTGTTGATTTTTTATTTTTTATTTAATTAATTAATTTATTTTTTTATGTAAAGTATAGGGCATGAAATGTTTCAGAATGTGCAGGTATAACAAAAATAATAATAATAATAAAAATGCAAGGCAGTGAGATACCACCTCAAGGTTGATCATTTTTTAAAAAGTAGCAGCTACTAAAGTGATTTATTCCTCTTATATCACAGAAATATACTGGCATAACCTCATTTATTTAAAAAATGACAGATCCGTTATGTTTATCTTTATATGAGATTAGTGTATTAGTTCTTGCTATCACTAACATCCCTTACCAGCATATCCTTTTATTTCCCCGACATATATTTAAGTTAATAATTATGATAATTTTTAAAAAATGCTGCTTATGTTATTACGAAATAGAAATGCCCAAACAACTTCTGTTGAAAAGGCCATCGTGTCCCATGACCGAGAGATGTAAAGTCAAACATAATGGATATAATGTCTTTTTTATTTGTATTTTTTTTTTTTTTGGAATAAAAAATAAACTCTCCCATGGACCCACCACCTGTGGGAGGGGCAATTGGGGTCGGGTGCAATGTGAGCCGGGTGGCAGCCAAAGGCGTGGGTTCTGCTGGACTAATCCTCGGCTACTGACTCTGGCTTTTGGGACTTGGAATGTCACCTCTCTGGCTGGTTGAGAGATTAGATATAGTTGGGCTCACCTCAACACATAGCCTGGGCTCTGGAACCACCCTTCTCGAGAGGGGCTGGCCCTTGTTTAATAAGAGGTGCTCCCTTAATGTTTTGACGTAGAACGTACCAGTAGTTTCCAATTGCATGGGTAATTTCTTGTCTTGCCTGTAGTATCATTAAGTTTCCAACCCTATAAATACCCCAACTAACTGTATTAGGGCTAGAGGGGATTTACAGTCTCTGGAAGACGGATTTATACCCCTTGAACTTTTTCCTATTTTGTCACGTTACAGCCAGAAGTGTAAATGGATTTTTATATAATGGACCCACACAAAGTGGCGCATAATTGTGAAGTGAAAGGAAAATGATTCATGGTTTGTATTGCAAATAAAAATCTGAAATGTGTGGTGTGCATTTGTATGGGCCAAGAGAGAGGGAAGGAAAGGGTTAAGGTGTGCATAACATTCTGTGCTTTATGAGTCTTGATCAGCATATGTACAGGGTGCAGGGACTGGGAATAGTGGGCCACTCACCTCCTCTCACTTTCTTTATAATAATAAGAATTTAATGATGTAGAGACGTACCAGTAACAGTCGCGTCTCAGCATGGGCGTTTCAAGGTTTAGGATGATTTTAATCAGTAGATGTTGTTTTGAGCAATGTTTGACCCACAATATTGATTTAAAGCATATTTTTTTTTTATAAATTACTTTTGTCAATTTTAACCCCAGCTTTGATGGGTTTCATCACAGTACAGGTGTATTATTCAGTTTACAGCTCAGTGTATGAGGTACCTTTTTAAGGTAAACCCCCCCCCCCCAACCATTTATCTCCCTAATTTAGTATTGCCTTCCCTATCACACAACCATCACCACCAATCAGGGAGGGGCGTAAGCATGCACACGCCCCTGCTGTGACATGCAATGCTACCTCTTTACGAACTGCATGTGTATTTGGGGGAGGTTTAACACACTCGGAGGGAAAGCGCTATCCCTTGTACGAATGAGCTCACAGACGCTCACGATTGGCTGGTGATCACTGTGAGTGACAGGGAAGTGAGCCACTCCTGTGAGAGCTCGGCCGATTAGCTCCCATGGACCCCCGGTCATGAATGGTTGTGGCATCAACTTGGATTCAAACTTGCGATTTCTGGTACTTCCGATAGTCATGCAGCTTGTCGATGCGCCACTCGGGAGCGAGATAAATGCGTTTTTAAGTAAGTTTTGAGAAAACAACAGTAATCCGTAATTTCCGTACTGCAGGGAAATGTCAAAATACTAATTATGCATATGCTACCAATTACTCAGTTTTCCCCACCATATGTACACATTTATAGGACCAAGCTTAATTACAACCCACCCAAAGAGGATGGATCAACATACAGAATCGAGCTGCAGGGCATCTCTATGCCCATCATGAAGCAGATCCTGGACTACATCTTCAGTGGAGAGGTGATGTATTTGATTATCTGAATGTATGTGTGTGTTACAGAGCAGCTGTGAGGAAAGCCTGTCAAGCCTCCTGTTTGATTTCTAGATCTGTCTGAGTGAGGACACGATCCAGGATGTGGTTCAGGCTGCTGACATGCTGCTCCTCACTGACCTCAAGTCACTGTGCTGCCAGTTCCTGGAGAGCTGTATCACGGCGGAGAACTGCATCGGCATTCGCCTCTTCTCCCTGCACTACTGCTTGAACCACGTGCACCATGTGGCCACCGAATACCTGCAGACGCACTTTAGGGACGTGGTGGACACTGAGGAGTTCCGCGAGCTTCCGCCCGACCGTCTGTGTGAACTGTTAGCCATGGAGAAACTCAACGTGGGTAATGAGAGGCACGTGCTGGAGGCCGTGGTGCGCTGGCTCGGCCACGACATCGAGGCCCGTCGGGTAAGAGAGGACAATGCTGTTATTAATAATTATATTAGTATTATATTAATATTACTTAATACGTATGGGGATAGGGTTTCCCCATTTTCTATTCCCTTTGGTCATCTAACAGGACCTAGCCAGCTTTCTCTCGTCATCAGCGTTCCCATAAAACTAAATTGGCGTGCCAATGGTGCAGATTATTTCAAACTAGCACAAGGAAATTTTATCACTGCGCCAGTAATTTTTCAAAGTTATCTGTTTTAGCATCACATTAAGAACTTCTACAATAGTGTATTGTGGAATTTCTTACTGTATTTATTAGTAGGGTGACCAGTGGGAACTGTGATGGGCTGATCATTCTCACATATTTCAGATTCTGAGCCGGTCAGTGTGTGTATGTCCGTGTTCTCTATGGTTCCAACATACAGTCACAGCCATGCACACTCTTAAAGCCACATATAGTTAGTTAGTGTGGAAGTTTTTTTACCGTGAGTGAAAACATGACAAACACCGTTTAATACGTGTAAGGCCAAGGAACCACTGCAAAAACTTTCATAACAAACCTAATTACCCAGATAAAACATCACCCAGTTTGAGTTAAGCTAAGAACTACTATAGCATGTTAAACGGTTAAAACGGGTTTGCAGAGTTGAACAGAGTGGGTAACTGCTAAAACCCAAATGTGGAGTTGGTTCAGACTTTCACATTTAATAATATGAATAATAATGATAATAAGATGTATTATTATTATCGTTTTTAGTAGTAGTATTGATGATAATATTGGGAATATTTCTTATATAAATTTATGCAAACTCTTTCAAAATTACAAAAAAAGGTCTTCTCCTTTGCTTCGTGACCAATTTGAATTCTGTTTGCTTCATCTGATGGAGCTAGGATGGCCATTATAGTGGTCAGTATAGTGCATCCTTCTGTTTACTTCTATCCCACAGGTCTTAACGCACACTTCCCCTGTATTTCTCTCTTACCTGCGGAAATAAAGATGGTCATAATAACTTACCTGTCATGTTTGCTGTCATAAATGCATTCATCAAATGCACATTCTTATTTTGTACCGTTGCCCGATGAGCACCATGTCACTGATGTTCTGGATTAACACCTCTGTCATTATCAGATTCATAACCCAGGCAGGGGGAACTCCAGGACCAGCATTGAGACCCTATTCAGTAGATGATTATTACCCTTCTGGGGGTAAACTAGCATTGTCCTATAAGTGTTCCGCGCACTTCAGTCAAAATACATGAGAGCCAGGGAGGTACCTTGAGAACCAGAAGGGTGTGGCTTCTGTTCACGGAAAGACAAGCACTGCATATATTCAGCCATTGCAGCAGTGAAGGCATCCATGAAGCATACAAGCCCAAGATGATGTTAGTGCAGATATCCTTGGAGGAAAAATATACAAGGAACAGCGACTGCCACGTATGCATCACAGTAACTGTTGATAGACGTGATGGTTGCTAGGTATGCAACGCAGATGCTCACATTTCTCAGGCAAGTGCACGTCGTCTCCCCCCATATTTTTGTAACAAACCACCACTAAAATCTGCCGGAATGTCCACTGGAATCCCAGCCACGGTTCTCATATATCAGATTTACCCCATGAGACCTTAGATTTAGAGACCCTGCTTCCTTTGCCAGAGATAGAGGCCTAGTGTGAGGTAGAGGCCTGGTGTGAGATTAGGTGAGTTTACTTTGCAGCAGTAGAGCTGTGGATCCATGTGTCCCTCTTTTCCATTGACCCTGATGGCTATTGTTGTCATTTTGAATGATTCTCCAAGGTTGACCCCACCTCAATCCATGCCAGGCTTTTGTTTTATGGTCCTCCACAATCACAAATACTCCAGTTTTCAAGTTGTGTGCATAATGCTCCTTCCAGTTGTGAATGCACAAGGTGTCACATGTTCCAAAGCTCTACACTGCATCTTTGTTTCCCCTCACTTCGGTTTAATCGTTGTGTCTTAATCCCTGTCACTGACGAAACAAAGAGCGACTCAAGGAAACAATGTGAAGAGTGTGGACTTGAGGAAATGTGCTTTAAGAGAAATAAGAAGTTGTTTCCTTTGAAGCGTCATGTGGAGCAACGTCCACTACTGATGACAGCAGCACAGCCGATCTGCTGTGTAAAAATGTCTGATGTCATTTAAGGGGCAGGTTTTTTATACGCAGATGTGCAGCTCTTCCAGGAAGGCTGCTCTCACGTGTCCTCAATCATCGACACACAGACGAGAATTGGGATGGCTGGCAGAGATGGTGGACCAGAATAACTACTGGTTCAATCGAGGCATGAGGAAACGACAAATTTTGAGACGTACCCAAAGATTTGTCCAACTGAGTGACCCTGAAAGAAAGTGAAGGCAGTGAATCTCCTTGGGAGACTGATCATCAGACCAGATGTAGCTTTTCAGACAAGTAGCCGAACACTTTATTTACAGACAGCCCTTCATTGTCTGAAGACGGTTTTCTAGGAATCCTGCAGGATCCTCTGCTCTGATCATCCTGCCATGTATCTGTTTTGGGTCCTTTGTGCAATGTTCTCTGCATATTGTCAAATCCTGTATCATCATACCTTGCTGTAAGAGAGGCATATCATTTAAGAGTGATTGACATCTGGTTGTCACAACATCTGCAACATGTATGTGTCACGTGACTGTGCGGATCAGCCAGTATGAGCTTTGTATGCACACACTAAGTCAAGTTGTGCTGTTTGAGGAATGTTCTTGGTTTTATTTTGTTTTGCCTTCGGGGCTTTTTCAGCATTTATAGCATGATTAATCAGTTTTGGTATGGTCTTTATTTTAACAGCTCATGCAGGTGTTCTTGTAGTCCATGACTGGCCTGTTTGGTTTCATTCTGCAGTTACTGACTATCCCAGTCTTTGGATTGCAGGAAAACATCTTTAATTCATCTCATCGGGTAGTCCCAGTGTGTGGGACGCTGTTCAGGCATCATATTGAATTGAATTGCCATAGATGTTTGTTACTTCCAAGTCATGACTTTTGCCCACTCATTTTGACCATCGAGAGCTTCTGCCACTTTGATGCACTGACTCCTGATGTAGCTGACCCATGATGTATTTTTATAAAGATATTAAAACTTCTAAAAGACCAACATTATACATAATGTATGTGAATCCTCCTGCTCTTTGAATCCAGGTGCACCTGAAGGAGGTGATGTCTGCAGTGTGGGTGCAGGGCCTGGATCAGAGCTACTTGCAGGAGCAGATGGTGGGAGACCCACTCATGAGGGAGGTGATTGGTGAGTGCTGTATGGAGTCATTAAGAGGCACAGCGCAGCAGGGTGAGGCACTGCTTGCCGCCTTCAAACCCCGTGGCTACTCTGAGTGCATCGTCATTGCAGGGGGTGAGGACAGGGCGTGAGTATTAAAACAAGCCGCAAAAAAAGCATATAGAACTGTCAGGATATGGTGCAGTGAAAGGATGAAGCATTTATACCCATTCAAACTAGAATACACTGGTGCTTAGCCTGTGTCCTTGTGATCCAGTATCAGAATATATTCACTGATAGTGACTTTAAAGCACTTCTGTAAGTCGCTCTGGTAAGGGCATCTCCCAAATGCCAAATAGTTCCAAGTTTGGTCCTGTAGCCAATGAAAATAGTGGGGTACAAATATATGGGTGGCTCAGCTGGTAAGGCTTTGGGTTATAGATCCAAAGGTTGGGGGTTCAATTCCCAGTATCACTATGCTGCTGCTGTTGGGCCTTTGAGCAGTGCACTTAAGTGGTTTGCTCAGTATATTAAAAGAATTATGTAAATATGGTCTCAGTATACTGAGTGATGTTGTGCTGTCAACATTGGGACTTGTGTTCCATACAATTTGCAGTTTTATAAACCTCAAGGTTGTGAACCATGGGGATACTGGAAACTGGGGGGGTGTAGACCATGTGATGGACTGGCGAGCTGTTCAGGGTGTACCCTGTCCTCGCCCAGACATGGATGGACTCCAGCCTCCACGCAACCCTAATAATAAAGTGGTTCAGAAAATAAAATGAAAATATTGAAGCTTCCTGCTCCAAGTGACCGTGACAAACCGTGAGTTTCCATAATTTTGATTGAAGCATTACCCACTTGGGATAATGTTTTTTAATCCGCTGGTAGTGGACCAATCAGACTGCACCATTTCTGTGTAGTTATTTTTCAGTAATTACTCAATAATTAATGCATCACTTTTTTTGTCTTTCCTGTTTTTTCACCCGTTAAGGTGTCACTAGATCAATATGAATAGTGCATAATAAAAGTTTTATTTATGGCATCATGGTATCTTCATGTCGGCTCACATGGAGTGTGTTTTCTGTACTCCTTCCTTTTCAGAACCCGGAAGCCGTCTGCAGTGACACGCTGCATGTGTCCTCTTTATGACCGGAACCGGCAGCTGTGGGTTGATCTACAGCCCATGAATGAGAGACGAGTTGGTCATGGGGTGGTTACTGCCGGTCAGTACCTTCTTTAGGACCAAGCTTGATTCTTGTCTTTATGCAGAGTATCAGAAAAGCCTTCCACAGAACATCTAGTAATGGTGATTTATTTTCTTCAAGATATCACAGTTCTCACTTGTAGCTGTTTGGGATTTAAGATGACATGATCTTATCCATCAAAATCAAATCATCGTTGTCTAAAGTCACATATGGGGGTTGAATTAAGTCAGAGGTACAGCATGTTTACCTTATACAAACTGCAAGTGGAGCTAAGAAGTAGAGGGCTATTTATATTTATTTAGGGACACAGGGCTGAATTTGGGTACACCCTTGAACCCAGGACCTTCTTGCCATGAGGAGGACGTGCTAACCACTACACCTCTGTGCCACCTCTGTTGTGAAAAATATGTTTTGTTTAATTATTACAGTGTTAAATCCCACCTGATAGACTTTTTGCGACAGTCCAATCCCACTAACGCTGTGAACTTTGGGGTAGTTCTGTGATTGTTCTTAGTATGTTTTCTTAACCACAAAACCTGTCATGGTATGAAAGTAGACTGTTAAGCAATATTTGATCGAGGTTATTTGCACTGTGTTTTTCTTTTATTTGCTAACATTATCCAAACTAATCCCAAAGCATGTTTTGCATCACCAGAAGAACCTGGCACCTGTTCAGTCCAAATAGATTTGTATAAAATTTCACTGCATATTAGGCTGACTGTTCCAAATTGCCCCTCGGTGTGAGTGTGTGTGTGTTGCCCTGCATTGGTCTGGCAAGCTATTCAGAGTGTACCCCACCTTTGCTCAGTGTTGGCTAGGAAAGGCTTCATTCTCCCCGCGACACTAGTAGGATGTAGCGCTTTGGCAGATGAGTGAGAGTGAGCGAGTGAATATTCACTTAGAGCTTAAACACCAATATTCATTGTTGTTTTACCATCACACTGTTGCCTCAATTAATTGTATAGTTATTTAGTTATTTATTTAATTTTTAAATATGATACAGAGGTGAGAACAATGTGCATGTACGTATATCAGACTTTGAGCAGAGCAGAATAACTTGCTGCTGTTCTAGAGCCAACAAAAACTAATTTAAATAGTACTGGTGTTGGTTATCATTACAGTGTAATTTGTGTGTAACGCAATATGTTTAAGCAATACAGAGCTTATTTTAACATTAATGACCATAAAAAGCACTATACTAGGCAATTTTATCCCGTGTATTATTAGCAGGGGCTCAACTAATGCAGAACAAGCTTTTTTTCATGAAAGTGACGTGAACTCGGGCTGGATTGTCAAGCACAAGTAAACAAGCAGCAAACGAAATTTTAGGTGATAAAACTCCTCTCATACTAAAGGCTCTTACCTTTTTACTGCTTCCTTTTGGCGAGGCGCTGCTCCCATCCATCGTCATCCTTTGACTTTTAATGAAGGAATTCTGTAGGAACAGAGTCCAGTTTTATACGTAAAAGCTTGGGCTTCGTCACAAGTAGTTCTGCCTGGAGGCCACACTAATAGCAGGTCGACTTGAAGTGGTCTTCACAGAATACTGAATTGCATCCGAAAGGAAACGTTTTCAGAGTACAGCCTGTCCTGTGCTGATGTTATGTTGTGTTTTTTCTGCGCTTGTTGTTTGTGTAGCTCAGCTCTGGCCGATAAAGTGTTATCTTAGACTGGTGTCTGCTGCATGCAGCTCAGCCAATAGAACAAAACAACGAATTTTCGTCACTACCAAGGTTGGAACAGCCAGTGAAGAAGGCAACATGTCACTGCACCTGCCTAGTAATAGTAGTGTGGCAGCACTTGAATGTACAGTCAGTGACAAAAGTCTTGTCGCACATCTGGACATTCATGTGTAAACGCCCATATCTCACCAACCTATTAACCGATTTTAATCAACTATGACTTAAAATAACCCTCTGATGGTAGTGAATAATAAGTGCTAGCAGCAGTATTGGAAAGAAATTTCTTCTAATCTTTACAGCTTCTTAAATATAAACATTCCCGTTTTTGCCTCGACAGAAGTCTTGCAAAGAATTAATTTCACTTTCAAGACTATATTTATTGCAGAAAAATTATCAAATGGTGTGAAGGTTCAGACTAAGCGCGGTTCAGAAGACCTCTATGAGAAAAATTTCAAGGACACAGTTTCCCTTGCCTGGGTTACCGGGGTCCCCATGGAGCCAGGCCTGGGAGAGGGGCTCGAAGGCAAGTGCCCAGTGGTCAAGCTTCTGCCCACGGAACTTGTCCCAAAGAGGACACATGGGTCCACCCTCCCATGGACCCACCACCTGTGGGAGGGGCAATAGGGGTCGGGTGCAACGTGAGACGGGTGGCAGCCGAGGGCATGGGTTCTGCCGGACCGATCCTCAGCTACTGACTCTGGCTCTTGGGACATGGAATGTCACCTCTCTGTCGGGGAAGGAGCAGGAGCTGGTGCGTGAGGTTGAGAGATACCGACTAGATATAGTTGGGCTCACCTCAACACATAGCTTTTGCTCTGGAACCACCCTTCTCGAGAGGGACTGGACCTTATTCTATTCTGGAGTTGCTCATGGGGAGAGGCAGCGAGCCGGTGTGGGCATTCTTGTTGCCCCCCGCCTTGGTGCCCACATGTCGGGGTTCTCTCGGTGAACGAAAGGGTAGCCTCCCTTCGCCTTCAGGTGGGGGGACTGGTCCTGACTGCTGTTTGTGCTTATGCACCAAATAACAGTTCAGAATACCCACCCTTATTGGAGTCCTTAGGGGGTGTGCTAGAGGGGGCTCCCCCTGGGGACTCTCTCATCGTCCTGGGAGACTTCAACGCCCAAGTGGGCAATGACAGTGTGACCTGGAAGGGTGTGATTGGTAGATATGGCCTCTCCGATCTGAACCCGAATGATGTTTCGTTGTTGGACTTCTGTGCTTGTCATGGTTTGTCCATCACAAACACCATTTTCGAACATAAGGGTGTCCATAAGTGCACATGGCACTAGGACACACTAGGCTGCAGTTCAATGATTGACTTTGTAGTCGTGTCATCGGACTTGCGGCCGCATGTTCTGGACACTCTGGTGAAGAGAGGAGCTGAGCTGTCAACCGATTACCACCTGGTGGTGAGCTGGCTTAGATGGCAGGGGAAGCTGCCCTCCAGACCTGGGAGACCCAAGCGTGTAGTTAGGGTCTCCTGGGAACATTTGGGGGAGTCTCATGTCAGAAGGGCCTTCAACTCCCACCTACCGGCAGAGCTATCACCACATCCCAATGGAGGCGGGGGACATAGAGTCCGAATGGGCCATGTTCTGTATATCCATTATTGAGGCAGCAGCCCGGAGATGTGGCTGGAAGGTCATCGGTGCCTGTCGAGGAGGCAACCACCGAACCAGGTGGTGGACACCTGTGGTGACCTCTTCTTCAAGCTGAAGAAGAGGTCATCGGGGCCGTACCTCTGGATTGGCAAACCGGGGTGGTAGTTCCCGGTTTTTAAGAAAGGGGACCGGAGGGTGTGTTCCAACTATTGTGGAATCACACTCCTTAGCCTACCCAGGAAAGTCTATTCAAGAGTACTGGAGAGGAGGATCCAGCCGATAGTTGAACCTTGGATTCAGGAGGAACAATGTGGTTTTCGTCCCGGCCGCAGCACTCTTGACCAGCTCTACACACTCTACAGAATCCTGGAGGGGGAATGGGAGTTTTGCCCAACCAGTCCACATGTGCTTTGTGGACTTGGAGAAGGCTTTTGACCATGTCAACTCGGGCTATCTCGTGGGGTGTGCTCCGGGAATATGGAATACCAAGAGAATCAGCACCTGCAAGTCCGAGGCCATGGTTCTCAGTCAGAAAAGGGTGGAATGCACCCTCCGGGTCTGGAATGAGATCTTGCTCCAAGTGGAGGAGTTCAAGTATCTTGGGGTCTTGTTCACGAGTGAGGCAAGGATGGAGCAAGAGATTGACAGGCGGATCGATGCAGCCTCTGCTGTAAAGTGGAGCTTGTACCGGTCCATCGTGGTGAAGAGAGAGCTGAGCCAGAAGGCAAAGCTGTCGATTTACGTTCCTACCCTCACCTGTGGTCACGTGAGGGTAGTGACCGAAAGAGCTTTGGGTAGTGACCGAAAGAACAAGATTGTGAATACAAGCGGCTGAAATGAGCATCCTTTGCAGAGTGGCAGGACTCTCCCTTAGAGATAGGGTGAGAAGTTCTGTCATCTGGGAGGAGCTCGGAGTAGAACCGCTGCTCCTTCGCGTTGAGAGGAACCAGTTGAAGTGGCTCGGGCATCTAATTACAACGCCTCCCAAACGCCTCCCTGGTGTGGTGTTTCGGGCATGTCCAACCGGGAAGAGACGCCGGGGCAGACCCAGAACATGCTGGAGGGACTACATCTCTTGGCTGGTCTGGGAATGCCTTGACGTTCCTCCAGAAGAGCTGGAGGAAGTGGCTGGGGAGAGGGACGTCTGAACCTCACTGCCCAGGCTGCTGCCCTCGCGACCCAACCCCGGAACAAGCGGATGAAGATAAAATTATCAAATGGCCTTGTTTATAACTAAATGTATAATATTGTAGCAAATATAACATCATATTAAAAAATTAAAAGCATCACTCAAGGTCAGTAGTGCCTCGGCAAGCATGGCCATGCATGCTACTACCAGACTCCCAGGTGTTTGTCATGATGAATAATTATCATATTAAAAGAATCTATACCTTCAAGATGTTCAAATTACAGCTACTTTAGAGGGCAGCTGGTTTATCAAATGGTGGTAAAACAGTCTGTTATCAACCCTGTGGTGAGAAATCTGAGCCGCCTGTAGGTTTGAAACATAATGGGGAGCAATAATCTGTTGATATTTGCTCCTCGTAATGTTACCATCCATCTTACATAGCTTTGTGATACCTATGTACTCGAGGTGACCTTAAGATTTCACTATCATACATGACTGGCCCTTTGGTAAACTCTGGGTCCAGCAATTTTCTAGATGGTCAGTAACAACATTGGTGGCATAGCAATACGATCTTGAATTAATAATTCATCTCAAATATCACTTTTTTTTCTCCATGTTTCTGCTAATAACAGTTTCCACGTGTTAGGGCCTTGGTAAGCACATTATGGTGTTCTAACTGTGTCTTGTACAGGATCTGTATGGTGTATGGCAGGGGTCTCAAACTCATTCCACAAAGGGCCGCTGTGGCTGCAGTCTTTTGTTTCAAAATCTATGATAGATTGACCAAGTGTTTGAAGACAGATCAGTTGATTAAATGAGCCAAGTCAGGTGTGCTGCTGCTTAGTTGAAACAAAAGCCTGC
>JAQMYF010000004.1:22045988-22057095 GCA_030014195.1 Neosilurus mollespiculum
CATACATATGTATAAACACACACAAAAACAAATAGAAAAAAAATCTTACATTTTAAAACACACAAACTGGCACTGATAATGTGTGTGTGTGTGTGTGTTATCAGTGCCAGTTTGTGTGTTTTAAAATGTAAGATTTTTTTTCTATTTATTTATTTTTTTAGAAGAGTTTATCATAAACCAAGGCCTATATTTAAACCCTGTAATTGGTAGCCTGAAGGACATTCTTTTTTAATTGAGGCCCTGGAGGCAGGAAGCTCCATGCCCGCTCTTGTCACTGGTCTTTTATTATACGCAGCTAACTGTCTTTGAACAAACCTTCACAGCAGAAATATAGCTGATAGATATGACGACTGGCAGATTCAGACAAATATCATTTCACAGAGTCATCAAGAAGAAGTGTACAGCACACACTTGATTCCCCTCTACACTGGGGAAGGTCACTTTCCTCGGTGTCTGTACAATCCTTTAACAAAGTCTGACAAAACTTTCTTTTTTTTTTAACAGTATACCCCAAATTCTTTCACCTTCTTCTTTCTCCATTTTGTGTGAAGGGAAATCTATAGTCTCTCTCTCTCTCTCTCTCTCTTACACACACACACACACACACACACACACACTAGTGTAAAGACGCACAACAGCGCATCCGCTCGCCTCTCCATTGACGTCACTCCAAAACCACGTGACCGGGCGTGGACCAATCAGACGCTTGCTGTCGAATCGCTTGGTTCCTTCTCCGAGCTCGAGAGAAGGGGGAAGAAAGAGAGACAGAGAGAGAGAAGGGAACCATGTCTACACGCGTTTAAAACACGAACCCGGCGGAGAGATTGTTACCGGTCGTGTTTCTGGAGTGTGTGGGTTTCAGCCTGCCGTTCACCTCACAGGAATATGCTGCTGTCGTGCCGAGGGACGGAGTGGATATGGAGAATGGCCCGAACATATTGAATCGCTTCGTCAGAGGAGGAGGAGGAGGAGGAGAAGGAGGAGGAGGAGGGAGTCCTATAGGCTACTAGCGCGAGGAAACACGTTTCAGAAAGAATAAAGGCAGCGAGAACACAAAAAAAACGGACACCAGGCTTTCACGGGGGTTCTTGGATGGTTGACGGTTTGAAAGCCGTCGCCGCTAATCAAACAACCGACCGTTAGCTCCCTTCCTCCTCCTCCTCCTCCTCCTCCGTCACGCTAGTAGAAGCTCGTGCGCTAATCACCGAGGCGACCGCTCTGGGCCTCTGAGCAGCGGCTCCCCGCGTGACCCGGTCGCTCGTGCTCGGACGGAGGTCGGACCCTCGACATGGAGTTTAACGGCAGCGGCCTTAGCAACGAGCTGCACAACAACAACCAGACGTACCATTGTGAGGAGAGCAAACCTTTACTGGAGCCGGAGGGGAATAATAATAACAGTAAGGTGGGCGCGGGGCCGTGCCGCCGGAGTGCGCTTCACTGCAGCGGTGGAGGAGGTGGAGGTGGTGGTGGTGGAGGAGGAGGAGGAGGAGGTGGTGGTGGTGGTGGTATGCGCTATAAACTCCTGCACGAGGGAGACATCCAGGTGTGCGCCGTGAAACATCCTCGCACCTTCCTGAGCAAAATCCTGACCTCCAAGTTCCTGAGGAGGTGGGAACCCCACCACCTCACCCTGACCGACAGCAGCATCGTCTCTGCCACGGTAGGGTCCCGTGATCACACACACACACACACACACACACACACACACACACACACAGAGAGAGAGAGAGACAGGGCTACTCCTCCTCCCCTTCCCGATAGCCATGTTGAAACAATGTTACAGCAGCGACGCGCTATCTCACAAACAAGATGTCGAGTGTGGCTTCACTTTTCTCCCACGCCATAACATTTGCTTTAGAAAGAAGCTTCTAATCAAGAAACACACACACACACACACACACACACACACACACACACACACACACAGAGCACGTAATTGTGCTGTTGTTTCCTCGTTACTCACATTCAGATTGTCAGCTGATAGGATGGTAGGATGGGTTACACTGTGGCTTTGTCTCCAGCTTTGCATTTTTTTATACAGAAGACTGTTAGGCCTCTTCTCATCTCCCATCCTCCCATCTATTTACAACCCGTCCATCGGTCCACCAGATCATCCGGTCCGGATCATCGTCGTCGTCAGGAATATAGAGCTGATTGATTCATCTGAACATCTTAAGCGTGAAATAAAAAACATGGAAGGAGGATGGATGGATGGAGAGATGGATGGATAGCTGGAAGGAGAGCTGGATGGATGAATGGAGAGCTGGATGGATGAATGGAGAGCTGGATGGGTGGATGGAGAGCTGGATGGGTGGATGGAGAGCTGGATGGGTGGATGGAGAGCTGGATGGGTGGATGGAGAACTGGATGGATGGAAGGAGAACCGGATGGGTGGAAGGAGACCGGATGGATGGGTGGAGAGCTGGATGGATGGGTGGAGAGCTGGATGGATGGGTGGAGAGCTGGATGGATGGGTGGAGAGCTGGATGGGTGGATGGAGAGCTGGATGGGTGGATGGAGAGCTGGATGGGTGGAAGGAGAGCTGGATGGATGGATGGATAGCTGGAAGGGTGGAAGGAGAGCTGGATGGGTGGATGGATAGCTGGATGGATGGATGGATGGATGGATGGATGGATGGATGGATGGATAGCTGGATGGATGGATGGATAGATGAAGTGATATACTTTACAGACGGGAAAAATCAGCTGACATTATTCACATTTCTCCTCTATAAGCATCATCACTCATACAGAGCATTATTGATCTTTTTTTATTCATCTGAACTCCATCATGACTATAAACGTCTTATAAATAACTTATTATAATGATAAATAGCAAAAATCAGTTCCAGCCTTTTAATTTTCAATCAAGGCCTGAAATGAAAGCAGAAATGTATCCATGTGTAATAACAAGCAACCCCCCCCCCCTTCTTTCTTTTATATGAAAGCTGTATGTTTACTGTGTTGGTTATATTTGCTTGTGAAAAGGAGCCTTCTCGGATATTTAATCATCCCGTGGTTGGTTAAAGATGAACCCGGCTCTGGGGAGACAGAGCCAGACGGGTTTGTACATGTTTACACTTTTTATGAGCTGGAATAAAATTTAATCATGTAAACAGACATGGCAGCTGATCCTACTGTGATGTAGTTTAGTTCCATGCGTCATGTGGATCCACTTCTAGCATTATAGCGACTACAGAAATAGATGTTTACACTGGGTTTCGATCCAGTTTAAGCCGCCTGTGACCCAGCCGTGATGCGGTGTACCAGAGTTTAGTCGGCCGGCATCAGCACTCATTTAACCCGACAGTCTCTTACTGATGTCTGACACTTTTTTTATTTTTTTTTCTTTTTTTTTTTTTTTTTTCTTTTTTTTTAATCTCATCCCCTTGTTTCATACTGTGCCGGTGTCAAATCAGTACCTCACGTTTCACAGTAAATATATCAGAGATATGGTCTTGTTGAAACACGTCAGACAGATGCAGTAGATGCAGCGTACGAAAGGCATTGGACGTGCCTGTGGAAAAGTGGATTGTTTATCAGAATAGTCTTTTTCATGGTAGTCATGCTATCTGGGTTCTGCTTGAAATGGTTCAAAATAACCACAGTTTCCACGTAGGCGTAATATCAATATCGTGTTTTCCCACGAATGCGTTTTCAGTCAGGTTTTTACCGAGCGACTATATTTAGTCCTGCAAGATTGCTCCATGCTAGTCTGGTCTAAAAGTCTGTAGGCTGGTCTGGCTTTGGTTCATTCACCGTATAGCGGCGAGCTGTTTTGGCAGTAAGAGTCAGCTCGTTGCTCCGTTTTCTCTTCTCGAGCTCTCTAGGCTAATAGCTGTTTAGCAGGTGACCTGTGTTCAGTTGACCGTAGCTAATAGAAGGGTAGTTGACTGTGGCTAATGTTTTCTTTTGGCGATGGTTGAGATGTTTTACTTGGCGTCCGGAACGTTTGTAATTCGCGAAGGTGCCCCGAATTTGTTTTTCAATCACGAAACCTCTGAACTTGTGCTCTTTTGAGTGACGCAATTATATACTTATTTCCTATAACTCAGTGTTTTTCGTTTCAGGCTAAAGTAAAGTAGTGTGTGTGTGTGTGTGTGTGTGTGTGTGTGTGTGTGTGTGTGTGTGTGTGTGTGTGTGTGAGAGAGATGCTAATCTAACAAAATGTAGGATTTTGCTGAATTGCTTTTTCATCCATCTTTCTTTCTACCAGATGCAGTACCCAACAGAAAGAAGAAAAAAAAACCCTGTGCTGTTTATAGCTTTTTCTAAGTAAGCCCCGTGCATTTTTTTAAAAAAATCTGATCTCACTAAAAGATATGAAAGATGTGACTCATTGCTTTCCTTAAGCACAGAGGACCGTCATGATATTTGCGTAATGCTGACATACACATTTCCTGTCGGTCTTTCATGAAAAAATACACTTGAAAAGCTTTTCCTCCCGAGGTTCTTGCCTGAAGTGATTCTGTCATGGATGGAAGAAACAGCTGGGTTTGCCCGAACTGCATGGCGTAAACAGAGTTCTCAGTAGGTTCAGATCAGAGTAGTTAGTCTCCTGATGAAATCTAAAACCAGGTCTGGGACGTGAAGAAACTGTCATTGTCCAGACATTAATGAGACGCGTCCTGTGGCTTTTCCATGTTTTTTTTTTTATGGTAAACTTGTAGTTCAGGGAAAAGGCCACAATAAAAAAATCGTCTTGACTCACTACTATTAAATCTACCACTTTATTTTCCACAGATGTCTCTAATCAACCTTCTGTCGAGTTAGTAGAACTCAAATCTTCCCTGTCGTCTTTAATCAGTGCCCCCCTTTTTTTTTTTGGATATCTTCTTGTCCGAATCTCTTACGGCGTCTTGGTGATTATCCAGATGTGTGTTATTGTTGAGATAGAGATGATGAAGCACCTCTTTTGTTCAGCTCAGATCTGCCATTAGGAGGACTTTCTCAAACACTGGCACGCGTCCATGTGAAGTGTTTTTTCATATTCCCCCTTCAGCCTACGGTAGCATGTGTTAGGGGATTTTTGCTGTGTTTATCTGACACGCCTGGTAGGCTTGCAGTTTTTTCAGGAAAATATACTTTAATAAAGCGGTTTGTTCATTTGTGTGGGGAGGAACAATTCTCTTCTGGTTTCTACTCACTGTTAATCAATATAAACTGATTTGGATATTGGACGTACTCTAGTTTTTATTAATTTTATTTTATTAATGGTATTTTGGAAAAGGTAGGTTTTTGTATTAGTTGTGATTATAGATGTGTTATTAAATGAGTAAAATTGTAATTATAGGATTAATTACTTCATTTGATAGACTGCGGAATAAATTGGGCAGCGCTTAGATCAAAACAAAGTTGTATTTTATACATTCGAAAACACTACCCCGGTTTCGAATGAGACCAGTGAGCATTGCTGTAGCAATATGTGACCTCAAACAGGCCACTGAAACCGTGTGCGTACAAAAGGGAAAGGATTGGAGAGCTGGGAGAGAACAATTCCTAAAACAAATAATTTGAAGTAAACATGGCGGCGCCATGGTTAGCACATCCGCCTCACAGCAAGAATGTCCCGGGTTCGAATTGATGGAGTTTGCATGTTCTCCCAGTGCTTGTGTGGGATTCCTCCGGGTACTCCGGTTCCCTCCCACAGTCCAAAAACATGCACAGTAGGCTGAATGGCAGTTTGAAATTACCCGTAGGTGTGAGTGTGAACGGTTGTATGTGTGTTGGCCCTGTGATGGCCTAGTGAGTTATTCATGATCTACCCCTCCTTTGCCCAGAGTTGGTTGAGATGGGCGCCAGCCCATGAATGAGGATTCAGGATGAATGAATAATAATATATAATTTATAATAAAAGTGCAAGATACGCTACCAGTCAAAAGTTGTGGAACGCCTCCATTTTAAACTCTAGTGGAAACAAAAAATGAGGGACGATGTTTCTCGGCCGGTCTGGGAACGCCTCGCCGTTCCCCCCGGAAGAGCTGGAGAAAGTGGCTGGGGAGAGGGACATCTGGACCTCACTGCTTAGGCTACTGCCCCCGCAACCCGACCCCGGAACAAGCGGAAGAAGATGATGATGATGATGATGATGATGATGATGATGATGAAAACAAAAATACAGTTGGAGCTATTAAAAATAAAAAGAATAAGAGTGGAGGAGTTGTTCTGTTTTTAATACAACTGGTTCTACCTTTTTGACTCATCAAAGTAGCCACCCTTTGCAGCTGAACACACTCGTAGCATATTGTTCTGAAACTTCTTCCCAACACTTTTGCAGAAGTTTCCACAAACGTGTTGCACTTGTTGGTTGCTTTGCCTCCACCCTTCTGTCCAATTCGTCCCTGACCAGCTCGGTGGGGTTTAAGTGTAGTTCTTCTCTTCTGAGAGAGTTCTGACATACTGCTTACCTTCGTTCCTTTTCAGCCCAGTCACCGGACGTGAACTGCTTAATAAAATGGGGGTGTTCTAAAACTATTGAGTTGTAGTGTACCGAAAATGACATTTTTAGTAAAGTGAGAATTTTTTTGTAAAGTGAGAATTTTTTTGGCAATCTTGCTATCGTTTTCTTTTAGACAATACTATGATTAAAGGAGCCAGCTTATCCTTTCCAGAAGTCTCTGCGCTAAGCAGCAAGTTTTCACTTTCGATGCTAACGTGTTACATTGGATAAACAATCTGTGCCAATGCAGCACAAAGCTAGGCCACACATTTTAAATTCTGACGTGGTGTGGAAACTGTCTGTCAGAGGGGGCTATGTTACAGATACTTTTGACTGATTTCTCCTGTTTTCATATGCTTGTTCTGTTGTAATGGATCAGAACCAGCCTTGGCTGATTCTCCAGTCCTCATAAACTTATTCTGTCATGTCATTTTTCATTTTTTTGGCTGTGTGAATGAGCAAGAAAAGAGCTAGCCGAGTTGGAAAGTTCAAGAAACAATAACAGTCACAAGCTTTCAAAACAAAGTGGCCCGTCTAGCACCTCCACATTAAGTTGTTGCATGCATCTTCGCTGCATGCTGTTAAACTTCTTAATGCGTTGTTGACGTCCTGTGTGTTCAAAACACTCTGACATGGCACCTTGCGTTTTCTTGTTTGTTACTCCCGTTTCATTCGGTTATTTAGCCTAATGCAGAGTTATTGCTGAACATCTTTTGCCATCATGCTTTGAACAACTGTATGCAACCTGTTATACAGCACCTAGCTTGCGTTACCGTGGTTACCTAAATACAGTATCATGGAAAGATACTGCCACCCAATGGACAGGAAGTGTATTACAGTGACCAAAACAAAGTACATCAACAAACAAATGAGTATATTACAGCCCATATATAAAAACAAACTGGATTCTGGGAAGAGTGAGGTGGACCCTTTAAAATGAGATATTAGATTGTAATGAATTCTGCTTTTTAATTAATTGCTGGCAAAACTTGGCCTAGTTGTGATGCCAAATATTGTATCCCAAGTCTGTGGACTGCTTAAAGCCTCTTCGGTCTTTCAGTGCATTTTGTCTGAAACAGAAACTTGGAGCATAAATAAAGTGTAGTAAAAGAACTCAGCTGGTCATATAGTACCCAGGCTACGGCAGCTTCCTCATCTTATGTTTAAAGTGGTGATGCAGTGAACTTGGGCTTTTACACTCGAGCCAAGCTAGGCTGATGCTTATCCCCGGTTTCCGTAGTGTCAATTGACTAGGAGATGCTAGTACATCGCAGGTTACCTTCCCAGTGTTTTTAGTGGTACCAATTTATACTGCTGGGTGGACAGAGGCCCACTGTGGTAAAGACCTTGCCCAGGGGTCTTAGCACGGTGAGGGTCTAACGGGAATTCGAACTCATGTCCTTTTGAACATGAGCCAAGCTTCTAACCCCTACCACCACCATCCCCACAATGAAGTAGTAAACATTTGAGGTCAAAATGAAAAACTGTATCTACATGTGAGGGTCTAGATTTGGGTTGTTTTTTAGATAGTTTAAAGATTTGGTATTGGATCAACAGTAATTTTAAGGGGTCACTAAAGTGATAAAAATTTTCAGAGAACCCCCCCAAAAAATAAGCTGCAATTGTACAAAACCGTAGTAAACTGTTCTGCCAGTATTAGTGACGGTGTTTGATATTCAGCTCTGTGTTTCTTGCGATCTTTCATTTTAGCGCATCGCTCGTATACACAAGAGTATAATAAATACACTATATGTAAAAGTATGTAAGGTGTACATTTCTGGAGTTAATAATGATTTATCCATAAAACGTGGATCAGTTACAGAGTAGCTGTTACTGATGATTAACTCGATGACATATTATTGTAAAAGACTGGATTTTCTCATGGACTACTGACAGCGTTTTGATTATTTTGCAACCTGACTCTGAAAATGTGATTGTTGTGGGAAAATAAGAGAGAATTTGGCAACACGAGCAGTTAATGATTTTATAACTGGCTTTTCATCCATCTATTTTGTCAAATCCGATTTTTCCCAAAAAAATTGTGTGTGTGTTCCAGTATCTCATGACTGTGTGTGTTTGGCTCATTGTGGCTTCTCAGAAATTCACATAATTACAGGACTTGGGAAACAGTACGGTTTTCATTTACCTTTAGCAGGCTCTCCCCCAGAAATTTACTTCTAAACCGCAAAACATTCAGAGAGAAACATGATAGAAATCATTAGTATGGATCCGTTCAAATTTTAGATTTAGTCCTCATCATGCAACCATGGTTTTATATCCATGTTATATCCAACTATCTCATTCACATGTAAGAAAACAATTAACATGATGAATGGAAACAACAAAATGATTGGATGGAATTTTTATATGACAGGAGTTTGTTTCTTTTTATTGTCAGATCATTTTATTTAATCATTGCTATCGATATGTAAAATAAAAATTCAAGGTATAAATACTTGCTTAGCCTTTCATATAATGTCTAAAAAAGTCTTTATTTTACACTAAAAGGGAACTAATTTTGGAAATTCAGAACTTGAAGCATTCTGCACTTATCTGTAAATTTTTATAGTTTATAATTGTCAATAAAAGCATTTTAAATAAAAAGCATATTGCACTACTGTGGTGTTTTTATATTAATTTTCCTGAGACCCCAAAAATGAGACCCTCCTGAGAAAAAAATGGGGGAAAATATGATGTCCTCATAAGAGGACATTGGAGTCTCATGAGGTTATGAGGATAATGTGCCCTGAAGGGGGTTATTTTGTGATAATGGCCGGCTCGCTGTTTATTATTTCACATAACACAACTGCTTACAAAATACAGATTTAAAAATAGTTTTATTGATTTGAAAAGGTTTTATTATTACCTGTTATACGTAGCTGCGATCTGTTATACGTAGCTGCGATCTGTTATACGTAACTGTGGGCTGTTATACATAGCTGCGATCTGTTATACGTAGCTGCGATCTGTTATACGTAACTGTGGGCTGTTATACATAGCTGTGGGCTGGTATACGTAGCTGTGGGGGATGTTTTACGTAGCTGTGGGCTGTTATACGTAACTGCGATCTGTTATACGTAGCTGCGGGCTGTTATACGTAACTGCGATCTGTTATACGTAGCTGTGGGCTGTTATACGTAGCTGCAATCTGTTATACGTAGCTGCAATCTGTTATACGTCGCTGTGGGCTGTTATACGTAGCTGCAATCTGTTATACGTAGCTGCGATCTGTTATACGTAGCTGCGATCTATTATACGTAGCTGCGATCTGTTATACGTAGCTGCGATCTGTTATACGTAGCTGCGGGCTGTTATAGGTAGCTGCGGGCTGTTATACGTAGCTGTGGGCTGTTTTACGTAGCTGCGATCTGTTATACGTAGCTGCAATCTGTTATACGTAGCTGCGATCTGTTTTACGTAGCTGCGATCTGTTTTACGTAGCTGCGATCTGTTTTACGTAGCTGCGATCTGTTATACGTAGCTGCGATCTGTTTTACGTAGCTGCGATCTGTTTTACGTAGCTGCGATCTGTTATACGTAGCTGCAATCTGTTATATTTAGCTGTTAAAAACAGCGGCTGTTATACGTTGCTGCTGTTTGTTGTACATAGCTGGTTAATCACCAACTGCTAATTGCTGTAAATGACCAATTAGAATTGAGAATTCAGATGAGCTGTTTTATAAATGTATAAACAAAGATATAATTGATCCGTGTGGATATTATACAGTCATATTTATCTGCTTTGCACCATACAGGTCATTTCTAAATTTTGTGCTTTGTGTGCATGACTGTGTGGTTCCTATTGTTCAGAGGAAGAGTCATGTGACTGTTATGTTGTGATCGAAATTGTCATGTGATACTCAAGATCTTTCCACTGTTTTTTGTTTTTGTTTTTGTTTTTTTGTCGTCGTCCCCCCCCCCCCCCACAATTTTTCTCCCCTAATTTTTAGTCGTATCCAATTCCCACCCATCAGCTTTTGCCTTCCCTATCACACGACCACCATCGACCAGGAAGGGGCGTAAGCATGCACATGCCCCCTCCGTGACATGCTCGGAGGGAAAGCGCTATCCGCCCCCTTGTACGAATGAGCTCACATGACGCCCATGATTTGCTGGTGATTGCTGTGAGTGACAGGGAAGTGAGCGTATGCCATCCCTCCCATGAGAGCTTGGCCAGTTAGTAGACTCCCATGGACTCCCAGTCACGGATGGCTGTGGCATCAATCAGGATTCGAACTTGCGATCTCCGGGTTGATAGTCGCGCTCCTTGTTGATGCGCCACTCGGGAGCCAAGATCTTTCCACTGTTATTGGAGTGCACATTTTTGTAGGTATAGTTGGGAGGTTGGTCTGATATCCCAGCCACCCTGCCATTTTCTGCCAGCCAGTGCTCAGCTTAAAGATAAAATGATCTTAACTCATTTATTGGACGTTGCATAATCAAGTAAGATCTTAATTCCATGCTGTATTTCTTTGTATGTATGAAAATGTTAATTTGATTTTGAGTCTTTCAGTTTAAATCCATTTTTTTTCTCTGTGATGACTTTTACCGGGTCTCATCATTTCTGAGGTCCAGAATAAATTTGTATGCACTAACTATACCATGTAAGCTTTATATGGTACCTAAACCGTAGTTAAATTTCACTCTGATGCTTTTATATATATATATA